>VUYV01000539.1:311713-326262 GCA_008711295.1 Anarhynchus alexandrinus
CCCAACCCCCCCCCAGGCTACCTGCACGCTGCGCAACCCCCCCGAGGAGCCGCGGCAGCGGGGCACGGCCACGGTGGTCCCCGTGCACCCCGAAGATCTCCTGCGCGTGGACAGGCTGGTGAGCATCACCCTGAGAGAGACCCCCGGTTGGGCTTTGGGGGCTGGAAGGGGTTTGGGGGGGTCTAGGGGAGGTTTGGGGGGGATTCCTCCCCCCGTCACCCCCACCTTTCGCCCCCGCAGGACTGCGGCAACGCCTGGTGCCAGGAGCTGAGCTGCCGGTTGGGGCGGTTGGACCGCGGCGGGGAGATCTCCATCCACGTCCTCCGCACCATCCACAACGACTTCTTCCGTGGGGTGAGCAGTTGGGGCGGGGGGCAATAGGGAAGGCTGACCACCGCCCCCAAGTCCGGCCGGGGGCAGAGCGAAGAGCTCAGGGTGGGATATATGGCTTTCACCCCTCCTTTTCCCCACCCCCAGGCTAAATTCCGGAGCGTGAGGGTCGTCAGCACCGTCGGGTTGGGGGTCCCGGGCAGCAGCGTGTTGGTGCTGGAGGAGGGGGCACACCGCAGGGAGGTAGGAGCCCCCCCAGGCCCCCCGCCACCCCCCAAACCCGGGGCACAGAGCTGTGGGGACACCCCCTGTCCCCTCCTCGCTCCCCGGGGACCCTTCTTTTTCTCCCCCCCACCCCGCAGACGGTGCTCGAAATCATCCAGGCGAAGCGGGTGCCCATCTCCCTCTGGATCCTGGTGGGCAGCATCCTGGGGGGGCTGCTCCTCCTGGCCCTGATCATCTTCTGCCTGTGGAAGGTGAGGAAGGGACCGGGTTAACTTTTTTGGGGGGACAGCAGGGGACGGGGTGTGGGGGGGGCTCTGCTCACCATCCCCACGCTCCCCTCCATCCTCTCCCTCTCCCCCCAGTTGGGCTTCTTCACCCGCAAGAAGCTCCCCGAGGAAGAGGAGGAGAAGGAGGAGCAGTGAGGGCAGGCGGTGGCCCCTCGAGCCCAGCGCCGTCGGGGAAAGGGGGACACGTCCCTTCCCCATCCTTGGGGACAACCAGGGGCTCGGGACTCTGCCACCCCCCCCCCCCTTTCCCTCCACTCCATCCTTGCGGAGGGCGATGCCTCCGCGGGGGCTGGATTGTGCTGGCGCGGGGATGCAGCCAGGTGAGGTCGGGGTGGGGGGGGGTCCAAAATCCCACCCTCCCCCCCTAAGGTTTAACCCGAAGGACTCGGGGGGTGGTCGTGGTGGTGGGGAAAAGGGGGAAAGGACCGGGCTGAAAGGAGCAGCTCCACCAATAAAGCTCACCCCCCCCCGCGGAGATGCTCGAGCCTGTGGTACCCACCGCCGCCGCGCTCTGCCCGCATCCCTGGCGCCGCTCGGGGATGCTCCGGGAGGACAAAACGCTTCCACCTCCCAGAAAAACCACCGGGACGCTCTGGAGTGACGCCAGTGACAGCCAGAAAATAGAAAGGAATAGTGGGGTGAGGGGCGTGCCGCCGCTGGATACCCCAAAATCCCCTTCAGCCCCCTGCGCCCGCGGCGTCCTGCCCGGCAGAGCTGTGCCTCCTCGGGGCGGGGGGGACGGACGACGCGTCTGGCTTAAATTCTGCCCCCCCCCCCCCGGGAAGAAATCCCCGATTTCGGGCACTTCGGGGCTGAGCCGGCACCGCGTGCCAGAGGGAGGACGCAGGAGCAGAAACGTGGCGCTTCCCCAAATATCCCTGGGAGGTGTGTGGTTCTGCCCCCCCCATCCCCCAAACTCAGCCTGCACACAGGGTGATTTTGGGGAGAGTGAAACGCTAAATAACAGGGAAAACCGAGATAAACCCAGCAAAGAAAAGACTTAAAACAGGATCTCGCCACAGTTAAAGCATTTTCCCTTTTGTGGTCACCAACCACCGCGGCCCAGAGCCATTTATCGGCTCTAAACTCCCACCCCGGCCCTCAAAATCCCAAAATGAGCGGGTGTCCCCGATTTAAAGGGGGGGTGGCTGAGCAGGACGAGGTGGTCCCGAGGGTGTGAGAGCAGAGCACGAGCTGCTTTGCCAGGAACGAGCCTGGCAGGTCGCGGGGAGACAGGCAGTGGCCGCAGACAGGGCATCCTCCCACCCAAAACTCCGGCCGAACCCCCGTCCCCGTCGCTGCAGGGTCCGAGACCCGCGGGAACCAGCAGCAGTTTCACAGTCCCAGCAGAAAAACCTCCCCCGGCGCACGGGGCTCCTTCCCCCGAAACGAGGGAGGGACGGGGGCACCGTGTCCCCAGCGGGGAGGGGGCTGTGGGGGTCTCGGTCCCCCAGTCCCGGAGGATCAGACTCGCCGCGGCACAAGAAGGGACAACGCTGATGCCTCAAACCACCGTCCCACCGCTGCTCACCCACCCCGCCGCCCTCCAGCACCCCAAAAAGAAATCTTTCTCAGCAGAAAAACCCCTTTACGGCCACCCCAGGAGGTTATTTCCACCCTCCGCCAACCTCCCCGAGCTCCTTCCAGCCCCAACGACCTTTCGTCCACCTCTGGTCTTCTTTATAAAGGCCTTTATTTGACTGAAGAGCAAACGAAACACTAGTTTTAAATCGAGTGTACGTGGTACACTGTTTACAGCAACGAAGCGGCAACACGTTGAGACGCGACCAACCTCTCCCTCCCGCCCGCTGCCGGGCCGAGGCGGGGGTTTGACACTGCCACGTGGTGGTTTAGTGGGTGCCGTAAGCACAGAGGTTATTCGGACGATAAAAACAAAGAGTCAAACATGGATGAAATGTTACAGAAACGGAGGCGGGGGGAAAAAAAAAAAAAATAGGAAGGAAAAAAAAAATAATCCACAAAAATAAAGAGATTCTCTTAGTTACGGGACTAAGGGATAATTAAGATCGTGTGTTAAACACCGAGGAATCGGCCGTTAAAATGGCTACGCACAGTTAGGTCTGGTTTCCTAAAGGATGCCTTTAATGTGGTCCATATGATACAAAGCCAGCTAAGGATCCTAAACGACTCACTGCGGGGCGGGGGGACAGGCTGGGACAGACCCGGGGACACAGGCACGTGGAGAAGGGCCAGGAAAAAAAAAAAAATAATCCAAACCCCAAACAAACAAACAAAACCAAAATAAAAAGTCCACGACAAGACAGAAAAAGTCCTGCTTGGTGCGTTCCTGTTCCCAGAACCGGGGAGAAGGGGGGGGGGGGGCTCCTCTCCGCCAACACGCCGTCGGGAAGAGCTCCGGACCCTTCCGCGCCTCCGTCTTCACCTCTGCCTCTCCCTTGAGAAAACCTACACCGCTATTTCATCGACACCCTCACTCGGATTCGAGACGGGGGGGGAGGAAATCCCGCCTGGATTCCATTCCACCCACCCGATTCGAGGGGCAGCGAAAGGGGTCGGAGGAGAGAGGTCCAAAATCTCCTCCTTTCCCCCCCAAAACTCCTTTACTCCACAGAGCACCGCAGTGGGGACCTTTTCCCACCTTTGCCGGGGGGGTGAGGACCACACAGAGGCAGCAGGAATGACCTCGGGACCCAGGCGGGGTGTCCCCAAACCTCCCTCTGCCGGCTCAACCCCCCCTCCACCTTCCTTCAAAGGGGCCACGTTTGAAGTAAAGGTTTCACAAGTATAAAATCAAGTCAAATCACTCAAAAGACGCTGAATTTAGGACTAAAGAGGCGATTCCGATGGAGACGCGATGCGCTGGGAGATGCTAGTTTAAAGTTTCAAGGAAAAAAGACAGCACTCATCGCAGTAATACCACGGGGTGGGTTCCCTCCCCTGCCCTAGATTTCCTGCTACTCTTGGTTTTTGTTTGAATTATAATACAATGTACATCTGTCGCAACGGTACTGCGGCCGGAGCCCCCGGGGAAGCCCTCCAGCGTCAGAAAGTCCATCGATCGTGTAGTTGGCTTTCACTGCTAAAGCCGTTACTCGCTGAGGCTTCGGGGTTTTGCGTTTGCCGAGTCGAATCTTCCCCTTTTAAGCTCTTCCTGCAGACGGGACACGTGTCGTGCTGCAAGAGAAAACGCGGGAGCTTCAGGGAAACGCCGCCCGGAGGGGTTTGGCCCCGTCGGGTTTGGCGCGGAGACGGGGCGGGGGGCGTCTCGCGGAGCCCCCGGTGCGGCGGCCGCGGGCGCTCTTACCAGCTCTAACCACGGCACGATGCAGTTGCTGTGGAAGAAGTGATTGCACGGTAACTGCCGAACTTGCTCCGCTACTGTGTAGTCCTCTTTGCACACCGGACACTCCAAACCCGTATCTGGAAGAGACGCGCAGAGGGAGGAGGGTGAAGCGGGAGGGTTCGGCTCGTCAGGAATACCGACCGCGGGCTTTCGCGTACAGCCCGCTCTCTGAGCGACCAGAGAAATTCCCAGCACACGACTAGCAACGAAAAAAATAACCCAAATTAGGGGTGTTTCAGCCGAGCTCTGCCGAAACGCCCTCTCCCGCAGCGCGGGCAGCCTCGCGAGGCCGGCGGGGGACGCCGCCACGGCACATCCCGCCGCTGCGCGCCACCGTGAGAGACGGTAAAAACGGTGCCGAGCCCGTGGGGCGAAGGCGGCCGGGCAGCCCGAGCTCTCGGCCTCTCGCCCGCCGGGCTGCGCGGCCACAGCACCGTCAATCCCGCCCGGCGAGAGCCGGCATCACAGCATGGAAATTCAGCTGCTTCCGGGCTCGCCGGCCAAAGAAGAAGAGAGACGGGTATATAAAAAGCACCAGATAAAAATATCTGGTGTGGAAACAGCTTTTCTAATCAAACGGTTTGTTTTAATGGAGCGTTTCAGTTGCCAGCAAGAGAGTAGCTCGGAGGGAAAAGGGATCCTTCGGAGACAGCCTTCTGCAAACACGGGGAGAAAAATCCCCGGGATGAGCTAATTGCAAAACCATAAACACTACGAGAAACCCACAGGTCTCCGCTGCCAGCTGCACCGCGAGAACCTGCGCGTCTTTACGTGACATTTCCAGAGCGGTCAGGCAGGAATCCGCTCAGCGCCTCATCCCCCAGCCCCGCTGCGAGCCAATTTGGAAGGGAAGAAAGCGACGCGCCGAGCCCGGCTCTAACGAGCCCGTCAACACCAGCACAAACAGAGAAGACTGCAGAAGACGGTAAAGCGATCAGGGGGTTGGGAGGCTAAAAAACGCAGCGCTGGGGGACCGCGCAAACGCTCCGCAGAAGGAAGAAGGTCTTTGCTGATGGCCTGAACTGGCGGAGACCTGAGAGTCCCCGGAGGAGCGAACGCCAGAGATGGCAGCGGCGGCAGCAGCAGCGCAGGATCGCCTGAGCTGGAAGAGAGGAGCGTTTCCAGCCCGAGTCTAGACAGTAATCGAGGCGGACGGAGCAGCGCTGCCTCCCGCCCTCCCGCAGCCGCCAGGGAAGCAGGAGGACACAGCGCAGAGGGAGCGGGGGAGCCCAGGACGCGTACGCCAAAGCGTTGGGCGATGAGCGACGTGGGGCACCGGCGGTGACTTCACCTACCGACTTGTTCCTGAGTTACTGTCACTGTCGGGAGAGATGAGATCTTCTCTTTGTCGGCTGGAGGCGGTCCCGTGTTTTCCAGCTGCCCCAGGAGCTGCGGAGGAGAAAACAAGCCGTGCTCAGGAGTAGGGACAGGGCTTTGCCGTGCAGAGCATCTCTGATCTGCTCCTGAAGCCCCTGAAGCGACAGACATCGCCACCTTCCCCAGTAGGGCCCGTCGGGGCCAAAAACATTCCCGCTGCCCGACCCCAGGAGCAAGCTGGGGCCGTTTCATCCCGGCTTAGATATTCCGTCGTTCCCTCCTCTGCACGGAGCACCTCTGGTGCTCGAATCTTACTCTCCCGCCTCCGATTTTGGCAATGCCACTTCTAGTACCGCTGCCCTCCGGGTATTTTACATCAACAGTCGGGGGCTGAAGGGCCTGGGTGGGAAGGGAGACACGGCCACGGAGACGGGAGAGGGTGCTAAGCTGCTCCTGGAGGATTTTGAAGTGAAAGGGAGTCGGCGGAGAGGATTTGAGAAGAGGCAGAACCTTGTACTGTGATAACAAGGGAGATGGAGCACCTTCTGCCTCTCCCGAGACTTGACCAGGGTGTTTGGAGGAACGGGGCGACCTCCCAGGGCTATAAAGAGAAGCTTCAGTGGAGTACCACCACCAAGCCCAGGAGTCTGCGCTCCTGTGGGTCCGTATCTCCTGCGTGGAGCCTCTGAGGTTTCACAGGGGCTGAGCTCGAGCTGCAGCGATGGTGCTGACAGCACCTTTTTCCCCCCCAGTGTTATAGTTTCATGACTCATAGGAATTTTATACTGTTCAGACCTAGATTCACCCGGCAATCAGCTCCAACGGGTTCACGCACGGTCAGGGAGAGCGCAGAGAAGCATTTGTAGGAGCCCCATCTAACTGTGAAGGCCACGTTAAGACGCCCGGGATGACAGGGAACGCCGGGCTGGGCTGGGCTGCCGCTCCCGACCCAGCGAGGAGCCCAGCGGAGCCGCATACCCAGCCCGAATCCGAACTGCGACGCCAACTCCATCGCACCGCGCTTGCCGGGGCTTGCTCCGCTCTGCTGGGCGTGTGGGGTGGGAGGAAGGTGCCGTCTCCGAGCGGCCGTGTGGGCTGCGGGCTCATTTTGGGAAGCGGTGAGTAAGGCGGGTGAGCCGGGCGTGCGACGCAGCCCGGGGAGCCGGGGGCTACTTATGAATGGCAGCAGATGGCTCTGCCAGGCGCTTTCGGGAGGCGTCAGCACGACAACAGCAGCCAAATTAGCTCTCAGTAAAGCTTTCGTCTGCTCTTCCCATGGCAGCGATGCCAACGCCCCGTAAGAGACTGTTTGCGGATGGAGGTTGGACACCCCCGATCCTCAAAGGAGCCAGACGACGCTTCCGGAGAACGGGAGCGGACTGAGCTCATCCCTCCGCAAACCACAGGGGGGAAAACAGCTCATGGCTGCGGATCGCTGAATTTGGCGAGAGCCGGGGCTGACGTTGGGGATTTTAACCTTTGGCCTCTGCTGAGCCTGTCGCAAGGCACCTGCAAGCCTCGCGCCACGCGTGGGTTGACAAAGAGGTGGGCTACGACACTGTAATTCCACAGAAATAAGGTCCAACCTCTGCTCCTACACCCTCTGAAGGGGCAGCGCACACGGAGCCACCACGCCAGACACCGACGGTCTGTTCCGAGCCCTCATCCGAAACCCGGAGCTCTTCTCCAGCGCTGGCACCGACCAGAGCGGAGCACAAAATCTTACGGGCACGGATCAAAGCCCGGGGCCAACCAGTTTGGGACTTTCTGCACTCAGGGACACACAGGGGTCTTACCTGGGTGACAATAGCATCAAGGCCGCTCTGTCCCCACGCGTAGTCCCCAGGATTCGAGTGCAGCATCCCGCTCCTGCGGACGGGAGCAGAGAGTCAAGGAAGCCATTTCACCCACCCTAAAGCAGCCCCGAGGTTTAAACGATCCTCCCAGAGAAGCCACACTGGGGGAGACGGAGCTCTCGGGCACCAGACCACGGCTGTTCACCGGTGTGAGCAGCCACAACCAACGTGTGGTCTAAACCGCACTCGCTACTCACCAGGAAAAAGGGTGTTGTGAGCCAGGAATCGCTGAGTTTGCAAAAAACCCTGCAAAGATCTGCTGTATTATTCTAAAGAGGGAGGAATCGAAAGAGAGAGAGAAAAAAAAAAAAAAAAAAAAAAAGAACAAGTTGAGCAAACAAATACACGGCGGCAGCAACGGTTTAGCAAGAACGGGCAGCAAAACACGAAATACCGCTCCGATCGATCGTAGCCACGTCGCTGCGAGACTCACGCCCGGGTAAATCCCCCCGCAGAAGGGCGAGCCCCGGGACAGAGGCAGAGCTCGAAGGGAGAAGGGATGCTAACTCATGGGAGTGTGGGAGGGCTGGGAGAGGAAATGACTGAGTCTCCCCGAGCGCTGACTGGTTTCCCTGTGGCGAGGGATGGCGCCAGTCCAGGCAAAACCCACCTTTCCCACCACGCAGCCTCGATGCGTGCCGAGGGGGACAAAGGGCAGAGCGTCTGACGCGCAAACCTGCTTTTTCTGGGTCTACCGTAAGTGCCAGGATGCCGTTTCATCAGGTTTTCTCCCCAGGATCCCATATTTTTCCACCGATGAGGGAGGGAACCACTTCCAGGGGGTAATTTAGACGCTTACCCTTCGATAGCAGGAGACCTGTCGGGGCGCGAGCTGCCCCGGGATCTGTACCTCCGCGTCATGGGCAATCGCGGAGGTCGGCTTGGTCCCCAGAGGTCGGCGTGGGCTTGGTGGCCCCTCTCGTTGTCCCTGCTGTCTTGATCCAGTGAGCTGCTACTCAGAAAGGGTCTGAAGTCGGGAAAGAACATTGTGTGGTCCAAATGGTCCCAAAGCTGGCGGGGGGAGAAAAGGGGAGACACAAACCACACGCGGCTCCGTCACTAATCCCGGCGACTCCGCTGCCCACACGGAGGCAGGGAAGTCCACCTCGACAGAAGCAATTGAGCAAATTCATATGGTTACCATGGCTCCCAGAAAAAAAGTCTGGCAAAAACGCTTAATTATAGCCCAAGCTAATCAGATGTACAACCCCCGGGAAGACCAACACGGCAGCTCTTTCCTGCTACGTGCAGATCCCCAACAACATGTATTTTGTTAAGCCACCCCAGGGCACTGCAAGGGCTCGTCTCGCTCTCCCAGGGCTGGAATTTGGGGAGAGAGAATGCTGGACACCCAGGTCCCCACGTCCGTGGGCTCACTGAGGGCTCTGGGTCCTCACGGCCTCAGGTGGCAAATAGATGTGGCCGAAAGAACCGAATTACAGCCCTGAAAAGGGGGGTTCATGTCTCTGGTTGTGTCCCCCGGTCCAGCGTACCCGACACGGCAGGACAGAGCAGCATGAAACGGCCGACAGTGAAAGGTCTTGCACATCTAACACCGCTTGGTGGGGTCCATCCACACAAGGAAAGCCATCTCCTGGCCCTACGGCAGATCCACCTGCTGGTGGTGGTGCAAAAGCCCACCTGCACCTTGCCCAAGTCAAACTGCCAACCCCGAGCCTCTCCGAGGGGGAGCAGGGACACAAATCAGGAGCTGCTGGGGGGTCACCAACGGATCTCTGCGGTGCTCCTGGCTATGCTCCCCACAGAGAAACCACGGCATGCACGAAAGCACCCAGGAACGCGGAGCAAGGCATCCTCATCCCGAGCCTCAGCTCGGAGCCGAGAGCCCTCTCGGCCACCCTCACCTGCAAAACCCATTTGGTTTTATTCCTTCCACAGTTCAGATTACCCACAGCTTAACGTACCCGCTGAGGGGGGCACTGAAGATTTGTAAAGTGGGTTTATGAAAAAAAAAATTGGTAGGACACAACGAAACACAGAGCATCAGACGAGAAACCCTCCGTGTGCCACGGGGGAGCGAGGTGCTGCTCACGCTCCATCCGCCCGGGCCACGCTCCGCGCTGCAAAAGTGATATTCGAAGGAGCAGTGCCCTCGGATTCACTGCGGGAATGAAACGCTGCAGAGCGCAACGCGAGGGCTGTTCTCTTCTTATCTGTATTAGACCCTCATCGTGCGTTATGACACGATCAGAGTGGCTTAATTTCCATTTCACACCTAATTAGCTCACTTTACAAGTCTCTTACATTGCTCGGTTCAATCCGGTATCGGAGGAAAGGGGGAAGTCAAGTTTACGACCTGTTCTCTGAATTAATACCCTGCAGACGAGAGTTTTGCTTGTTCTCCTGCTGGTTATGATCAAGACACAGCTCTCCCTGCCCGCAGCCACGCCGCTGAGAGAAGACTTTCATTTATTATTAATCCTAAAAGCCATTTAAATTTACACAGCGCCTTTTGTGCAGAGGCATCCCAAGGCTCTTTGTAAACCGTCACGTGGGCTACAAGACGAGATCGCTTCATCTCGCTGAAACGGGGGCATTTCTGCGATACAGCGCTGGGGAGAAGCGTTGTAAAGGCGACAGTTTAGTCCAGGAGATAAATGGATCCAGCTGAAGAGGAGGGGAGGAGAGGCAAACCAGCCGTACATGGGGAACGGGGAAGCAAACAGGAGGGATCCAGATCCCAAACGCAAAGCCGTAGAGGAATTTCAGCTATTTGGTGACCCCGTTTCTGGCTCCGAACCCAGCGGCTTTGCTGCAGCCCGCGAAGGAGGGCTCCGCAACAACACAGACCCCCCAAATCCACCCGGGGATAACCCTGGCCCAGGAGCTGCGACACAAGACATCGGGGGGCTCTCCCGGCAGGACCGAGGAACGGTTAAAACTCCTCAACGACTGAGCAAACGAATAAGCCGATGTCTGAGCAAGGCCTGCTGGCAGAGCAGACGCATAGGAATTTTATTCCCATCTGTTTTAGGCAGCTCAGCTGAACTCCTGAAGGGAAATAAGAGCCCTGAGGAAGGGAGCTTGCGAGCGGAGTCTAAAGCCGCCCTTCCTTCCCCGGGCTCTGGAAGAGGAGCTGCCGCCGCAGCCGCGAGCGCAGGGTGACTCAGGAGAGGCCCCAGCACGAGTTCAGGGTGCGTATTCGCGGGGCTCCGCTCGGGCTGTTGGCGCGTGCTCGGCTGTTGGAGATTTTAGGTAGCGGGGTAAGAAAAGATGCTTCCAGCCCTCGCCGCCCAACAGCCCCCGCTCTGCGCCCCACGCAACTGAATTACAAGACGCAGATTCTGTTCTAATTTTGGACTTTTTAAGACAGTTGTGGTTCTGGTAAAGCTCAGAGCAGCAAGGAGCAGGGAGGAAAGGGCAGTCGGGCAACACCCTCCGTGGCTGGCCGAGCATCACCGACACACGCCCCGGCATCTGCCAGCTCGTCTTTCCACCGTCCTTCTTTTCCTGCCCTGCCCAGTGAGCAAACTTCTGGCAGCGTCAACAGTCTCCTCAAAACCCGCCAAGTTCCTGAAAACTCTTCGGAAGATGGGCTGTCCTTTTTACCAGGCGGCAAGCGAAGGTGCCTTCGCGTCCTGTACCTGGAGGCGAGACTCCAAACCTCTTCACGGCTAGTTTCAAAAAAAAACGAAAGCACGACAGCAGAACTCACCTCTGCGAACTGCGTGGAGGGGCCGTCGTCTATGCCGCTGCCATCTAGAAAACTGAAGAAAAAACAGGCGAGTGAGAGCAGGTCACCCCTCCAGAAACCAGCTCCCCTTCCGGAATGAACTACAGACGGGAGCTCGTGTGAGCAAGACAGTCCCCGTGTGGCCTGCGAGGGGAAGGGATGAGCAAAGCGAGCCCGCCTGTGCGAACGCGGCGGGGCAATTCCTACAGACAGAAAAGGACTATTAAAGTTAAAAGGCTGGGTTACGTGCCAGCACGCTGTGCGCAGCCTGACCCTGGAAGAAACCGGGTTTCTAACTATCCGCACTCTGGCAGAGAGACGTTTGAGATGGAGCGTGCTGCAAACGGGATCGTGTGCCCCAGAGGACCCCTCCACTCTTGCCTTAAGCGACAGGTATACACTTATATTTAAGAAGAAGATGTAGTGCGACATTAAGTCCTCTCCCCATCCACAAATTCCTGCTGCGGCAAGTCTCAGACAGCAAAGGTTCACGTAACCACGTGCCCTTTCGTCCTGCCTGCCCCCAACCCAAATAAAGCAGTTTTCCCAGCAATTACTCAAGACCGAATACAGTGAGGACTGAACAGGCGTCATTTTGGACCCCTAACTTGCCGGCAGCGTGTTCTGCCGGGTGACCAACGGCCAAACCCTAGAGAGAAAAGGTACTTCTTTCCCTCTCGGCCTCCGCTGTGAGACCAGAGACACGGTCAGGAGACAGAGGCAAAAAGGTACCGTGAGTCCCTGAGATTCAAGCTTGAGTCCTAAAAAAATAATGCTTTTCACTCTACTAGACCAAAGAAACAGACCTCAAAAACCTGTAAGCGCCTTTGTTCACAGGACCTTGTACAGCCTTAATTCACACCTCCCATCTTCTCGGAAGCCTTCCCCAAACCCCTCCACGTGGCTCTAGCAGGAGACCGACCGCCACTTGTATTTTCGGTCTCATCCGGTATTAAGTCCAAATTCGCGCTAACATATAAGCTTTTCTTTTACATTCCTTATTTCATCCTTGTGGTCCACAGCTTTTAGAAGCTTTACACCAGGCATCTTACCAACCCAGAAGAAACAAAGCGGTGTATCGATGGGTACGATACCTGGAATCATCTGTGACTTCTTCGATAAAGCCAGATTCACATCTCGGGCAAGTGTACTCCTGTGAAGACAGAGGAAACCGGGTTTAGCCACCAAGCAGCTTGCGATTTCAGGAAAAAGAGCTCCAAAAGTGACGCGCCAGGAGCGCAACGTGGATTCCTGAGCTCCACCTCCCTGTAAAGTCACCCTGGAAGACCAGAGTTTGGGTGTCATTAAGAGGATTTCAAAGCCCGGTGCTTACAGCAGATATTATTAACCTCAATTGGCGATTGCGGAACAGAAAAACGCCCTTATCGAGATCGCGCAAGGTTAGTGGCGGACCGAATTAAAATAAATTAACAAAACCAACACACGAACAGCCTCAGGCCTGTCCAGATAATGACATTTCAGAAAAAGAGCCATTTCCAAGCCAGCTGCAAAGCACCGGGACCAGTCCAGTTCCCAGCCGCGGCGACGGAAAGCGCGTCCTATCAATTAAACCGGTGTCAGAAAGCCGACGAGCTGCAGGTAACGCGGCTCCGACGCAGAGCTGGATTTGCTGCCGCTCGCACCGCAGGGAAGGCAGCTCTCGCGGGGAACTTACAGAGATGCTCTGCAATTACCAAAGCCAGAAAATAAATATTTTTGACTTTTTTTTCCGCCAAACCATTTTCATAAACGGGTACTCCGTACGTAAGCCAGGCTCACCGGCTACCGACCACCGATACCACCCCTGCCCGCTGCTCTGCCCTCCCCCCGAGCACGCCAGCCCTTCACCAAGCGAGCGATTTGGGCCGCAGAGAAGGGAACACACAGCCCCAGGGCTGCTTTCCCTGCCACATCACCTGGACGAAATAATAGCTTCTCCCGAGGCCACAAAACCCCAATCCAAAAGGCTCAAACACGCACCTTTCCCACCGCTGGCTCCCTCCGAGCCTGCCCTGCCAGACCGGCAGCAAAGCGCTGGTCACCAGTAAAGCAGGATGGAGGTGGAGGGGCTTGCTTCGCGGCTCCAAAGCTTTTAAGGATGGGAGAGAGGGAACTGGATAACCCAGAGGCATCCCTGCTCTGGAATATGCTGCTAGAGCCGTGAAAGCGGGATCTGCTTTCAGATACAGGTACAGAGGGAATATCAGCCCGGGCAGGGAAAGGGAAGAAGGGCTCCATCCTCGCGGCATCGGCACAGCAACGCTCAGTTTGCCAGCTATTTATCCACCAGAAGAAACAAAAGGACTGCTCCCCAAAAAGAGAGCATCCTCGCCGTCCTTCACCCGAGAGAAAGGCAGATCCAGCTGCGCGACCACGCGGCGATCCTGGGTTCGGCACCGGCAAAGGGAAAAGCTGCTCGCGGGGAACGGCGGAGGCAGCTCCAGCTTTTAGGAGCAGTGGGGAAGATTTCTTTACAGGAGAAAAGTTTTCTCCCTTTTCATTCTGTCCCAGAGCTGTGGATCTGCTTCAATTTAGGGCAAAACATCGCCGAAACCAAAAAGCACCTCCAGACCCTCCCTCCCCAGCCCGTCCCGCTGCAGGGCGGCAGGAGACAGGGCGCTCCCAAAAACTGCTCTGGGCAGTCCTTTTCCAACCCGTGATTTGTGGGGTCTCGGTCCAAAAATAAAACCTCCTGATCAAGAGCCTTGCTTTCTTTACTCACGCTTCCCGGACCGCAGATAAAACCCCGGCCAGCGTCCTGCGAACCGCAGCCTCGAGCCCGGGGTGTCGGATCCCGCTACCTAAACCCGAAGCCTGGCAAGGAAGAGGAGAGATAAGACGAACGCCCACGCCAGCGGCGCAGCGGTCGGTCCATCCAGCCCAGCTCCTCCTTTGAACTCCCAACGCCCCGCCGAGCTCCAGGAGCGATCGGATTCCCGGCGCGGCGTTACCGGAGCCGGGGCGCAGGTGAGACATCTCCCGGACCTGTAACACAACGCTTTTGCGGAGACAGCTCCAAATTCACCCATGTCTTTGTTTTTTTCCCCACTTTTGTGAAACGCAAGCTTCGCCTCCCCGTCCCCTCTCGCCGCGCAGCTCCGTATCGTTTTTCCCACCGAATCTGTATTTCCCTGGGAATGGCACACCGGCCCTCCACACACCTCGATTAATCTCATTTTGCTTTTTTTGCCATATTTAGCAATTTGGCAATACTCAGCAGGTGCTGTGCTTACGCAGGGGCACCTCGCTCGCCAGCTGGAGCGGCTTCGGGGACGGAGAAGAGCGCGGCGGGGGGACGGCTCTAAACTTAGCAGCAGGCAGCCCGCAGCAGCATCGCTCCCAAAAACCTTCGTGACTCCCCAGCCCGCGACGGGAGAGGTCGAGCGCAGGTTTTCACAAAGGCCCATTTTAGGCAGCCGAACACGCAGTATATTTTCAAAAGAGCTCCAGCCTTGAGTATAATGGGAACTGATGGGTGATGAGCTCTTAAAAAGGGGAAAGAAAAAAAAAAAAAA
>VUYV01000539.1:326389-340386 GCA_008711295.1 Anarhynchus alexandrinus
AAAAAAAAAAAAAAGGAAAAAAAGCAATCTGTCTGGGGCTTTCGGCTTTGCAGCCGTGAATTGCCAGGCTAACGAGAACAGACGCGCGGGTTTGAAAGAGGGACGTGCGTTGCTCGGTTCTGCGTGGGAGCAAATTGCGGGGCTGAATGCCACCAGGGAGAGCGAGTTCGGCGGCGTGGCCGGGAAGGTGTGTGTGGGGGGTGCAGCACGGACCCACCTCCGAACAAAGATTACAACACAGGGAAAAATTAAAAAAAGAGCTCTTTTTTGGGTGGGAAAGGCTCTGCGAAACGCGGAGGTGTCCCTCTTCCGAGAGGTTGGGTCTCAAGTGCAAACTAGAAGCGAGGAGCAGTGAACGCCTGGCATTTCTTAAAAGTCATGAATACGCACCAGATCAAAAACTAGGCACTAAAATACTGGGGTCAAAAAGCTCATTTCGTGCTATACCACCTCGTTTCATACCATACCACCTCATTTCATACCACACCACCTCGTTTCATACCACACCACCGAACTTCACAGCGATACGGAACCAGGAGGACGTTCTGCGCTGTCTAAAAATCCTTCACTTAATTCATTTCCAGCATTTTCCCTGTCAAAACGACCACGTTAGAAAGATTTTTCTCTCTTTTTTTTTTTTCTCTAAACTTAGCAGCAGGCCGTGCCATCAGGGACACTGCAGGTCTGATGCGTTTCTGGAAGCTTTTGAATGTTTCTTTTTATGTTATAATCTGTATGGAAATTACCAGCATCTTGCCCAGAAGCTCGGATGTATAGTCAGAGCATGAAGAGAGATAAAAATGGCATTTGGGATAAATAGCAACAGGGGGGAGGGAGAAGGGAAACCAGAACAGACGACGGGAGGTGGGTGGGATACTGCAGAGCCACCGCATCCACGGAGCGGCACGAGCCCTTCGTTCTACCTCCCTGCTTTCTGCGAGAGGTTTAGGGACGCACGGGGCAGCCCCCGGCTCTGCCGGAGCCTCCTGCCTGCGCAGAAAGAGCTCAATGGGTGTCCCACATCCCAAAAACTGCCACCCCGACCGTTCCGGTGAGCGCAGGGACCTCATTCCCCAAGCAGGATCCAGCCACAGAGCAAAGAAAAAGACTTTCCGGGGAAGGAATGACAGCATCCTGCGGCTCCCGCTCCCCTTCAGCCTGGCGGTCTGCGTTTCGCAGAAGGAAAAGAAAAGAAAACCCCAGCAGGAGCCCTCGCTGCCTGCGGCTCTGCCCGACGGGAGCCCGCCGCGCCCCGCTCGCAAGAGACGCGCACTCGTTAGCTAGAGGAAAGCAGCCAGCTGATTTCCTAAGCAGCCAGAACCGGGTGGCACACACGCGTCTAGCCTAAGCGCGTCTGTCAGGAGCGATGTTGCCAGACTCGATCCTACCTCGGGGCAGAAGCGATGGACTCGGTGGTGTCTCAGCCTCCGGTTTGTGGGTCCGTACAGCCAAAGCCCCCCTTCGCCCCCAAAACAGAGGGCAAGACGCAAATGCGAACCCAATTAAGAAGCGAGCGAAGCTGCGTGGCAGCAAACCAGTCGAAATTTTGAGGTCCCCCCCGAAAACCGAATTTAAAGGCTACAAAGCACCAGGAAAAGCGATGTGTAGGTTGCTTTGGTCCATCCACAGCGCGGTTTGGGTTCGCAGGCGAAGCAAGGCACGTGGCCAGGCTCTGGCAGAGGCACCGCTCGCGCCTTCGCCCTCTTCATCGTCCCACCGGGACGCACAGCAAGCCACAACCACCAACTCCCCCCGTCAGCGCCGCACCCCGCTCAGGGGACACTACGGTGCCCCAACGCCAAGCATCCTGGTGCCACACCAATGAGGCCACCGTTGCGCGGGCACGTCCCTTCCGCAGCCCAAGCCTGTCCTGCCGGCTCAGCCCTCCGTCACGGCGCTTTCAGCACCGTCAGCACCTTTCCGGCTGAGGCACCGAACCCGAGCTGCTCCCAGCAGCCCTGGCCGCGGCCCCGCGGGTAACCATGTTAGTTTGTCACCCTCACCCGCAAGGCAGGACTCAAACCATCCCCTTGTCGCGTTCTCCTGGCTATTCCAGGCACCGGCAACTTGGAGAGGAGACATCAAAGCAAGCTCCCTGATCAGCGAGGCACAGACTGCAACGAAGGAGAGAGAATAAGGCAAGCTGAGAAGTTTTTCCTGACTCTTGCTCCATCCAGCAGCTGTGCACGCTTCTCCTTCAGTCGCTCGTCCTTCCCTCGATGGCCACGAGCTCATCCCACAGCTCTAACCCTGGACGGAACTTCACCACCTTCCCCTCTCTTCACCAGGCAGCTACGGGCAGGAGAACTCGGCTCCACCACCCCGGGCTTGGGTTGACTCATTTGTCTTTCCCGAATTAAATATCCCTCCTGTAATCCCCACAGCTGCAACGATATTTATTCCTCGTCTTTAAGTACAGGGCGACATCGCTCTGCGCTGTCCAAACCGGCTTCACCCGAGGGGCAGCAGCTCCTTGCATTAAACGAAGTATATGGTATATATTTGACATATGTATTCGACAAAAGAGAGAAACCCAGAGAACTCACCCCAATTCAGCACTTCAGAGCCACACGATCAAACTGCAGCTCACAGAACAGTTGAGCTTCACACGTCTTAGCCCTCAGTTAGGAACTGAGTTTTTAAACTGTTTCAGTTTTTAAACTATTTTGCCAAGAGAAGACGAAGCAGTTGTCACGCCAGACAGCGGGTGACATCAAATGCTCTGGGACAACACCTCCCTTACCTGCTCGCTCCCGTACAAAGCCCCGTGCCGCCTCCTCCGCCCCAGGACCTGACCTCAGAACTTCCCGCTGCTTCTTCCCCCCGGAGCCAGGACAGAGCCTTTGGAGAGACGCGGACGCACCTTCGCTATAAATATTAATCGTGTTGTCACCGGTGTTACAGATGGGGACTATCACATCCCAACCTTGCCTCCGTTTCAGCATTGCCACGGGGTTCATCAGCCGATTCAAGCGTTCCTTTGAGCTGCGCTGCGCCGAGCGCAAGTGAAACTCCATCACCGAAATGCCGGACAGCAGCTTTCAACCGTGCACGGCGCCGGGTGGAAGGTCCGTCATCCTCGGCGTTCATCCAGAGCTCTTCAAGGGTGAGGGAACGTGAAGCGAGAACAGCTCCTCTCCTGGCTCACTCCCAGCTGAGACCGCCCGGCTTCACACCAGCGAAGGGGTCAGGACATTTCGTTGGGGACAGGAGCCCAGCACGGGTGAAACCAGCCGGCCGCGGTGGGGACGAGCAGGGGGATCGCTCCAGCCTCCTCCCATCACTTCTGGGGAGGGCAGCACCCAAACAAGCACACGGCAGCAGCTGGCACTGCAGGAGCTGAAATCCCTGCTCAGCTTTGCCTCTCATCCAGCCAGGCGTTCTCTTTTTTGGGTTTTTCCTCCCCGCTTTAAAAGAAAAACAGATCCGCAGGGCTACAGCCCCGACAGGACAAGCGCTGGCCGCGTGCAGCGTACTGAAATAGCCGGCAGGGGATATCATTAAACATCAGCCGGCTCCTCGGCATCAGACCAGGGCTGCAATCTGACTCTCGGGCAGCAAGCAACCCAACGCAAGTCTGTCAAAGACCCAACGCAACCCATTCCAACCCATCGCAACACATCCCAACCCAACGCAACCCATCGCAACACATCCCAACCCAACGCAACCCATCCCAACCCAACGCAACCCATCCCAACCCAACGCAACCCATCCCAACCCAACGCAACCCATCCCAACCCAACGCAACCCATCCCAACCCAACGCAACCCATCCCAACCCAACGCAACCCATCCCAACCCAATGCAACCCATCCCAACCCAATGCAACCCATCGCAACCCATCCCAACCCATCCCAACCCAACCCAACCTCCCATTAGCACTACAGGCTCCTGCCGACACAGGGGCAAGCCCCCGACCACCCCAAAAGTGCGAGAGGTGCCCTGCAGAGGTGCTGTCCTTGCTCAGGGCACCCACGCTTCAGGGTGCGCAGGCAGGGAGCGAAGTCTATGCCACCTCTGCCCTCTCTCTGGGAGGTGGTAGGTCACTGCTGAAGCGAGAAGATGCAGCAGCTCTGCCGAGGATGACTGCTGCATCTAAAACCGATCTGCTGGGAGCCCCCGCCAGGTCCCGACAATGGCAATGAACACCACGGCGGCTGCGTGCCCGCTCTGGAATGAGGCAGTGGCCCCGCACCTCTAAATCTTGCCTGATGAGCTCTTGCTCAGAGGGGGTGGGTACAAAGAAACCCCCCCCCCGGACAGAGGAAAGATCTGCAGCCAGGGTTTTAGTTTGGGTTGCCATTATCCTGGTGAAAGCAGTTAAAAAACATAAAACCCGTGTGCTCAGCATTTGTTTTGTTTTTGCAAAGACAGGGAGAGAAGTTACTTGTCTGGGGTGAGAGAAAAAGAGGTCGGGGGCACGGGACGGTGTCCCGGTCCCANTGAGGATGACTGCTGCATCTAAAACCAATCTGCTGGGAGCCCCCACCAGGTCCCGGCAATGGCAATGAACGCCACAGCGGCTGCGTGCCCGCTCTGGAATGAGGCAGTGGCCCCGCACCTCTAAATCTTGCCTGATGAGCTCTTGCTCAGAGGGGGTGGGTACGAAGAAACCCCCCCCAGACAGAGGAACGATCTGCAGCCGGGGTTTTAGTTTGGGTTGCCATTATCCTGGTGAAAGCAGTTAAAAAACATAAAACCCGTGTGCTCAGCATTTGTTTTGTTTTTGCAAAGACAGGGAGAGAAGTTACTTGTCTGGGGTGAGAGAAAAAGAGGTCGGGGGCACGGGACGGTGTCCCGGTCCCAGCAAACGGGTCCAGCTTCTCCTAATTTATCACTTCTGGTTTTGTAGATCCTCCCCCACAGAGCCACTAATTGCTCTGCTGGAGGTAAACTGAGGCACGGAGTTACTGGCCCAAAAGAAATCAGTGCTGTGTCAGACTGGGGCGCACACAGCCAGTGCTCCTCCTGCAAGGCAGGGTGATTGCTGCACAGCCGGGAGGGACGAGGGGACCCTCCGAGGGCAGACCAAAGGGAAGCAGCAAAAGCAGCTCCCAAGGTCACCCTGTTGCAAGCGTGGGCAGAGCAGCCCCATGGCCATGTCCTCCCCACAGCCGGGGGTTCAGGCAACACCTCTACGCCAACTGTCCCCAAGCCACGGGGACAGCACCGACGCTCCTCAAAGCACGTCTGGGCGCCGAGTAAAGATTGCAAAAGCCTCTCCCAGTCGAGTCAACCATCCGGGGAAGGGCGTAAGGAAGTTCTGGGTAGGTTTTCCTTCAAAGGGATGATGTGAAGGAACAGGTTTGGGGACGACTGACGGTCCCCAGCAGGTCACCGGGAACCTGTCCGTCCCCACCCCGGGGCCAGGCCAGAAGACGACCGGAGATCTCAAAAGAGCAAAACGATTCATTACCTCGGCAGGAACAAGTTCCAAACAGATGTTTTAATACCCAGACTGTAATAACCTGTGTTTCTAGACCCACCAAAAGCTCTACGATGCTTATCCCTACCGAAATCCAGCCATCTCCAGAGGGGAACGAGAGCGGAGCCCAGCGGGAGAGGCAAAACAACAGCCTCCACCGAGGCCTCAACCCTGAGCTGGGTTTCTGGGTGCTCTTGAAATAGAAACTGGAGCAAGACACGCCGGGAGAGCTGGGCAAGCCATCCTGCAGGCAGAGGATGCGGCGACCTCTTTAATGCCCACGCAAAGCAGAAGGGACTTCGGTCCGCCTGGGCTCCCGATATAGAAGCGAAGAAAACCGCTCACGGCATGCCGGATCCCAGCAAAGGAAAAACCAGTGGAGGTTTGACGTAAAGGTATTTCGTGGAGCAGGCCTGGAGTTTTACTCCCAGGACAAACAAGAAAGACTACTGAGGCACCAGGAAAGCCTGAGTCTTGGGGACGGGTGGGGTTTGAGCAGGTTTTGGACAGTAATTCATTTAACAAAGTAGATTTTGTACACTGGAGGGTAAAGCGCCGAAGTCAGCAACGGATGGAAATGGTGCAAAAAGAGAACGGAGCAAAATTTGAGACAAGAGGGAAGAGAAGCACCCAAAGGGGAAGCTACCGGCTCCAGAGGAGTTGGGATGGATCAGGATGCAGATATGTGACTTCCATCCCGTTGGATGAGGACAAGCCTCGGGGGGCTGCTCCTGCCTGCAGAACCCCCGCTGGAGGCTGTGCCGGGGCCCTCACCTGCTCCAGCTGCAAGTGCTTTCGGAGCCTGCGCTCCCCTCTCTTACTGCCGAGGGGCCACATCGCTGCATTTGCCCGGATTTTACAGAAATCGGGAAAGGGGGCTCGGCGCCTGAGGGGTCTGCGTGCGGCCTCACTCCTGTCTTGGTGACAGGGAGGGCTCCACCACCCTTGGACTTTAAAGGAGCAGAGAAAACCCACAACTCGCAGCTCAGAAATGAACTTTTTGGGTTAATGCAGCTGATGACTCCCTGCCTGCAGACCCTGGAGTGCCTGCAGGTGACAGGAGATATGGTCCCCGACCAGCGGCAGAGCAAGGACAGCTCGTGAATCGGACTTGGATGTAGACGCAGCCCATGGATAGCGGCAGCTGAGACGTCTCCCCGCTGTCCCACGCTGCTCAGCCGGGGAAGGACACAGGCAGCCGGATGAAGGTGGCCGCCCGGTTCACCTCCTCCTTCTGCTGCCCCACACGCCAGCCCTGTCTGCATCCCCCAGTTCCCCCAGTCCTGCCCCTACCCCTTCCCAGCCTGGGCACTGGGATTATACCCACCGCCATGGGGAACAGGAGCATCAGCCCAGTCCTGCACCCCCCAAAATGTCCCCCAGCCTCAGCGATCACAAGCCAAACCTTCCGTCCTCGAAACCCCAAATACGGGGAGGGGGAATATTAAAGTCACCCCAGCCCAGACCCACTTCGAGCTGCTTTGCTGGGGGGAGGGGCATGGGGATTTGTCACCTCCCTGCTCCCCCCTTTGGGGCTGGGAGTGTTGGGCTCCCCAGATACATGGGACTCAGTCCCACCAGGTTGGGGGTCCCCTCTCCCCCTCACCTGGAGGGACAATAGCAAGAAAGAACCCCTCACTGGCTCAGTTAGGGGGTGAAAGCTGGGGGTCACCCCTGGGAAGGGGCCACATAGAGCCCCCCCAGCTGCTCTCTGCAGTCTTCTGCAGGGACATCAGCGCTTCCCAAAAGGACCAGAGGACTCATTGTCTCCTACAGCCCTATGGATGTCGGGGTGTGGGTCAACCTGTCCTCAGAGTACTGGGGGAGTCACCGCTCTCCCCACTCAGCAGGGTTGGGGGGGCACCTTGCCCCCACACGGTTCAGCAGGATTTGAGAGCTCACCCCTTTCTACAGGGCCTGGGGGGGCAGGGGGTCACCCCTAAATACTGGGTTTCCGGAGAACCACCCCCCTTCCCTGGGGGATTTTGGGGTCACCCTTTCCCTGCAGGGTTCAGGAAAGTTTGGGGGGTATCACCCCAGCCCCCGAGACTTTGCAGGGCAGCCCTGTTCCAGGGGACACCCCTTCCCCACAGGATGGGGGGGAAGAGGGGGGCACCCCTTCCCTATGGAGGTCAACAAGGTGATGGGGAGGCACCCCCGTCTGCAGGGTTTGAAGGGAACACCCCTTCCCACAAAGGTCAGGGAGGGGATAGGTGGGTGTGGGGGGGTCACCCCTGCCTGCAGGGCCTGGGGGGGGCTGCCCTTCCCCACAGGGGGCAGGGAGGGGATTGAATGGGGGTCACCCCTCCCTGCAGGGCCTGGGGGAGATAACCCCCCCTCCAGGCTGAACCCCAAACAGTCCCCCCCACCCAAGGGGAGATCCGGGGAGGGGTGAAGGGGAACGGGGACGAGCCCCTCACTCCCGGGGCCGGCCCGGCCCAGCCCGGCCCACCCCCGCCGGGGGGGGGCACCGGCGCTGAGAGGCCTCGGCCTCTCCCCTCACCCCCTCCGCTGCAGCCCCCAACCCCCGGCGCTTACCGGCAGCTTGGGGCTGACCTCCCCCTTGCAGCTGTGGCAGAAGAAGCGGTGCTGGGACACGGCGGCCGCCGCCGCCGCCGAGGCCTCCGCCATCTTCTCTCTCCCCCGCCTCCGCCGGCTCCCTGCCGTCAGTCCTCCGCCGAGGCAGCGAGGCCGCGGCCCGCCGGCTAGAGCGTCTGGCGGAACGACCCGCTAGCCTCGAGCTTCCGGTCCTCTCGTCTGCTCCCGGCCGAGCAGCGAGCTCGTGTGGGTAGAGCGTCACCTCGGCCCGACGAGACGGCGTAGGCAGAGCGTCGCCTGGCCCGGTCCTCCAGAGCGGCCAAAGAGGCGCGGCGGCGCCGAGCGCGACCGGAAGTAGCGGGTGGAGAACCGGAAGTGCTTGTTGCCATGGTGGTCGCATGGGCCTAGGCTGGGCCTGGGTGAGTGAGAGCCTGGCGGGTCCCCTCTGACTGTCCCCCGGGAGGGGACACAGGGACCCCGACCCCTCGGACAGGACCCCATCCCTCCGGGGGCGGGGGGGGGAAGCATCCCACCTGGGAGGGGGACACAAGGGACCCCGACCCCTCTGACATGGCTGCCCCTCGGGTGGGGGGGGACCCAGGCCCCCTTTGACAGGGCTGTCATCATTCCCTGGGAGGGGACACAAGGGCACTTCTGACAGGGCTGCCATCCCGTGGAAGGTGGCACAGGGACCCCTCAGACATGGCTGCCATCCCCTGGGAGGGGACATGAGGACTCCAACCCCTCTGACAGGACCCCAGCCCTCTGCAGGGGGAGGCACCGCACCTGGGAGGGGGACACAAGGGACCCCGACCCCTCTGATATGTCTGTCCCTTGGGTGGGGGGGACCCATGGACACAGGAACCCCAGTGACAAGGCTGCCATACCCCAGGAGGGGACAGAGGGACCAGCCACGTGCCACAGTGTCCGTCCCCTCTCCATCTCACCCCCGCTGCAGCGCCAGGTGCTGGTTTCACTCAGGACTCAGTCTCCCACCAGGCATCAGTTTTGGGAGGGAGCACAGATGGGGCTCCCCGGGCAGCAGCAGCATGGCCCCTGCCCTCCCGGCCCCCCAAAACAGCCGTAATAACACCAGGGCTCTTCCCCAGCACCAGCAGGTGTTGTAATCTGCCGTCGAGATGACTCAGGCAGAAATAAAGCTGTGTTCCCTCCTGCTGCAAGAACATTTTGGGGAGATCGTGGAGAAGATCGGGACTTATCTTATCAGGACGGGCACTCAGCCGCTGCGGATAATCGTCAATGACACGGGGCTGTTGCTGGATCAGGTACGTCTCAAACCCGCCCGTGTCGGCTTTAGCCTCGGTGAGATAACGCAGCATGAACCGCTCTGATATCAGCCCGGGCTGTCAGTCACCACTGCTGCTGCTCTCGAAGGAGACACAGGTAGGAAAACCTTGGGAAGGACAAATGAGCGCTTTGCTGCTTGTAAAATAAATCAGGTGGGTTTTCTTAAGCGGGAGAGACAGTTCGTTATCTCACTTAAGAAGTAGTCTGGGAAGGAGGAAAGTAACTGTGACTTCTCTGTAGGGAGCAAAGGCAGGGAATAGAGTCCAGAGAGACAGGGATGACACGCAGGGGACAAGATGGTGGCACAAACACCGGCAGCTCAGCACCGGGGAGGGTCACAGCGAGGGAGGAGATGCTCTGTGGCTGCCGTGAAGGGGGATGAGCATAGTGTGGGCTTCTCCGTCGCGTAACTGAGCCCTGCTCTGCCTCGGGCAGGTTAAGAAAGCGCTTTGCGTCCTCATCCAACACAACCTGGTGACGTACCAGCTGCAGAAGCGAGGTTTCGTGGAGTACGAGGCCCAGTGCAAGCGGGTCCTGAGGATCCTCCGCTACCCACGTTACATCTACACCGCCAAGACCCTCTACAATGACACGGGAGAGCTCATCGTGGAGGAGCTGCTCCTCAACGGCAAGATGACGATGAGCGCGGTGGTGAGGAAGGTGGCGGACAGGCTGACTGAAACGATGGAAGGTGGGAATCTCCTCTCCTTAAAAAAAGGCATCTGGGAGCGGGAGGAGGAGCAGCATTTGCCGGAGGCTGGTTTTGCTCGGTGAATGTGGTACCGGCGGCTCTTTGGGCTGCGTTACCCTGGAAAGTTGGCCACGAACTTGGAGAAGGAGCCACCCAAAGTGGCCTCGCTGCCAGAGGGGTTATAAATGCTGCCCCCCCGCCTCAAAACAGCCTCCGAGCAGCCTGGTCATAGCGGTTCTCTGGGGACCACAGCATCGCCTCGTCCTCTGGAGCTGCCGGAACGACCCGGGGCTGGCAGAGCTTGACGCCGCCGTCTCTCTCCTCTTCCTCTAGATGGGAAGACCATGGATTACGCTGATGTCTCCAACACGTTTGTGCGCCTGGCGGACACGCACTTTGTGCAGAGGTGCCCGCAGGTCCCCGAAACCCCCGAGAGCCCCGATGCGCCGCCTCCCCCTGCGCCCACGTTGGTGATCAACGAGAAGGACATGTATGTCGTGCCCAGGCTGAACCTCGTAGGTGAGAAGCCCCTCGGGGTAACCCTGGGTGCTACTGGATGGTTAGTGGGGTGTTTGGGGAGCGCTCGGTCGCACGCTCTTCACCTGAGACCGTGACAGTTGTTTCTAAAAGCAAACGTCGTCATCTTTGTTTGACAGGGAAAGGGAAGCGGAGACGGTCGTGCGACGAGGAAGAGAACGGGGAACACAAGGCTAAAAAGCAAAAGCGAGACGGAGAAAGCTCGGAGGTACTGAAGCAATGTCGCCCGCGGCTCTGCGGGGCTGTAAATCAGAGGCAGCTGCCTGTCGGGCAGGACGCTCCGTCTCCCGCACGTAACCTTCGCTGGGGACGCACCTCTGTCCCTGGCTGAGCTCCTTCCTCCTCCTCTGAGCTTACGGGCTCGAGGGATCCAGCGTCTCCCCAAACACGCTCTTCTGGGGAAACCAAACGAGTAGTTTGATGGATCCTCTCCCGCAGTTTTGCGACTCCCTCAGTTTGGTGGCTCCTCTCCCTCTCGCTGTTCCCCCACAGCCTCCGCCCGACGATGGCATTTACTGGCAAGTCAACATCGACCGGTTCCACCAGCATTTTCGAGACCAGGGGATCGTCAGCGCCGTGGCCAACCGCATGGATCAGGTTCGTGGAGGTGCTCAGAACCCTCCCGCGGTCGCTCTCGGCGTCAGGGCGAGAGCTCGATGGTCGCGGTGGGGAGGTTTCAGTCCCCGCTCCGGGGCAGCCCACGTTCGGTTGCTGCTGCGGGAAGAGCGCAGGACAGAGGTTCTTCCCCACTAACGACCGTTTCCTCTCCCCCCCTCCAAAACCAGACCAGCAGCGAAATAGTGCGGACGATGCTGCGGATGAGCGAAGTCACCACGTCCTCCAGCGCGCCGTACACCCAGCCGCTCTCTTCCAACGAGGTGGGTTCCTGCCCCTGGGAAGTCAGGGTGTAGCCGAGGCCTTTCTCCGCCGGCACGGCTGCGGCACTGCGTTTGGATCGGGCAGAAAAAGTCTGTAAAGCACCTGCAGATTTAGAAAAGCTGCTTATTCCATTTTACCCCCCTTATATCCTGCCTGGTTTCCCTCCCGTAGATATTCAGATCTCTTCCAGCCGGGTACAACATTGTGAAGCAAGTTTTGGACCAGTACCTCACCCTGTTAGCAGATGACCCGGTAAGAAACGCGGAACTCGGTTGGGTAAAGACGGTAAATGCCGCTCGCCGGCAGCTCCTCGCCCAGCTCCCTCCACCCCGAGTCCGTGCCACTCGCTGCCTCCCTTTAGCCATGCGCTGGGGAGAGCTCGGACCGAGGGAGAACCAGTTTTCTGCTGATATTTAAAAGATACTGAAAGCGTTAAAAAAAAATACGGCTGCTGTTCGTAGCTTTTAAGATCAGAGATGTAAATTTTTTTTTCATCAAATCTATGTATTACTTCTTACAATCAAGATTTTTGTTACTTTAGGATGTACTGAACTTCTTTCTTTTTCTTGTAGCTCGAGTTTGTGGGTAAATCCGGGGACAGCGGCGGCGGCATGTACACTGTCAGTATCCTTTGCGGGTAAACTACCTGAGCTGGCGTTTCCCGGCGTGTTAAAACCGTTCCCGAGTGCCGGTGATATCCCTTGACCTTGATCTTGTACAGATCTTCACAAGGCCCTGGCCTCGCTGGCGACGGCAACCCTGGAGTCCATCGTGGAGGAGAGGTAAAGCCGCGATTTGAAGATTTTCTGGAACTTTTCCTCTCATCCATCCGCTGATTTATTTTCCTCTGCGGCTCAGGTTTGGTTCCCGCTGCGCCAGGATATTCCGTTTGCTCCTGCGAAAGAAGCATTTGGAGCAGAAGCAGGTGGAGGATTTTGCCATGATCCCGGCCAAGGAAGCCAAGGACATGCTCTACAAAATGCTGTCGGAGAATTTCGTCTCCCTGCAGGTGACGGACGTTTCCGAGCGTCCCTCCCGTCAGCGAGGGACACTGCGCCCCGCACGGGACGTCGGCAAAACGCCGGCTGCATCCCCAGCCCCGTGTAGCTCAGGTGGGGCCATGCTGCACGATGATGTCCTTCTCATTCTCTCGCCCACCGGTAGGAGATTCCCAAGACTCCCGACCACGCGCCATCCCGCACCTTCTACCTCTACACCGTCAACGTCCTGTCCTCCGCCCGGATGCTGCTGCACCGGTGCTACAAGGTACATCCCAGTCACCGCCGGGGACGCTCCCGGAGACCCACCAGTGGCTCTGCTCGGTCCACCCGTCCTCGAAAGCCACTGGCACCAGCCTGGTCCCTGTCGGGTGCCCACGTGGCCTCCATCCACACCAATATTCGCAAGCAGGGGGGGAATCCAGGCCCCCAAGGGTGCTCTTGCTCCAGGCCCAGTGTCTCTCCACCACTACCACCACGCATGGTTCTGCTCTAGTACCACCACCATGCATAGTTCTCCTCCACCACAACCACACATGGTTCTCCACCACCACATGTAGTTCACCATCACCACACATGGTTCTCCTCCACCGCCACCACACATAGTTTGCCTCCACCACCATGTGTGGTTCTCCTCCACCACAACCACTATCACACGTGGTTCTCTTCCACCACCACCACCACCATGACGCGTGGTTTTCCTCCATGCGTGGTTCTCCTCATCCACAACCACACATGGTTCACCACCACCACACGTGGTTGCCCTCCACCACCACCACGCATGGTTCTCCACCACCATGGGTGGTTCTCCTCCTCCACCACCACCACACGTGGTTCTTCACCACCACCGTCATGTGTGGTTCTCCACCACCACAGCCACCACCACACGCGTGGTTCTCCAGCACCACCCATGAGTGAGGGTGGCTGTTGGGCCCCGCACGTCCCCTCGCAGCCCCAGGAGCAACGTGGCTCGGTGTAACAGCCACCTCCTCCATCTTGGGGACTCTCCTGGATGGTGCCACCGGGGGGTGGCAACAGCCATGTCCCTGTTTCACCACCCGTGTCTCCCCCCACTCACCCCGTTGTGCTTCCCTCTCCCCAGAGCGTGGCCAACCTGATGGAGCGGCGCCAGTTCGAGACCAAGGAGAACAAGTGAGCACTGGGCTCAGCCCTCAGGAGGCCGGGTGGTGGGTCTGGGGATGGGGGGATGACCCGAAGCCACCGTTTCCTTGTCCCTCGTCCGTGTGTCCCCCCCCAGGAGGCTGCTGGAGAAGTCGCAGCGGGTGGAAGCCATCTTGGCCTCCATGCAGGCCACCGGCGCCGAGGAGGCGCAGCTGCAGGAGATCGAGGAGATGATCACGGCCCCCGAGCGCCAGCAGCTGGAGAACCTCAAACGCAACGTCAACAAGTGAGCGCTGGCGGGATGGGGGGGAGGGGGGGACATGGGGAGGGGGACATGGGGACGGGGACCATCGGCCATCCCACCCGCTCCCACCGCTCCCTCTGTGCCCTAGGATGGACGCCAGCGAGAACCAGGTGGATGAGACCATCTTTGTGCTGGAGTCCTTCATCGAGAGCACTGTGAAGAAGCCCTGAGGGGACTTTGGGGGGACACTGGGGGG
>VUYV01000539.1:340831-362151 GCA_008711295.1 Anarhynchus alexandrinus
GTCCCACGGTGGTCCCGTGGTGGTGGCCATCGTGCCGGCTCTCGTAGTGCTGTGGTGGTGGTGGTCATCATGGCCATGGTGGTGGCCATCACGGTGCCATCACAGTCCCATCGTGGTGGCTATTGCAATGCCATGGTGTGGCTATTGCAATGCCATGATGGTGGCCAGCGTGGTGCCCATCATGGTCCCATGGTGGTGACCACAGCGGTGGCCATCGCAATGCCATCACAGCGCCACGGTGGTGGCTATTGCAATGCCATGGCGGTGGCCATCGTGGTGCCATCACAGTGCCACAGTGGTGGCCACTGTGGTGCCCGTCGCGGTGCCCTGGCAGTGGCCATCACAGTGCCGTGGCAGTGGCCGCCATGGTGCCATGACAGAGCCATTGTGGTGGCCATCGCAATGCCACAGTGGTGGCCATCGTGGTGCCATCACAGTGCCATAGTGGTGGCCACTGTGGTGTCCGTCACGGTACCCTGGCAGTGGCCATCGCAGTGCCATGGCAGTGGCCACCATGGTGCCATGACAGAGCCATTGTGGTGGCCATCGCAATGCCACAGTGGTGGCCATCGTGGTGCCATCACAGTGCCATGGTGGTGGCCATCACGGTACCATGGTGGTGGCCATGTCCCGCTGGCGCTGCCCTCTCCGTCCCCTCCCCGCAGAGCGTCACCGGCGCCTTCTGCCCGCCGCAGGAGGACGCGGCCGTGGTGAGCTGCGGACTGGACCGCGGCCACTTCCTCCTCTCGGACGTACCCTTCCCCGGCTCCACCCTCGCCCTCCTCAAGGTGGGTCCCCCCCCCAGGTCCCGTTCCCCCCCCCGGTGTGTCCCCCCGCCGCCACCCTGTCCCCTCACGCCCCCTCTCCCCGCAGAGACCCCCCTTCTGCCCCGCCAAGCGCCTCGGGGAGCAGCCGGCCGCGGCCGTCCCGGCTGAGCTGCGGGGCCGGGGGGTGGCGGCGGGGGTGGCGGTGCTGCTGCGGGACAGCACCGGCCGCATCCTGCTCACCCGCCGCGCCCCCACCCTCAGCATCTTCCCCAGCGTCTGGGTGCCGCCCGGTGAGTCCGCGGGGTGGGGGGGATACGGGGTGCGGGTTACTTTGGGGGTGCCCCTAACCCGCTGTCTTCCCCCTCGCAGGTGGGCACGTGGAGCCGGGAGAAGAGGTGAGGGGACAACGCGGGGACAGCGCCTGGAAGGGGACGGGGTGAGTTGGGGGGGGGGTTTGGGGCACCCTGACCCCCTCCCCACCACCCTATTTTCTCCCTGGCGGCAGCTCCTGGACGTGGGGCTGCGGGAGCTGGAGGAGGAGACGGGGCTGCGCCTGGACGCGGGGACCTTCTCCTGGAGGATGCTCGGCCTCTGGGAGGTAACGGCCTCCCCCGGGGGAGCTGAGCGCCCCTGGGGGTGCCACGGGGCTGGGGGGGGGGTCCCCGGGGTCCCCTCCCGTCCCAAACCTCTGTCCCCGCAGTCCATCTACCCGCCCATGCTGAGCCGGGGGCTGCCGCGCCGCCACCACATCGTCACCTACCTGCTGCTCCTCTCCACCGAGCCCCACCAGCGGCTGGAGGTGAGCGATGGGGACAACGTCCCGCTGTGTCCTTGGGGTGATCCCTCTCCTGAGCGCCGCGTTGGGGACAACGTCCCGGTCTGTCCCCGGGCTTGATCCCTCTCCTGAGCACCGCGTTGGGGACAACGTCCCGGTCTGTCCCCTGGTGTGATCGCTCTCCTGAGCGCTGCGTTGGGGACAACATCCCAGTGTGTCCCCAGGGTTGATCCCTCTCCTGAGCACCACATTGGGGACAACGTCCCAGTGTGTCCCCGGGGTTGATCCCTCTCCTGCGTTGGGTCCAGGCCAGGATGCGTCCCAGCGAGAGCGAGGTGAGCGCCTACGCCTGGCTGGAGCCGCCCGTCCTGGAGGCCATCGCAGCCACGGAGGATGGAGCGGAGAGTTTGGGAAACGTCCCCAGCGCGCTGCCGGCCACCATCAGGTGAGGACAGGGACACTGGGGCGGTAAGAAAGGGGGTGCGGAGCCCCCAAAACCTGTCCCTGATGACCTTTTGTCCCTCTCAGCATCACGGAGCTGAGCGCCGGCTCCCGCAGCACCACCCGTCTCCCCACCGCCACCTTCCTGAACACGGCGCCGGCAGAAGGGGAGGACGTGGAACGGGTCAGCACCGGCACCAAGTTCGCCCTCCGGCTCTGGCTGGAGTCCCTCGGGGAGCGGGGACCAACGCGGCCGTAGGGCAGCGTCGCCCGCGGAAGGGAATAAAGCTGCTGCCCGCAGGGACCAGAGTCCGTGTTGGAGCGGGACGGGGCTCTGGGGTGGCGGGCAGGGAGAGGGGAGCAGGAGGGGTGGGCGCAGAGCCCGCCCGCCCCGGGGACACGGCTCAGGGGATGAAGACTGCGGCCACCACTGGGCCGGGCGGGTTTCACGTTGTCACTGTGCTGGGTGAGGCGTTGTCACCCCGGCAGTACCTGGAGCAGAGCCGCCGGGGCAGTGGGTCCCACGCCGGGCACGTCTCGCTGCAGGGGAAGCAGAGCAGAGTTTGGGGCGGCGGGTGAGCCGAGCCCACCCCATACCTCGGCGCCATCCCGTTGAGAACGAACCCCCTCCGTTGAAGGATTTCAGGGACACAGAGGTTCCAGAACTCCAAGAACCCGTCCAGAGGGTCGGGGAGCGCAGGCGCAGGTCCCAGCGCTCTCCTGGGTGTCACCTCCCGCTCCTCGCCCCGCGGCAGCAGCAGGACCAGCTCCACGCGCCCCGCAACGCCTCGGCACATCCTCAGTCTTTAACACTTTTATTGCATCGAAGTATTTACTGCGGTTACGATACAAGAAATAAGAAACCGTCCAAGCAGAATACTGCGCGCTGCTCCCCGGCCCGACCGCCGCGCTGGATTTCAGGAAAGGAGCAGTTAAAAAAGGTGCTAAAACCAAAATTGCTACATGTGATCCCTCTCTCCGCGAGCCCCGCGGCCCCGCGCCGGTCGCTGCAGGAACTGGGAGATGAGCTTGGCAGGAGGGAGCGAACCGGTTTGGACACTCACAAAGCAGCAGGTGCGTCGCTGTAGAGGTTACGAACTAAAGTATACGTTTAAATACATAAATAATTTGTGCAATGGGCGATGCGCCGTCCCCAGAGACGACGCAACCTTCATTTAGTCCTCGCGTAGACACGGAAACGGGGAAGTCTTTGGAGTTTTATATGTACAAAAGCTGCGACTGAAAATATAGATCATCTATTTGTTCTCTGTACAGGTCTGCGCCAGAAATATTTAAAAGGAGGAAAAACAAATCTACATTATTATTTTTTTTAAAAAATACATCGTAATTACAAGCGAGACAGCGCTGTCACCAGAGGGACGGGCAGGAGGCAGCAGCGTGGTCAGGGCACCCGCGCCGCCGCCGCCTCCTCCCGGGTCCCTCACTTCACCCCATCCTCCTCCTCCTCCTCTAACACAGCCCCACGCGCCTCCGCGCTCCCCCCACCGCCGCCCTCCATGAGAAACGAGGAATAATTTCCCGGGGGGGTCGGGAGGCGGCCGGAGGCGGCCCCGGCCTCGTCCGTGAGGGCCCACGGGGTGCGGAGAGGGGGAGAGCGCAGGACACGCTGCTCCGGGCGGCCGCGTTGTCCTCCTCGGCTCTTTGCTATCCGTAGCAGAATCCCACATAATATAAACGGGTCAAAAAATCGGTTAAAGTCAGTGGGTTTGGTCACCCCTCGGAAACAGGCGCTCCCCAACTCACATCCCCGCGTGCCCGGGGAGCGCGTGCGGGCACGGACCCGGCCGTGGGACGCGTCCTTCCCAACAGAGGAGGACTGGAAACCCCCAGCGCAAGGCCTGGGGGCACCGGCGACGTTGGGGGCCTCCATGGCGAGGAGAGACACAGCCCAACGGCTCTCGGTCGGGTCCTTCCAGCCCCGGACAGGGAAGCCAATCCTACGGGAAATCCGCCCTTGTCTCCCACCCCCGGTAGAGGGAATAACGGCCGACGGCGTGGGCTTAGTCCAGGGAAATGATGTCTGGTCGGCAGCCCGGGAGCGCCGCGGTGCTACTTATTGTGCCGTTGTGGCCGTGGCTCTCCCGCAGGGCGCTGGTGGAGACGATGCTGCTGATGCGGCCGCCGGCCGGGCTGACGGCGCCGTGAGATCCCGCCATCACGGGGGCCAGGGGATTCATGTTTAGGAAGTGGCCGGACGTGCCTCGGTACTGGAAGAAATGGCCGAGCGAATCCTGCTCGTCCAGGGAGGTGATCACGGAGGGGCTGTAATGCTGCCAAGAGAAGGAAAAGAAAAACCCCAGATCAGCTCATGGTGACCCCAAAACCGCAGCCCTGGTCCCGCGCAGCCCCTGGGAGAGGGCAGGCGCCCGCAGAGAGGAGTTGTCGCACGGCGATCGCTCCCAGAGCGCCCCAGGTACGTGTACCAATTTACCAAACCCGGCCCTGCACCGTCAGCGCCCACTGCCTCCCGCCAGCACCGCCCAGCGCAAACGTGGGCTTCAGTGGCGCTGACAGCGGAGGAGACGCGCGGCGGCAGGAGGACGCAAAGCCCAGCACAGACAAAGGAGACGGAGCCTACAGCGACCACCCTGCGAAGCCGCGTTGCGCGTGGACCCGTGCCCTGCGCCGAGCGCCCTCCGCACAACGTGGACAGGACAAACCGGCTCTCGGCGACCGCCACCGCCAAATCCCTCCGCTTCCCACCATCGCTCTCCTGCGCCTGCGTGGATTCAGGCTGCGAGAAGCCAAACCCTTCCAGCCCTGAGCCCCGAATTTGCTTTCGCAAGGAAGGCTCAAGAAAGTGGATACTGTGAAATGAGAGGCGCTGGGCAGACGTTAAGTATCTCCCCGCAGTGTCGGGCGATGCCCGTGGAGCCGCGAAGCTGCGCCCCCACCGCCGTCCTACAGCAGTTCTCGCCGAGGAGGAGGAGGAGGAGGAGGAGGGCGGAGGAGGAGGAAGGTTGGCTGAGCGAAGCGGAGTGTGTTTGCCCGGCTGCAGAACTGGCCAGGAGAAAAGAAAAACAAAAACGAAAGCCAAGAAAAAACCCAAACCCAACAAAACTTACCTGATTTTCACTTTGAAGGAAGGAAAACAAATCCAGACCTGGAAAAATAAAAGGGGGAAAAATAAATCTCTTGACGGTAAACAAACCTCTGGCGGGAAGGGGAGCCAAACCGTGCCAACGCAGAGGCAGCAGCAGATGGGTTCGGGCTGTTTCCAAGTCGCAGATACCCCGGCACTGTCAGCTCCGACTCCATCACACGCTCCAGCCCTCTTCCTACCGCCCCTCCGTAACCCATCGCGCGGCCGCAGCGACGGAACAGCACGGGGCGCGTTAAATTTCACTGCTCTCGAGCTGTCGCGGGGCCCGGCACCAAAACCGAGTTCCAGCAAAGCTCGGCAACCGGCGAAGCGCTGACTCAGCGCAGCCCCAACCGCGCCGGCAACACTGCGACACTTCCAACCACCTGGCCAAAGGGTCTGGACCAAACGAACCCCATCAGACAGCGCAGGCATCAAACGGGGCGCGAGGGACGCGTGACCTGCACGCGGGACAGAGTATTTGCACGTCTCTGCCGCCGACGCGACAGGCGGACTCAAGGCCGTCACCTCGTCCCGCTGGGCAGCGGCCTCCCTGCCTGTACAAGCGGGGTTTTAACGCAAGCGAGGCATAAATAACGCCCGTAAAGCACATGGGGATCCCTGGAGCAGGGGGTTCCTGGGAGCAGATTATTATTTTGGGAATGGATTATTATTTATTTACTACGTGGTCACGGACCTGCGCCTCCATCCTTCCTCCTGCTGGGGTAGGACACAACCCGTGTCACGCCCGGGGACAAGAAGAGGCCACGAAAGGGGAGTCACAGGCTCATTCCTCGGTGGCCCCGGGACACACCGACCAGCCAAAACCCGGGTGGTCCCTACCCGCGAACTCCGACTCCCAACCACGTTTCCAGCTATTCTGTCGGTCACGCTCTCACCCGCAGCCCCCGGGGAAAGCTCCCCGCGGGGCGGTACTCTGGTTTCCTTCTTCCCTCTCCTGCGTCGGGCCAGTGACACTCGTGTCACTCAAAGCCACTTGCTCCGATCTGCAGTAGCTCCGGGCCAAGACAGACTCCGCGCGTGCGTGACCCGAAGGTCCCCGCAGCGCAGCGGCAGAGAGGGCCGGCGCCGGCTGTTGCGGCCCGCTGCTGAAGCCTGGCAAACTGGTACAACCGTGCGCGTTGGCTCACTGCAGCCAGAGGGGTTTGTGGTTACCTTGAAGCTCTGAGGGCACCTGGTAGGAGGGATGGTAGTCGGGAACGGGGAGGTTGGAGAGATAGTCGCTGCCGAGAGCGGCCATGGGGGGACTTCGCAGCACGGAGGAGGGCTGGTGATCGACGCTTAACACCCTGAAACAGAATACAGACCGAAGGAACGCGCTGAGGGCAACGTTCCTCCGTTGTTTATCAGAAAAAAAACCCCAAAACGCTCAACCCTGACGCTGCCATACCTACAGCAAAACCTCCCTCCTCCCCTGTCCCACGGTCAGAGGTGCGTCCCCTCGCGCTGACCGCGTGCGGAAAGCGGCAGCAGCGCTTCCCAGGGACAGAGCAGCCGCGGCTCCGGTGACTGCGACGGCATCAGCGTTGGCGGAAGGAAACGAGCAGAGAGCAGGAAGCAAAAGAAGCCAAAGCCCGGCGAAGCCGAGGGGGGGGGTCGGGTTCCTGTGCTGCCTCAACTCACCCCTTGGGCCCCGCCGCCGTCGGAAGAGCCGCGCTGGAGACCGGGCACTGCTTCTTGGCAGGCGGCTCCTCCTCATCCGACGAGCTGTCCAGGGTGAGATCAATAACCTCCACTTTTTTTTTGCCTTCCGAAGAGTTCTTGCCCTCGGAGCTGATGGTGTAGAGGGAGGCGGCTGCGGGGGAAAACCAACCGTCAGCCGCAGCTGCCGGAAGGGAGACGAGCAGAACACCCCTACGAGCACCGCGACCCCCCGATACGCTCAGGACTTCCGAACAGCTCGTACCAAACCCACAGCCCGTCCCAGAAGAGAAGCATCGCCCCCAGGCTGAGGGTCGGGTCTCCATAGCCCACCTGGAATTAACGCTGCAGTTTCAAGAGGAACCTGCATTTGTCTCGCTTTTTCTAGCACTTAGTCCACAGCGGTGTGCTAAGTGCCTGTCATGCTCCTGGGGTTTCAGTGTGATCCCAAAAACCGGCTCCCAGATGGGATCCGAAACGCTCCGAATGTTGCTTTGCAAATGTAAAAATCGGAAGTGTAAACGTCGCTTTGGCAAAAAAAAAAAACAAACAAAAAACGTCCAAAAAATAAAGAGTTGGGTGACCACCGCTCCCGTACCCTCGATCCCACTGAACGCAGCCGTCTGGCACACCTCCTGGTTCTCCTTCTTGGGCTTCATGGGGCACCAGGAGCCGTCCTCCATGAACTGTATCTCATCACAGTCCGTGCAGGAGTTCAGGATTTCCATGAACAACCTGCCGGGCGAGAGCACAAGCTGGGGAGAGCAAACACGACAAGGACTCGCGTATTTACCTACAGACGGACGGCGCTCAGGAGAGGGCTTAAAGGGGTACGAAGAATTACTGTTCTAAAACTCCGTGCCAGCATCACCTGCAAGTTGGGTTTGACGAGGGGCTGCTCAGCGTACAGAGGAGGGCTCTGTTCAGACCCCGGTAAGCAGGTTCCCCCGTTACCGCCTCTGCAGGGACCGCCAGCAAGGAAGCCAAGATTTTGACAAAGGCTTCTTGTTCTTTGGGAGAAACCTCTCCAGATTGGCATCAAAGCAGTTTAGGGAACGAAAAATCAGATTTTAAATTATTTGAGGCTGTAACTTGTCTATAAACGCTAGCGTTAGAGGATGAGCCGTGAAAGAAAAACATCATCCGGGCTGAAGACAGCGTAAGAAGCCGGCTCAGCTCACCCGTCGATTATCAGGTTGTCGTATGGGGCTTTCTTATCACACACGGGACAAGTCCAGGTGGGTTTCTTCTCGTTCATTTGCAGATAGAGCGCTGCGTCGAAGCACTGGAGGTGGGTGCAGGTGATGGCTCGGCAGGGCACGATCAGCCTCATCTTCCCCAGCTGCGGGACAAGAAAGAAGAAAGGAAGTTGGTTTTGTCCAACGCGTCCGGCCAGCGGCGCGATTCCCCGTTCGCTCCCCTTTCTCCCCTGCCCGGCACTCGCTCCAGCGCGCGTAACAAGAGCTTAAACTAAAGGGCAACGAGGAATCAACACGCGAGAGAAAACAAGCTCTCCTGAGGGTATTTTTTGCCTCTTTGTTTTGGCTTTTAGCTCACTTCCACCTCCAACACATGCTAATCGTGAAGGTGAAAGACGAGGACGGGGTCAAAGAGGACATTTTTTGGCCAGGCAGTTCAGGCCAACAACCTCGGTAAATTTTTTGAATGCCTGAAAGAAAGCGGTTCTGCTTTTATTTAGGAATCGAAGCCGACTTTCCAACAACAGCAGGGCTGCAGCAGCGGTAGCTCTCGTCTCGCTCCAAAGCGAGACCCCTACGCAGGGGTAAGGTAAAGCGAGAAGCTGTTCGCAAAGGCCTTTCCGAGAAAAATGAACAAAAAAAACCCCGTAGAAACCTACCGGACACATCAGGGAAACCCGTAAGCTCGTTGTCGCTATCTCACTGTCGGGATCAGCTGTTAGTTTTTCTTTGACTGAAAGAAGAGGAGGGGAAAAAAGGTCTCCTGTCAACATCCTCCTTCTTTTACAGCCATAAATACGTACAGACACGATTAATAATTAGCACCACGGCACTTATTATCCAAATTACAGGCAGGTAACGCTTAGGGCAGCAGACCTAAGCTCCGGCAAGAGTCCCCTTGGCAAGACGCAGCGCAAAGAGACAGCCCCGACCCGTGACGTGCCAGCGCGGGGGAAACAAACGGCGCACGACGCGAGCGCGAGCAGCAACGGCTCCGCTCCCGCCGCCGCTCACGGGACAAACGTTTCGAAAGCATCGCGACGGAGACGGGCCGCGATCTGAGGAGCGGTTCGATTTAGAGCTCCGTTGAATGGCACCGCTGAAAAACAACCCAGAACCTTCCCAATCCTCACCTCCCCCGCAAGTTCTCATCAACAGGAGGCAGCGGACGCGCGGGGGCCGGCGAGGAGGGACGCACGCAAAGACCCGCGCCGCCCTCGCTCGCTGATTCCGACCTGCTCCGTCCTCCCGGCCCCAGCGCGGGATGAGAGCGAGCACGGTCGCGCCGTCCCGAGGGGTACTCACTCAGGGCTCGCGAGTGGTCTGGATTTCGGATGCCTTTGGCTCTCAGCTTCTGTAGCAGCGTTACCGACGTCAGCTGCTTCACCAGGTACACCGACAGAGAGTAGTTCTGGTGGGAAGAAGTCGGCACCGCTCAGACGTAGAAAAACCCGGCAGCAAGGAGAGGGCTCTCCCGGCTGCGCGCAGCTCGCCGCTGCCGCCAAAGCGACCTCGATTCTGCGGCAAGCGGGCGACGGCTTTCAGCTCACCCACCCTGCCGAACTCCGAGGACCAGTTCACCACGATGGTGTTCGGGACAGTCGCCGAAAGTCGTGCCAAGGGAGTGATGTTGACGGGGCGGCTGGGTCGTTTCGGCTCTGCGCCGTTTTTTGTGGGCGGGAGATAACCCTGCCAAGAGAGAACGATTACCCGACGCAACACAATCTCTCCCCCGAGGTGTAAGGCCACATACGAGAACCTACACACCAAATTTCTTCCTGGCACCTCGTACCTTCATGTCACACCTCAGAGCTCGTAGGAGAACTCCTCTAAAACCTCAAAGCAGGACATTATTGCTCCTCAGCACTGAGAAATTAAGAGTAAAGGTTCCCTCTAATATCTTACGCTGAGGAGCACACTGGGCTTTCTCTCCTTGCGAGCTGAACCTCCCCGCGAACACAGACCTGGCAGCCCGGGACGCGCTGCGCACAAATGGCGTTGGATTAAAAACCAAATCCTACCCAGTTCGGCGAGGCTGGGAAGCGGAAAAATTACATCCCGTGACAAATCTCACACCCATCTCATTTTTGCTTCGTTATACCCACATTCCACCTGGGTTAGAAACCCCTCCCCTTATTCAGCCCGAGCGCCTTTTCTGTAATTCAGAGATTTACACCACCCTTTTTTCGCCGCCCTCAGCCCGGGACTGCTCGAGCAGCCGCCCATCCGTTTAAGCAGAAGTAAAACAACAACAAAAAAAGCGTTCCCGTTGAGCTGCCGCGGTACCAACAGCCTCTCAGCTGCAGATGAGTCATCCGACTGAACGCAGAAATGTTTTCTGAGAGCAGAAGCCGGGGGGACCCTTTAGCCATGTTGCGTCTCACACGCGCTTCCCTCTTTCCGCCCCACGAGGCCGGAAACCTCCTCTCTTTATTTATTTTTTTTTTCCTTTTCTTTTTTTCTTTTTTAAGCAGATTATTAATTGTCTCAGCCAAAACCGGACAGAACACTTCAGGCAAAAAATGCCAATGTCTGAACCCCTCCAGGGAGCGGCTCAGGCGGAGCGTCGGAGGCTGTTCCGCGGGTTGGACCGCGAAAAGCGCCGGCTGTGATGGAGCGACGCCAGCGCGGGACGGCTGACCGCGAACTGGCCTAAGACTGGCGAACCCCTGATACCTTCCTGAGATGTGATGCTGAAGCACATCCCTTTTTGGGCAGTTAACTATTAATACTATTATGTTTTTTTACACGTCACCCAGCACAGAGCACCCCGGCCGTGAGCGGAGCACGCCGGTCTTCCTGCAGTGCGATACACTAAAAGCAGTGCTGTTACTCCGTTCACCCCAGTTTTTACTCTGCATTTTTATTACCAAATTTCTTGTCAAAAAACCGAGACGGAATCTGCTGGTTAAAATAAAAAAAAAATCGAGCCCGAAGTTTGCATATTTCTTCTACTTCAGGAGCGCACTCCTTGAACTAAAGAGCAGCTTTCACGGCCAACCCGCGGCCCTGTAACGCGAAATCAGTTCTGCACTCGACCCACACTTCAAGTCAGTCTTTAATCTCCAGAAAACACGTCCCCACTGCGCTCGCCGGGCGCTGCAGCTGTGCAAAAGGGCGGACTTGAGTCTACAGCGTATTAGGAAGAAGTTAAGATTTACTCACAGGCAGCGGACAGAGTTTTCCATTGACCTTGACAAATAAATTAGGAGGGAAGTAATCTTCTTGGGGACAGCTGGTTTCACACAAGCAAAACCTACGGAGCAGGAGGGAGAGAAACCGGCAAGTGAGTGGCGACACCCGCAAAAACCCGCAGCCAAACTTCCCTCGGAAAAGGGAAAAACATTTTCCAAGCAGGACAGGGCAGATCAATGGCTGGAAAACGCATGAGCAGATGAACAGCCCTCTGCGCGTGTGTTTCAAACCCTCCGCGTGTGTGTTTCAAACCCTCCGCGCGGCAAAAGCGATGGGAGAAACGAGCCAGAAAAATGCCAGCGACTTCAAACAATCACCAAGGGGCAGGCGGTGAAGCGTGCAGGGGCAGGGCTCCTTTTGTTCAGCCCAGGTGATAATTTAGGCTATCGGGAATCACGGTTTCCAAGGCAAAGAGCGTTTCTCCAGCCTAACATCCTTCCCAAAAAATGAGACGAAGCCAGCTGCGGGTTCAGGCGGCGCGGGCAGCCGACCCCCGTGCCATGCGGGACAGAGCAGGGCCACCGTCCACCCCGGTGCAATCCCACACCGGCAGCGCGGCATCAGATGGTTTAACCCACGTTTGGGTGCGTTCAGGTGCGACTTCACCTATCGATGCGGCAGCGCTCGAAGACGCGAGGAACTACATCTCTAAGTCACCCAAAAAAAGCACCCGAGGAACTAAAAAGTTGAGTTTGACCCAAAGCGAATCCCGCGGTAGGACGGACCGGTTACAGCTCGGCCTCTCTCAAAGCTCCTCTGCCACCGCTCGACGTCCTCCCGTCGCCCCTCTCCCCGGAGAATCGTTGAGGTTGGAAAAGACCTTGAAGATCATCGAGTCCCACCGCCAGCCCCAGCGACCCAGCGCGGGCTCCGCTTCAAACCCTCATCCCGGTTAACCCGACGGCCGCGCGCTCTGCGTTCCCTCAAAGGAGGGTGCTCCGCCAGGGACGACTCCCCGCGCCGAAACCGCAGCGCCGCCGCGCAGCCCCGAGCCACACCGTGACCTCGGACGGCTTCTTCTGAGCCGCGGGATCAAGCCCTGGCACGGCCCGCCGCTGCGGAGCCCCACCACCACCGTCCTCGCAAAATAAACCCCATCTTATTGTTTTTTAACCTCTCCCTGCTTGCCAAGTAAAACAAAGAATAAAATTGAGAGTTAATATTTTTTTTTTCCTTGCTTGGGAACATGAGAATACCGCGTACACATCAGCGGGAGAGAAGAAGTGATCCCACCGTCGTTTTTAACTCCTGCGCTGAATTTCTCTGAATGAGGGGTCACTTCTCCAGGTGAAGGGATGCCCTCTGGACACCCCAGGAGACTCCCCAAAGTCTCCCGGTGGACTATTTGGTAAACTGGGTTTCATCTCCAACGCCCACAACACAGTACGAGGCGCACACGCTGAAACCGGCCCTTCCGAAACGCACGCGGTGCTTTTCCGCGGTACAGGAGAGCCGTTTCCAAGCATCCACCTCCCGGCGCGCTGGAGGGAGCAGCACGCCCGCACGCCGCGCTCCTCCAGCTCCGTGCGGGAGAAACAGACGGACGCGGCAGGAAAACTGCGACTGGAAAGCCCCAGATCAGAGAGACGTCGTCACAGAATCATAATTAACACAGAACGCCCTCCTCAAAACCAACAGCCTCTCGTTGGCATTGAATCAGAGACTTCCGCTTCAAATAACCGCTTCTCTTCAGACTTCCACATATCCCAACTAAAGCCCTACAGTTAAGTTTACTCCTCATCGCTTTTTTTTTTCTCCTGAGAGTACAGTCACCCCTCTCGGTCTCTTCGCCAAGTTCAAACCCCCCATGATAAAATTTTAACATTTTTGAACCCTGCCACGGGTCGGATGTTGGGCAAGAGCCTCCGCGGTTCCCCCTCGGCGCCGCAGGACAGCGGGGGAGGCACCGAAATAACCGCCCCAGCACCGCCTGCGGGAGGCAGAGGGAGTCCGTGAAGCACCTACGAGTATTCTTCTGCTCTCACTCTCCAACATGTCTTGTGTTTTCATGAGTAATAACTGGGCGAATATTAAAAAAACATTCACGTTTTAAGGCAATGTCGTTTCTGCGCCTTATTCCGCCTTTTTGCAATGAATCTGCAAACGGGCAAATAATTAAAAAGGAGAAGAGAGAGAAGCGAGTTCTATTTAAGTGCCCAAAAACCCTGAAAAAGATCGCATTTTGCTACACTTAAAATAGAGAAAACTTGCGTGTCGCCCATGCCAGCGGAGCGCCGCCCAGAGACGACGCCCTCAGCCGCGCCGCGCTCAGACGCACCCCGGTCCCAAATTGCCAACGCACAATTTCAAACCCAACCAAACCGAGCGCTAAAAGCGGGATTCGGCAAAATCCAGGACAAATTAATACCGGTACGCGAACTCGGGCAACGGGACTTCATGCCTTCATCAAAAAGTCATTACCTTACCTTAATTGCACCTGTACAGTGTAATCGCATTTGGCACCGGGTAAGATATCTCTGCAACAGAAAAGAAGGTTTTAAGACCGTCAGCAGCGCTTAACAGAGAATTGTGCCTCCAAGAGCGTCGCTTTTCATCCAGTTCTGTCGCTATCGCTACGCGTTAGCCGCGTTACGAATAAAACCAGCGCAGCTGAACTGGGCGAACGGGTAACGCCCGTCCGAAGCAGCAGGCAGAATTCCCAAACAAGGACGTAAAAGCAAAAACCCATCGGACGGAGGAGCGAGTGGCGGGAAAAGGAGAAAAATCAGCCTCACAGATTCTTGCCGCTGCTGAGTTTTAAGAATACAACGCCCACCGCGACTCGCCAGCGCAAAACACAGTCGTGCTTATAGGCACAGGCGCAGCGTAGTCCTAAATTTGGGGAAGCGGCACGTTTTTAGCCCAATTGCCATATTTGCTTTCTTCCACACTCCGCAGGGTCCGAGGCGGGCCCTCAGCCCTGCTGACGGCACAGAACTCCCCTTTTTACACCCAATTTGGCATTTTATTCGCCCGTACGGCACCGGAGCACTGCAAGGCGGCTGCGCGGCCCCCAGAGACGCCGCGGCGCTTACCGGGAGGTGAGGATCTGCTGGACTTGCTGGGGGGTGAGAGCAAAGGTGAAGTGAGCTTCTTCAAACCGCTGACTGTTCGTTGAGGCTGAAAAAGAGAATTTAAGACAAATCAAATCATCGTTAAGCCATTCCCACACCTGCAGGCGTGAAAGCTTGGAACAAACAAAGGACAGCAGCCGCTAAAGGCAGGAGGCAATCCGTCCTCAAAATTAACCCCAGTTCCACGCGGGGGCCCTCCAAGTCCTCGACCGTGTAACGAAGCGTCAGGTCCGTCTCGCGGAGTAGATATTCAGCGTCCGCCGTTTTATTTACGGGGGAAACTGAGGCCTGGAAAGGAAAGTTTGCGCCGACAGCGCATGGCGAGGAAATCGGGGAAGGTGCCCGTTCGCTCTCCTGAGTCCTCGAGGGGCCGCACGGCGCTGCCCGGGGGTCGGCGGACGGGTGGGGAAGAGCGAGATCAAACGCGGAGCTGAGGAACGCCAGAGGTCACCCACTGCCCTGGAAATTGTAATGATCACTGTGGTTACGGAATAAGCACAGTTGCCGGACAATAATCCGGCGCCGCCATTTTCTCCTCGGGCACACGGACAGAGCGACGGCGAATTTAGAGAAAACCGGCCGTGCCCACGGTTAAAAATAAACGCGCGCGGAGAAACCCACCCAAGGGGAGAATCACGAATTTTACGCCAGGGTTTTAGCGAGGAGCACGGCGAGAACGTCTGCTGCGAGATACGCGTAAAAATAACCCGGGATTTCCCCCGCTCTTACCCCGACCTTAACCAAGTCACCGCCTCTTTGGCACCTGAGCTTCTCCCTCGGCAAAGCTGGCCGGCGTCTGCCTCCCCCACCTCCCCTGAGCCGTTTTATTACTATTTGCGGAGCAGCAGCACCCCGGAACGAAGACCACCGACGCCGTAAGCCAACGTCATTTGCAAAGAGCCGATTTGGCCTCTTCCGCGCTCGTTTTTACACCCGTCAGGAGAGGTCCGGAGCCACGGCAGCTCCCGCTGGTGCTCCCTGGGCTGCGGAGCATCCCTGGGCCACGAGAACACGGAGCCCAGGGCGTCATCGCAGTGGCACGTGCTACTCTACATCTCACGTTGAGATCCTTTATTTATTTCGAGGAGTTTGGCAACGCTCGGGACGAGTTGGTCGTAGCACGACCATCCGAGGCGACCGCAGAGGAGAAGGTTGGCTCCCACCTCGGTGTCACCTGCCCTCGGAGAGGGACGCCCTCACGTTGGCCTCCCCAAAAAGCCAATTCAAGGGTGAATTCCTCCGTGGGGCGAGGGGTTTTGCTTCTCCAGCCTCCCCTGCGGCTCAGGAATGCCAGGAATGCGAGGCCCTGAGTTTCCTGGCAGATGACCTGCCAGATCTTCCCCAGACCGGCGGCAGCCACAGCCTGGCAGACCGGACCGGAGCAATTCAAGAGGAATTTTGACCATCTTAGGACTTTCTGTTTGTGCCTTTCGCTCCTCGATGACAAAATCCCGCTCCAAACAGAGCCGGGGCACAGCCGCTCAGTATGAAAGCGGTGCCAACCGATACCCGCGGTTTTCTCTGCCGCCTCCGTTTATAATTAATAAACAACTTCCACCTTATCACCGATCTGTAAGCGGCGTTAACCCTCAGCCGGCAGCCTTCGTCCAGCGCAGAGGGGAACCCCGACGGCTCTGAGATTCAGGGTGTCGCAGCAGAGGTTTGGTGTAGGACGGGGAACGGGAAAGCCAAAGCGAAGAGCCGAAGCGAGCAGGAGGCTTTATCATTAACCCCCGTGTCACCGTCTTCCCCCATCAGCACCCCCTCCAGCCCTGTTTTCATTTACCCTTCCCACATATTGCTTATTTCTGGCATTTTTCTGACCCTCTGACCTTCATATCGGGATACTTCTACCAAAGTGCCCCCAGCGACTGAAATAAAAGAATGGGAAGGGGATGTTTACACAGCTAAAGGGAAAAGAAAGACACGAACCGCCAGAAGCCAAAAATAAAAGACCACAATTCCCCAGGAATTACACAGAAACTCTTTCAAGCCCAAGCGCCAACACAGAAGTGAGGGAGTTTCATCAGGGGAGAGAGGAGAAAAAGAAAAAAAAATATCATTTCTTTTACCAGGCGAGTATCCCATTTCGGGGAAGAGACTTAACCACAGGTTCTCTGAGAGACCGAACAAAGCCAAACCGAAGAAGAGGCAATTTTTAGCAAAACAGTAACGAAACCAAACCCCCAAAAAGGCACGTGGGTTTTGGTAGGAGCGCAGACATACTTATCTCCGCTGCAGCAAACATCACTATGTTTATATGAAAGAAAAACAACCCCGAATCCAAGCGAAAACCATTTAAAAGCCCTACGATGGGCGGATCCAGCAGAGGCCAGAAGGGCTCAACCCAAAGTAAAAATACCACTTAAAACTCATTCTAAAAAACCAGAATGAACCTCCCTTCTTCCCGGGCTGAGATGGCCCCAAGTGCAGCAGCCGCTTCCAAAACCACCAGCAATTACGGGGCCGACTCTGTACCGTCCGTCTCCCCACCGGCATTTTAAAGATTACGGCAAAGACACAACTTTTTGGGAATTGGGCGAACCCCGGCATTTTTTTTCCCCCCCCCTGTTTTACAACTGGGGAAGCGCCGGAGCGCTCGGCCTCCGCATCACGTCGAGAAAGAAGCGGCTTCGCCCTTCTGCCGTCCCCCGTTTCTGCTCTTCTTTAAGATCCCCGTGTGCTCTCTGCCCGACGGCGAGGTTCCCCGGCGACACGCAACCGGCCCCTTCTCAACCGTCAAGCCGGGTCCTAACGCACGAAACAGTTCGTTAATCTTACGCATTGGAAGATTTTTAGGACTACATTTTTTGTTAATGATTAAGGCAGAATTAAGGCTCGAAGGCGGCAGAGGGTTTCGCTGGAAGTCGTAACGCCAAAAAGTTGTTTGCCAAAATAACCGACCTTTTCGTAATTAACTCTCCCCGCCTTCGCCCGTTCGTTCGGAAAGGGAGCCTGTGCCAATTTATCCGGGGTTTTATTCTCTCGGGATTAGGACCCAAACGCTGACGAGCCACAGACCAGAGACAGCGTCACAATTCAGAACGCAAAGAACTCCCCGGGCTCCGTCAGGCGAAAATAGGAAATAATCCAAAACTTACGTACGCTTATAAAATATACGCTTATCCGAAAAGGTATCAGCTGGGGGAGAAATACCCTTTTTCATACAAATAAATTTGGAAGAAGACTGACAAACAACTCAAAGCTTCCGTTTCGGGCAGCGCGTATGAGTTGGAGCTGGAAGTTATGGGTTCAGACACCCTGAGGGCTGTGAGGGGAGTTGGGGGCGTTCGGACGGGAGAAGAGACGGCTCCGGGGAGACCTTAGAGCCCCTTCCAAGACGGGGACCAACTTTCAGCGGGGCCTGTTGCGACAGGACAAGGTGGGGAATGGTTTTAAGCTAAAAGAAGGGAGATTCAGGCCAGACCTAAGGATGGAACGCGTTACGCTGAGGGTGGTGAGACACTGGCCCAGGTTGCCCAGAGATGCCCCATCCCTAGGAACATTCTGGGCCAGTTTGGACGGGGCCGGGAGCAACCTGATCTGGATTAAGGTGTCCTGCCTGTGGCAGGAGGTTGGGCTAGATGGTCTTTAACGGTCCCTTCCCCCCCAAAAACCATCCTCTGAGTCTACAAAATCCCACTCCCATCTGGCTGTCAGCCTTCCGAACCCACACCGACGGCTCGCCCCCGTTGCGCCACTCCTGCTCCGTCTTCTCCACCCGAGCAGACACAAGGAGCCTCCAAAAAACAGGAGGACCGAGCGGTTTGGAACGTACCTAACGTGGTGGGTTTTATCAACTCGTCGTAAACGTCGTAGAAGGGCAGCCTCTTCATCTTGACATCGGGATGGACGGGATGGATGGGCGGCGATAGGTGCTGAACGTCCGTCTCGTGCTTGGGTCCCAGCACCGGCGCCGGAGGCAGCAGAGCCGCCGGCACGGCGGCAGCGGCGGAGCTGTGGTCATAGGGCAGGTGACACACCGTGCCCTGCGTCAGCGCGGTGGCCGAGGGCAGCTGCCCTGCCTGAACGTGGAGCATCGACAAGTCCGAAGGGGTTAAGATCTTTCTTGGGAACCTCCGCCGGTACAGTTCTTTAATTTTCATCTGGACAGCCGGGCTGCAGCCAGATTTCAGCAGCTGTAGCGCCTTGGTGAGCAGTTCGTGCTTCCTTCCACTTTTGTTCCTTCCAGCAAAGCCCAAGAGAACTTGTAACTCTGATACCCTAAAGCTCATAACCATATGCTGCAAGAAAATAGAACAGGCACCGTTAGAACCGCTGGGCGAGCCGGCACAACCCAAACCCGAGCCACGGGTTCGCTAAGGAAGACGGTGAAGGCCTTAAAAGAGACACTGTCAAGTTTGAAGGTCCCCTCGTCATCAATAACTCGTCAGTAGCAGAACTGTAAATACTTAGATTTGGGGTTACTTTTAGATACTTTGCTTGGAAATGGAAAGGCAAAAGCGCTTCTGGACTCCACGGACGTCTGAGCAGTTCCCAATAGGTGGTTAAATCACCTTCCCTTCGAATATAGAATCATAGAACTGTCTAGGTTGGAAGAGACCCTTGGGATCACCGAGTCCAACCATCCACCCTACTCTACAAAGTTCTCCCCTACACCATATCCCCCAACACCACATCTAAACGGCTCTTAAACGCCGTCAATTTCTACCCCTGTAGGCCGGGTGGGATTTGCCTATNACAATTTCTTGGAGGGTCAACCTCGCGTTTCAACTACACCTTTGCACCTCTCTGGGTTAAAGCTCCCCTGTTTAAGCCCCCTTCGGGCTGGCTGGGGAGGGCCCACCCCCGCGGGACTGCAGAGGTTCACAAAATCGTCCTTCTTCTGAACTCATAATACGGTTTCAGAGTTACTTATTCAAGCAGAAACACCCACAGGGTGACAAACAGCGCTACGGACGCACATATATACTCATGTGCGCATCCAGCTGTACGTATTACGGCACAATCTTTTCCTTCGTGCAAGTGAAAAAGGGTTAAACCCGGGATCGAGCAACTCCCCACACTCTCCCTTTTAAATCAGAACGGGCACGCGGAGTTTCACTGCCGCTCAGCCTCTGAAAACACTCTTCCCTTTAGGCTCCCAAAATGCAACCGATTCAACAACAGCAGAACTGTTCTCAAATCAGTTACAATTTGGGTTTAAATCCCCATGTTTGGTTCCACAGAGGGGGTTTTCTGTACTGGGCTCGTGTGAGCCACGCACCGAAAATGCAGCATCTCGGGGGGACAACGCGAGAGACGTTCCACTTCCCGGTGGGAGGAAAAAAAAGGGCAGTGTTTGGGAAAGCTCTCAAAGGCAGCGCCGCCGGTACGAGAAGCGCCGTGTGGTCCCTGGTGCAGAACAGACACGGCGCCAGATTAAGGTTTCGTGTAGAAAAACCCCTGTAGGCCGGGTGGGATTTGCCTATTACCTTTCCCGGGCGATACGTTCAAGAGAAGAACTAACAACTTTATTTTTAACTCTTGTCAGAAGCAGGAAACCTCTGTCGTTTAAGAGGAAAGAGCTCGACTCGGGGTCCCTCAACTTTGACAGTGCCTGTTTTAAAGACATCTCGGAAAAGATACATTAGGGATGCACGTGCATCAAATATTCATCCCTCCCCTTTTGTGACAATCATTGTAAAGGAACCGACCTCTTCCCACATCCATTATTCCCACAAATCCTCCAGACAGAGTCCTTCAACCGGCGGGAGATGAGTGTAGCATGGCTCAGCAGCACGAGATTCACACTGATCATTAAAAACCACTCACATCCGTGACATAGGATGGCTGTGTCACCACCGCTGCAGCAGCTGTGGGCTCTTATCTACCCCCGAAGCCTCTCCGATTACTGCTCGGAGTATCAGAGCGGCGGAAAAAACCTCTCTTTACTGCCATAAGAGCCGGCAATCGAGAGCTCCCAGAGGGCACCCGAGGCCTGGGCAGCGGCTGGATCCGCGGCAGACTCGAGTCCCGCCGTGCCGCTGCCGAACAAGGCACGTCCGCAAACCCCTTCTCTCTCCAGGGGAGTCACCGTTCGGTCTTTTAAATAAAGGAAAGTGTCTTTAAGCCAACTACGGGCTTTATAAGGAGAAATCATTTCGTTTGCAACTGGCTCGTCTCGTTTTTACAATGAGACACAGATGGTAAAAAGCTTAAACAAACTCCTGGCGAGGAAACCAGAAAGGGGGTTAGGGGAGATGGACGGGGAAAGGCAGCGGAGAGTGAAAAATAAACCAAAGAAGCCTCAAATAACGCCAAACTCCACCGAAAGGGCTGGCGTCGGGGGGGGCAAACCCCGCAGATGGAAACCTGCGCGCTACGCTACGTCTAGGCTCAAACCACAGGTCCTCTGCGGGGACTTATCCGCAGGGGGAGCGGCGCAGAAAACACGACAGACACTTGGCCCCGGGTCGCGCTCGGCTTTACCGTTTGCTAAACTGTGTCCCCAAATCGGAGGAACACGGACACGGTTGCCGGAGCTCGGCTCCTGCGCTCTCCTAAGTCACCTAATTACAATTATCGGATCCGGTTTCTCCACTGTTATCGGTAACGTTCTGCCGCTTGACGGGGCTCCCGCTGTAGTCAGGCTTAAATTTTAGGGGCAGGAGAAAGATCAGGCCATAAGGCCGTACGAAAATGCGGACAGGGCACTGCTGGAAAGATTACGGACAAATATTCCTCTGGAGAATTCTGTTCTTGCTGCGGCTGGCTGCCAAGAAGGTGCCAGTTCCCAAACGTCCCCAGCACGGGGACAGGGAGCAGGACTCCCAGGCCACTTCAGCCAGCTAAGACCTATATTCCAGCCTGTGGGGGGAAAAAAATATTAAACCGCCAACAAGGAGAGAAAAAAAAAATAAAAAAAAATAAAAATCAGCTTTGGAATTAGTTACCAGGGGCAATTTCATATTCCACAGTCTGGTGGGCAAAGGTGGTGACACACTCTGACTCCTAAAAAAACGAGAAAAAGAGAGTGGAGGGAGATGAAACCCCATCCAGCTGTGAGCGCTGCTGCAGCACTACCATGTTACACGCTCTCCGCTCCCTCCTCCCGCGCTGCGCCCCGGCGGCCCCCCGCTGCCCTGCCTGCCCCCCGCCACC
>VUYV01000540.1:0-202146 GCA_008711295.1 Anarhynchus alexandrinus
CTTATGGGTCCTTTCCAACTTGAGATATTTTGTGATTCCATCTATGTGCTGGATATGACCACAGCACTTAAATAGGAGCCCATGTTTCCAGGGCAATGCAAGAGGTGGTCTTCACAAAAGCAGCTTGATGTGAGTACTTGCCATATATGTGACAATTCTCAAGGCAGAAGACTCATAGGAAAATCAGCTCTGTTGATGCTGGCCCAAATCCACATGCCAAAGCATTTCTCTGAAGAGAGCACACCCTTTTTAAAACACGCATGTTATGAACAATGTTTGCTTTTAAAAGATGGAGCACAATGGGAGGCAGCCTATCCTGGTGGCTTGTGTTGTGCTGAAGATCTGGTAGAAGGGAGGTTTGGAACACTATCTGAGTGCAGGATAACAGATTGTGTGATTTAACAGAAGTTCACAATATTACACTACACTTCCCCACCCCCTCCCCCCTCATTTTTGCTATTCCTATAGTAGAAAGTGGAGACGCTGTACAGCTAGGCCATGACTCTTCTCAACAAGATGAGGTCTAATCTCAGCAAGAGGAAGACTCAAAGTACCTTGATGACTGTGGCCTTGTCCTTTCCATATTGTTTCTTCTGCTGATTTGCTCTGATTGTGAGAAGACTACAGGAAAGGAGTAGTGAGAGTAGCTCATTGCTGTTATTTCAGCTGGAGGGAGAAAATACCTAACAAAATCATTTGGAACATAAAGTTCTGTAAATTCACATGGTAAACATTTTAAGTATGTGAAATATTTTTACTAGAATGGTTTTGTTTGTATTCCCTGCTTCAGATGTTTCGACATGGAAGAGCATTGTTGTATCTACATCAATTGTGACTGAGATTTCAAGTACCACCTTCCTGATTTCCTGCTATTGCCCCTTCTTTTTTGCTTTTATGTGATTCTGGTTCTAGGTGATTGTATCAGGATCTCTGATTTTTGACTTTTGATCTAATATTTAAAAAAAATCTAATTCCCTGATTGGGGACCTTTCACTTCCAGGTTTCAGGATCAAACCCACTGTAGCTGGAAGACAGTGTGTTTCATCTTTATTTCTACTTTTCATAGCACTTAGAAACTCAGATTAATACTGTAGCATCTTTTCTGTAGCTTATATTGATATTTTTCATCCCTGAAATGGAAGCATTTGTGATTTTCTGCCATATGTCTTTTAATGAAGTCTTATTGCTTTTGGAGGAAATCAGATGTTTTTAAAGGAAAGTATAATTTGGTAGAAAATGCCTTTTTTTTTTCCCACTGAAGAACTGTGTTACTGGAAGATCTGTGAGGAGCCATGACCTTTCAATCACTGCTGTTGGCATCAGGCCCTCAACAAGGGAAGCCAGGAACAAACGCTTTTGAGGGGGGGTGTCTGTTCATCTCCTCTGGTTCAACCAGCCTCCAGAAGGTTGCAAGATGGGGTGCAGGAAGCAGAACTGCTTCATAACAGGAATCTCTCTCCTTTTTAAATCTCCTTGAGGAAGTTTTTGAGGCTGGGAAAAAATATCCCACATGGGTACCTTGTTCTATATAAATCTATATGAATGACTTACTACAATTAGAATCAGATTCAATATTTTTACTTTGAGGTAAAACTTTCATTGTCTTTATAAAAGCATTGCTTGTATAAAGAGCAGAGAAAGTGGCACATTTTATTCACTGCAAGCTTTGGTTAACCTATGCGTATGTCCTGGTTTGAGGTAAAACAGAATCAATTTTCTTTTCAGTAATTTGACTTTGCAGCTAAGACTCTTCTAACTAACTGAACTCTGAAACTCTCTGAAATTAACAGCATATTGTAGAGACACTGTTCGTTCTCAGAATGGTAAGACCTGATTAGCTGTAATTTATGCCCAGGCATGTTCTGCAGAGAGGCTCTTGCTTATACTTCTTGCTCTAACACCCAAGGGCAGCTAAATTTGTTATTTACCCTGTTGAAGAGTTGGAAGCGGAGAAGTGTAGAGGGGTCCCACCTGCGGGGAGGAGCGGACAGGACAGGTGGCCCCAAACTGACCAACGGGGTATTCCATCCCATCTGCCTCATGCTCAGTATAAAAGCTGAGGGATCGAAGGGTCAGCCCTCTTTCTTCAATGGCCAGCGTCCGAGGAGGACTCTGTCTGTTCATCTGCCTTTAATCCCGATCCTGAATCCAGATCCAGAATCCAGTTCCCGTCCGTCACTGAGTCCAGTCTGGGACTGCCCCAGTGCCAGCCGGTGATGTGATTGTCATCTTGGGAGCTTGATATGGTTTTCTATATCTTGTATTATTTCATTATTTCCTTTTTATTATTTTATTAATATTTTCATTAAAGTAGTTCAGTTTTCATCTAAACTCGTAAGTGTCTCTCTCTCTCCCCCTCCTCTCCTTGGAGAGAGAAGTGGGGGAGAACATCTGTCATTCATCTCACTGGCCAGTCCAGCCACGACAGCATACCATGTGTCTCCTCAGTTTATTGTGTGAATGCTTTCCTGTCAACTTCATCTCCAGTACACAGAAAATGCTTTCTGTTTAATTTAATTACTTACAGTGTTGCCAAAATTAATTTTCTGTTAGCTCTAAATATTTTATTATGAATGATACAACATGTGGTAGATACAGCAAAATTTATCCTAGTCCTGTTCTTATATCTCTGTAGACAGAGATTAGATCTTTGGCATGCAGGTTATTGGTGATGAGTTTGCTGTAGTTACTGACTCGATTTTGAATTTCTGGGCAAATTCTTTGCTTGTATATACTCCTCCCTTACCCTAACTTCCAGGGCTAGTCACTGACATAAATAAAAGGATGTGGTCTTTAATATGGTACTGATTTCAGTCCTGAGCAAACATGTTTCTCTAGTGAACACTTCATGTCACTGAAATTGCAGACATTCCTAAGGAAGTGTGTGGCATGTGTGAGAAATGGGTACAGCTGATTGGGAGAAAGCTCTGTGCTAAACACTTCCTTTTGAGCTGGTTCATTTTTGCCCTGTTTCATCTCCAAATCTCTCCCTTTGGGGTCACGCACAGCCCCTTGCATATGGTAAGACAGACTGTTCACTAACGTGAAGAAGAGAGAACCAAGTTAAACCACATTCTGAGAGCAAGTTTTCTTCTTGCACCTGAGAGCTTGTGCTGATTTATCCAGAACTTTGGGAGTGGTTGCTGTTAGATAAAATGAATCAGTTGCCTGCAATTGAAATTGTTGGGTTTTGGGTGGAACTAGCCTCTAGAAAATAACTTGCAGGGATGTTGTGAATGCCTTTGCAGAAGAAGCTGGGCACTGAGCGGGGAGGGTGCTTGTTCTTTGGATTCTCAGTCACCTAAACTTGAATTTGGGGCATTTGATGTATTTTTAAGAGAGATGATGTAGTTCAAACTGTAGTTAATTCAGGGAATCCCTGCAGCATGTATAGGTCTGGATGGTCACTTCTGGCCTGGTTGCTCACTTGCAAACCAAAACCAGGTAGCTACTTGTTAAAAAGGTTCAGTGAATACTTGCCAATAATGATGTGGACAGTATTTCTTGCCTTGGGATAAACAGATGGATGGGATTAATTCTGAATTCTCTTATGGACATCTTTTGCTGTGCCCCTGTGAATCCATGACAACTTCTGGTCTAGACCGTGACTGAGCACATGAGAGTCCGAGTAGCTGAGAATGGAAAAGTGTAATGCAAGATCGAGGCGAACAGGGAGGAATTCCTACACCTGAGTATCTGATCAATGTTTATTGTTGGGTATCTCCAAAACATAGGCAGGGGAAGAGGTAACCAACGCTGAGGATAAGCTGGTGATTAGACATAGCAACAATTAATTTCAGCACAAAAAATCTTGCTGTGCACCGCTTTCCCATGTTGAAAAGATGGAGGTTTGCTGGCAGAATGTTTTAAGATACTTGGCAGGATTAATATTCTTCACTAAATAGATGAAGGTGCTTGACAAAATGCAGTTTGTTCTAAGCATTTTTTTGACAGAATATATTTTATCCATATAGGGGCTTTAGCAGAATTATCAGTGATGTCTCATGACAGATAGCAATATGAAGAGTTGTAAGATCCTGACTAGTAAAAAAAGGACCAGACAACTTAGTGCTGTGGCAGTCTGTTTGACTCTGAATGGGTGATTGGAAAGGGACGGGGAACGGGTGATCTTCTAATGGGAATTTAATCATACACCTTCTAGAAATAATGGGAATCCAGAGATGATTAAGGAAGAGATGAGAAAGAAAAAGCATTTTGGAGAAATTTCCTCACAGAGAGAATGATTCATTTTGGACTGTGCTGTCAAAAGGCAGCTATGGAAACTGCAGCTGTGGATGTATTAAATAGGAGTCAGGCAGGTGCTTACTGGAAAAAATGTTATGGATGGAAACAAGCACCAGGAGGAGTGGGAGGAATCCGCAGAGCCAGCTTCCGGTTTTTAGTTACAGCAGAATAAATGTGTTATTCTGCATTTGCATTGCAGATACACAACAGTTCTCAGTCTGAGCAGATGCTTGGCTGCCGTGGATTTTCACAAACACGTGTCCAAGGGGCAATTCTCACCTTCCTCTAACATTTTTTAAAAGGAAGAGGCGTATTAAATGCCAGGATGAAGGGAACAGTTTCAGGATGGAAAAAGTTGAGCAATGGTGGTGTAATAGAAAGCAGAATTTGGCCCACATTAGTTTCCTCCAACAGGGCTGTTTTTTCCATTAGCACTGCTAGCACAAAGAGTATCTCTGACATATGTCAAAAGTTTAGCCCTACAGAGAAAGGCACAGAGCGATGGTGAGATATAGTGTATGTTGGGGAGGAAAGCTAGAAACAAAGAGGATGGCTTTGAGTAGTTTAGGAAGAGGAGCTGAGAGGGTTCAAAAAGTGGCAGCCTGTTATTGGTGCCATCGTAACTTTAAAAAGAGAGTCTGATGTTCTGCATCAAGGGACTGGTTGAGATGTGAGTCTGTAGTGAAACTGAAGGAGAAGCTTCCAAGAATGCTGCGTACCCAAACCTGCTTGTTTCCCTTAGCTCTCACAATTCCTTTTGCTTCTCTGTCCTGGCCTTTTGCATTCAGATTTCATGGAACTGCAGATGTTGCCATTGGTTTCTGTGAAGTCACTCCTGTTTATGCCAGAATTTGCAGAGAAGGAAAAGTCACTGATCATAAGGAGAGACAGCATGTAAGTGTAAACTTCTAGAGATATTCACTGAGGCTGTTACTGCTTTCTTTCCTGCTTCTCAAGCATGAGTCCATTGACTCCGATCACGTCCGGATGCTTCTGGGTCATAATTTGAAAGCAGTTTCCAGTTTAGCTCAGTGCAGCTCCATTACACCCCATTTTCTCTGTGTTGTCCCACTGCCCTGCCTGGACACCAACCAACACAAAGAGAGCTACAAAATACAGCTGTAATAACAAAAGCCTCAAGGTTATTTCAGAAGTCCAGGAACCAGACCCTCAGCTGGTCCAGATCAGCACAGAGCAGTTCACTGCACTGGAGAGACACCAATTTTACACTGGCTGAAGGTTTATCCTGGAAATTTCTTTTTGCAAATGGCACAGGGAGAAAGTTGCTGGAGAGGGCTGAGGAGAAAAACATCCTATTTTCTTTCGGGAGAGTTTAAGACTTGCTGACTCAAACACCAACCATCAGTTTGTTATCTCCTGAATCCTGGTGATACAATTTGCTAAGGAAAACCCACATCTGTTCTTCAGTTCCGTTTCACTTCTTCAAAGCATGTCCAAGCTACCTTCCTAAATGCCTCCACAAAATCAGGTTTTACTTACAGATGTTTCATTGTGTATTGCATGTTTCCATGGCATACTGATTTGCCAGATGAAGCAATCTGCAGCCCATTTAGTTTATCTTAAAGCCTTTTAAATCTGTCTCCTCTAAGCTTGAAATTCTCTCATGCAGGCATCCAGTGTCGTTGAAACTCCTATGCCAATAATTCTTAATGACATGTGTGTCTAGCCAGAGTAATTCTCCTCATTCAATTTGCAATTTTCCAAGTCAATCCTTTCAGCATTGTGACTGTAGCCGTTTGTTTTGCATTCTGAGACACACAGCTCTCTTAAACAAAATTATCCTGACTTTATAGGCAAAACAGTGTCTTATAATGAAGGACAACCAAACTTAAAGTTTGTTTTGGAAACCACAAATAGTATTATCTTTGTTTGCTTGCTCTCCTGGGCTCAAAGCTAACTCACATCTATGTACACAAGCATGCAAAGTCTTCCCTTAGTATTTGACATAAAGGACAAAAGCAGAACCATTTCCCATTTGGCAGCATATTTCGTCTCTACTCTTGTTCAAAGAGTATGTTGGACTGAGGCTTGTATCTTATGCTATTTCCCATGCTTAGGAGCTAATATCTGCAGTAACCAATAGAAACTCTACTGTTAAAATCTAGACTCCTGGTTTATAAAGGCAACATACTTAGGGCATCCTGATGGAAAGAAAGAGGCCCTTTGTAGTACTTAATGGCCAATCTCAGCCATCTATTGAGATCTCAGTGACGGAGCCAGGAGGAAAATTTTGCAGCTGCTATAAAGAGGATTGCAACAACTTTGGAAGTCTTTGGAAGGAGTGGAGGTGAAGATAACTAGGTGGGAAATGGGGCTTGTCATCAGAACAAAACAGAATGCGCACAAGTGTTTTTTATCTTCAGGAACCATTGTGACTTACATGCTCATTTTGTCTTGAAAACAAGAAGCTTTTGATCTCTGTGTGAGGAAGATCTATGTGAGCTCAAGAGGTTTACTTTGGTCACTGTGAAAAAAGAATTTCTAAGCCTCCCTCATTTCATTCATTTATTTTTGCCTGTTCTTCAATACCCATTGAAGGAACAGACACATTTAAGGATGTTTATTTTAAGTTGGTACTCTGGATTAAAAAGCTTTTCCATCTGTTTCTGCCCTGCACTGGATATAACATTTTGCAGATGGCAGCATTTATGGGAGTGGAAACAGGGGCGGGTAGCCTGGGAGGAATACAGAGGAATTGTTCGAGCAGCCAGGGATCGGGTTAGACAAGCTAAAGCCCAGATAGAATTAAATCTGGCCAGGGACATTAAGACAAACAAAAAATCCTGCATTAAGTATGTCAGCGAGAAAAGAAAGACTAGGGAAGAGGTGGGCCCTCTCTGGAAGGAAACGCAAGAACTGGTTACCCGGGACAGAGACAGAGCTGAGGTACTCAATGACTTTTTTGCCTCAGTCTTCACTGGCAAGGACTGCAGCCACACTGCCCGTGATGCAGAATGCAAAAGCCAGGATTGGGAAAATAAAGAATCGCCCGCTGTAGGTGAAGATCAAGTGCGAGACCACCTGAGGAACCTGAAGGTGCACAAGTCCATGGGACCTGATGAGATATATCCACGGGTCCTGAGGGAACTGGCAGATGAAGTTGCTAAGCCACTAGCCATCATATTTGAGAAGTTGTGGCGGTCTGGCGAGGTTCCTGCTGACTGGAAAAGGGGAAACATAATCCCTATTTTCAAAAAGGGAAATAAGGAATACCAGTCAGTCTCACCTCTGTGCCTGGCAAGATCATGGAGCAGATCCTCCTGGAAACTCTGCTAAGGCACATAGAAATCAAGGAGGTGATTGGTGACAGCCAGCATGGCTTCACCAAGGGCAAGTCATGCCTGACAAATTTGGTAGCCTTCTATGAAGGGGTTACAGCGGCAGTGGACAAGGGAAGAGCAACCAATGTCATCTACCTGGACTTGTTCAAAGCATTCGACACTGTCCCACACGATATCCTGGTCTCTAAATTGAAGAGACATGGATTCGACAAATGGACCACTCGGTGGATAAAGAACTGGCTGGACAGTCTCACTCAAAGAGTTGCGGTCAACGGCTCAATGTCCAAGTGGAGAGCAGTGACTAGTGGCGTTCCTCAGGGGTCGGTACTGGGACCTGTACTGTTCAACATCTTTGTCAGCGACATGGACAGTGGGGTAGAGTGCACCCTCAGCAAGTTTGCCGATGATACCAAGCTGTTTGGCGAGGTAGACACACTGGAGGGGAGGGATGCCATCCAGAGGGACCTGGACAGGCTGGAGAGGTGGGCCCAAGCCAACCTCATGCATTTCAACAAGGCCAAGTGCAAGGTCCTACATCTGGGTCAGGGCAATTGCATGCACGAATACAGGCTCGGCGGGGAATGGCTGGAGAGCAGCACTGAGGAGAAGGACCTGGGTGTGCTGAATGACGAGAAGCTCAACATGAGCCAGCAATGTGCGATCGCAGCCCAGAAGGCCAACCGTATCCTGGGCTGCGTCAGAAGTGTGGCCAGCAGGTCAAAGGAGGTGATTCTGCCCCTCTACTCCACTATTGTGAGACCCCACCTGGAGTACTGCATCCAGCTCTGGAGTCCCCAACATAAGAAGGACACGGACCTGTTGGAGTGCGTCCAGAGGAGGGCCACGAGGATGATCCGAGGGCTGGAGCACCTCTCCTATGAGGAAAGGCTGAGAGAGTTGGGGCTGTTCAGCCTGGAGAAGAGAAGGCTCTGGGGAGATCTTATTGTGGTCTCCCAGTACCTAAAGGGGGCCTACAGGAGAGCTGGGGAAGGACTTTTTACTGGGGTATGGAGTGACAGGACAAGGGGGAATGGCTTCAAACTGGAAGAGGGCAGGTTTAGATTGAACATTAGGAAGAAGTTTTTCACTGTGAGGGTGGTGAGGCACTGGCACAGGTTGCCCAGAGAGGTTGTTGAGGCCCCATCCCTGGAGGTGTTCAAGGCCAGGCTGGACGTGGCCTTGGGCAACCTGGTCTGGTGGGAGGTGTCCCTGCCTATGGCAGGGGGGTTGGAACTCGATGATCTTCAAGATCCTTTCCAACCTAAACCATTCTATGATTCTATGATTTATCAGAATCCCAGTGCAGACTACTTACTGGCTTTGTGCCTTCGGAAATGGGCCGCGTTCATAGCCACTATCACTTCATTGAAATTGGTGCAATAACACCATGGGTAAATCTGACTCATCATCACAAGTGCTTCCTGAAGTATCATCATGCACTCTGGGAGCAATGGCTGTGTCTTGGTTTCCTTGTTTAATGTAAATATATTGAATTATATGTAGTTTTCATGATTGCTGAAGATTACTGGTTTGCCTTAAGAACTTCTTGGTTCTGATTTTTCCAGTCTATGAGTGATTTAGGGAGTAGCTTTCAAACATGCCATCGCAAATTGCAGCCACTGATTTGGGTATAAAAGCTATTTAAGCAGGCAGAAATTGGGAAGGTGCCTACTGTCTTGACTGAAGCAAAGGAGCCGTCAGTTTGGCAAGTTTTTCTTTCTTTCACGTATTCCACAAAATATGACACCTCTGCCACATTGTTACTCCCCACTTCTCCTTTCTTGATTTTCTCAACATTCTCTCAAATTATGTGTTGTTTAAGTCCCTTGGGGTGCTGGTCCTAAATGCTGCCCTTAATCATGAAGCACCTTGCCTCCCTAGATGGTCTCAGTGATTCCCATTGGGACTGCTTATGGAGCGTGGTATTGATAAGAGCTGGCAGACTCTGGTCTTTTTTAGCATAGGCCTAAGAATCACTACTCCGTGTTCAGGTTTCAGGATCAGTTCCATTTGGAAAGATTGTTTTTCATTTCACTGTCAGGTTATTTTTTCTCTAATATTTTATTTACAGAAAGATGCAGAGTAGAGAGCTGGAAGTGACATAGATCATGAGGCCAAATATCTGGTTCAGTTAGGCAAGGAACACTTTCATGCTTTTTTAGCTTTCTGGGAAAAAAAAAACTTTTGGGACAAAGCCTTTCATGTCTATCTAGAGCAAAAATGTGACTTGCTTTGGAAAGTTTTAAAAAAATTGGTTAAAAACCTGCATTAGTTAAGAGAGGCTGGAAGAAAAACAAAATTTGACTTTTTAAAGTAAATTTCCTCCCTGCCCTATTCTATGGAAGGAGTGGTCAGGAGTAAAAGAGAATTCCCGTTTAGAAGTGTTTATCACAGCAAACCTCCAGAGCACACTGTTTATTCAGTGCTGCTATGGAAAGCCCAGTTTCAGTCATGCTGAAGCTTTGCGTGAAATGACAAAATGAAGATTTAACTGTCACTTTTCCATGTCCCTGCCTTTTCTCTCCCTCCGTCCATTTTTCTTATGCTTTGACAATATTTGGAAAAGGGCTTGTTTCTTAAATTGTGATTTGATACTTAAGTCTCTAGGTGCCTAATCGGGCTCCCTCAGTACTATTTCAGTGAATGCTATTTGGCTGGCTGGCATACCATGGATACCATTTTGTGTAAGTTTTGACTGTGGACAGCCTCTATGATTCTAGCTGTGAACCACCATAGTGAAAAGAGAATTTTTTCTAAGTGGTGCCCATCCAGGAACTAATGCTGAACAGAGTATCCAGGCTGTTCTCAAAAAGAGCTGTGGGCTGCGAAAGAAAGAAAACTTAAGCGATGTCAGTGTCACAACAGATCCTGAGAGAGCCTTCTCAGTGGTTAAGGATATCTGAGGCATCAAGATGGAAAAATACTTCAGAGATTTTGTAAGCTGTCGGAAAAGTTCCAACTATTTAGCAAAGTTAATGCTGAGCTCTTCTGACTCAGAGCACTAAAAAGCTGCTCCAAACAGTCTCCCTGCTGAATCAATTAGCTCAGCCAGCACCCTTCCCATCAAAGTAACACCTTCCCTTCTTGCTCAGTTTTAAGACCTAATTCAGTAACTTCCATAACAAAAATACATAAAGCTATATTCCCTTCTGTACCTTTGCTGCCAAAGGTTGCTTGCTCTACTTGCGTACTTGCATGCTTAAGTTCCCTTCGAACTGGAGTTTGGAGCTCGTGCTAGAAATCAAAGTCCTTACGATCAAACCAACTCAGTTAATATTTGTAGTCCTCCGGAGAAAATATAGTGCAGGAATGTTTGGTAGTGATAATTCTCAGGATCAGACAAATGCTGCTGTGGAGGGGACCAGTTTGTTTAACACAGCCAGGGTGCTGAACTGGGGACTGGAAGAACTGCCTGACTCTGCAGTCTCAAAGCTGCAGCTGTAACTGAAGAGGCTGGACTAAGGTACATGGAGGTCTGTAACACACAACAGGCCCTGGATCCCCACAGAATGTACTTGACAACTTATTCTAAAAGTAGTATTGTGCCTGTAACCTTCACACCCACACTGGCTCTCCATTTGGTCACTAGGTCACTTGCGTACGTCTTCAATTCCAGCAGAATTTTCTCGGTGTGACTAGCTCTCTTAGCTATTCCTTGGCATTGTAATCGTTGCATCTATTTTCTTTTTATTTTTTTATGATTAATTAGTCAATTATATGAAATTACCTTTTGCAATTAAAGTATAATTTAGAAAAAAAAACATTGAGCAGATAATGCTCATTTGTCATTAAATTGCTTATAACTCAGGCTGTTGTATGGCAAGGTATTTTTAGTTTCTGGTTTTACTGCTGGAGGAATAACATTGATTAAAAACCCCACCCTAATATAGTGCATGGAGTGACTCAGTCTTGTCCTTCAATATTGCAAAGGAAAAGGACTTAGATTTGCAATTTACATTGTTAATAAAGAGCATTTGGTTTTGGGAGGTTGATGCAGCTTTGGGCTGAACTTTTGTAATATGGAGTTGAAAGGGCAATGGCTGTAACAAAGTGTTATTTAAAATGTCGCATAAAAAGGAATCTAAACTATGGTACCCTAAAAGTTGTTTCTTTTATGAAAAGGGAAGGACGAATCAGTTACTGCCTGTGTAATTGTTTAGTTATCCATCAGATTACTGCAAACTGCATGTGTGTACTTTTCAAAGTGCTTTGGTATAGACAGACACAGACCTTTGCTCCTGAGGAATTCAATGATTTGCCCCATGGGAATTGCTGGGCTTGCCGGAGTTCACTTAATGACACTGATGGGTCAATTCTCTGCCAGAGCCAACAACTCATCTTCATCATCTTCTCAACTTCACATCCACTAATGATCAGTCCTCATAATGAAGGCATTTTTCACCCTGCCAGGAGGCACAAGGAGAAAAATTGATTGACAGAGTTATCTGGATTGTAGTAATTAAATCAGGGCAGACAAATCCCTGCTCTCATTATATTTCAGACATGTCTGAACCATGAAAAACAGAGCTGAAGCATGCTTCCTACAGTTCAAAATGTGACATTAAATGCTGTATATGATATATAGGGTTACAATACATAAATGCGGACAAATTAGAAAAGGATAATTATAAATCACAAGTGGTCTAAATATGGGTGTTGGGTTTAACCGTCTTTAGTGAAATGTGTATATCAAACATTTGAAAAAAGCTATGAACTGTAAGGCATTAACATGTTTCAGGAAATGAATCTGAAAGTATACCATGCTTCCAAATGTATACAGGCTCATTCTGTAATGCTATGCATAGAAACAGAATTTGTCTGTACCAGCCAGGCAAAAGACAGGTAGAAAGAGAGATGCAAGACAGTGACAAGAGATATAATGCAGAATTGGCACAGCCATGGGATTGGTGCTCGCACAGCGGAACGCATCTATATGGTTTTCAAGCTCTCTTCTTTGTAGTTGAGAACACAGATTTACACTGTAGAAGCCAGAAAAGGATCTCAAATACTATTGGAATTTTTTTGTTGGTGAATTGCTTGTTGTGCAGCACTTGCCTTGAAGAAGGATTTGTGTGCAGATGTTCTTTGGGTAACGCTGCAATCTGGATTCAAGAGTTGTCCCTTGATTATTTTTAAAGAATTTTTTCTTCCATCAGTTTATTAATCTGGGCCATTTTTCAGATACTCTAAAATATTGTGCCCACTTTAAGCAGAGGATGCTGCACGAACTTGAATTAACATTAACCGGCTAATTAAGCTGATTTGATCTAGTTAACACTGGGTATATAAGATCTACATTTAGACAGAGGCACATTAGGGTTTAAAGCAGGCAAATTGAGTAGGGAGACCTGGATTCACTGGGAAAGATGCTCAGATCATATAAATTGGTGTAAGTTCACTGAGCTCAGTGTAAAGCACTGAGTTGCATTTATGGGATATTTGGCCCATATATGAGACATTTGAAAACAAACCTTAATAATTCAGAAATGCAGATGACAACTAGATGTAGAACTTAGACAAGTGTTCATTAACCAGAAAATAATTTCAGGAATAAAGGCTTTGGGGATACAATGCCCATTCCCTTCACATCACTGCTTTTGTGGGTCCTTCCGTGGGTCCTGACAGTTTAGGTTCATGAATGATACAAATCCTCTGCTGGAATCAGATATCCAAATCAGCATGGAAATGCTTTGCCTCTGGTGCTGCGTGCGTTTGGGTCTGTAGTACTGCTTATGACTTTCTGGATCTCAGCGGATAGTGTCAGCATCCTGCGGAAATTCACAGCTCAAAGAACATGCAGGTAAATACAGATAATGAAAGAAAAGTTTTAAATGTATTTCTTTGTAATGTAATGTTTTGCAAGACCTAGGTTTTTCATCACCTTTGACTTTCACATTATATAACATATGGCTATTTATTACAGGACTTTATGTAGGAAACTCAGATTTAAAAACAATCATTATTTTGCCAGTGCACTTTGATCCATATTGATAGATGTTCTTTTCTAAACCTTTCCAAGCAGAGTGTTAACTGAATAGGGTACTGTTCTGGGAATCAGGAGATTAGACTAAACTCTCGGTCACTGAAATTGTAGAACACCCAATGACTACAAGAGGCAAGGAGAACACCCATTAAATTCTCTTCCCAGCGCCCTGCAATGTGATTGAAGAAATAACTTCAAAACCTCCCTTAGCATTTTTTTCCCACTAAGAATGTTCAACCATCCAAAACAAAAGTCCTGTTTTAGGACTCCTTATAACCTTTACTATTGTGCCTTCATGGTGTTTTATGTATATAGAGAGAAGTGTATCCACAAGAAGGGTGTGGAGGTGGGAGGTAACGTTGGAACCTTGTTTTAATCCCGTTTCTGATGTTGGCATTTGTGGGAACCTTCAGCATTTCAAGGAGCTTGTCTATTTAAATTAATTTTGTATAAAATAGACATAAACATTTCTTATCTGCCTTATAGTGTAGGTGTTGTGTGAGTGTGAAATTGAGAGGGGATTACTTGAGGTTGACCTGCCTGAGTACGCAAGTGTTTAGTTACTGGGGTTCGTTCTTCTTATGCTCCCTGTATAAATATTCTAACCTCAGTTCAAACTGAACCAAGGGTAAATGTCTGAAAAAGCCAGTGCTAGTAATTTCCATCTTCAACAGGTTGAGCATCTTAGGAATGACAGCTGGCATGTCATGGCAGTTTCTTTTGACGAGTCCGTCTTCTGAGAGCCTCATTAGAGTTTTCACTCACATCCAAAAGGATTCTGGGAAAGAACAATTCTGACATAAATCTAAAAAATGTGCACATTGAAATACTACAAATGACTTTGACCTGTCAGTGTCTGTATAAGGCAAATTACTTGCTCTTGGCATGTTACTTGACATGCTTCTTTACTGTTGCAAGGATTGTTATTAAAAAAATATCTCTGCTATTTCTATTGAAAGGGTTTTAGTAGTGGATGGTGATGCAGAATATTCTGGTTGGTTGCAGCTGCTGATTATCCTTTTTAGAGGTATGCGGTACTGTAAACTTGTAAACTGCCAAAGTTGAGACCAAATTTCACATTGAGGACAGAAAAGTTTGTTCATGTGGAAGTCACAGACTGTATGAACATCTGGGGCAAAACATGAGAGCCAGTCAGCCGGGCACTGTAAGTCAGAAAACAGATGGTGGATATATAGCTAGGCTGAACAGTGAAGACAGTAATTTTATTGGTACATAAAGGCTGATCTTTAAAGGGCTAATAAGGCGATGATAAAGATAATGGTTCAGATTCTGTTGCTTTTGGATTGGCCTGCATATTGCCACCAACCCAAAGCTGCACGGAGCTTTGCTGTTAGGTCATCTGTGCAAAAAGGCTGTGTAAAAAGGCTGTGCAAAAAGGCATAGGACATGCTGTGTTTTGCAGCATTGCCTTGCGTGAATCCAAGGACCAGGCACAACAGAGGTGGTTTATATGATGGGGACAGGAAAAGGGCAGTGAGGACTGGAACTTTGTTAAGTGGAGAAGATGCTGAACTGAACGTCCTTATGAGTCAAGCACAGATTTACCTCAAGTTCAAAGGCCAATCTGTGACCTCAGGCAAAGTTTTAGCCATGTGAATGCAACAACCATATCCTGCCCATTATTCCTTCCCTGTCCTCACAAATCTCTGTCGTTGCTAGCTGTCATGCATACTCCTAGTCTCCAAGGTGTGGAGAGGATGTGCTGCTGCACAGTCCTCAGTCATCGCTGGTTCTGGTGGTGTAAAGTCACGGAGATGATATCAACACAATCCTCCCCGTGATGTCCTTTTCTTCATTTGCAGCCTGTGGTTCTCTGGCTTAATGTGGCAGCTGATGCACGTTAGAGGAGGTTTTATTGAGGAAGTTAGGTAATTTTAGAAGATCACACACAGGATCAGGTATTTTCAAAAATGTTTTTGTAATCCTCTCCTGGCGTCACCTAGAGGTTTGGGACAAGGATTGGGACAAGAGTGCCATGACTAGTCCAGGAGGTGCAGTTTTCAATATGTATGGAATTAATAAGAGTCAAGAGACAACAGCATCAAATATGGATGATCAGTGTAAAATAAATGAAAGACAATCTTTGTGTTCCATTAAATGTAAGAGACACTGTCTGCAGCAGAATTTACACCTGCACAATGAGGAAACTGGCTGAGTGGGCCAAAGGTGGGGAAAGTTCACATGTTGGACTGGGGCAAATGAGAAGCTTCTTTTCCAAAAATGGGTAAATGTCACTACAACATTTGGCTCAGCTTCTGCACTAGAACAGTAGTGAGGCTCCACGGCCCTTATTAAGTGATGCTGGTTTGCATCAGTGGAGGACAGGCAAATCTGGACTTGGATTGCCTGGGGTTGGAGACTTGATAGATGGCTGAGAAAATTACAGCTGAAGGAGAAGCAGGGAGGATGAGTCAGGAGCTGATGAAGAAAGGAATTATGAATAAAGAAAAGAAAGGCAGCTTTGGATAAGGAAGTGTTGATACCATTTAAATGACTTCTTCCTCACTGGCTTTCTCTGCTTCTTCCCTGCCCAGTTCAAAAGGTCAGCTACAGCTACTCCCTTTGTCACTACAGAACTAGCAAAACAGAACTAGCGAAACTGAAGAGTAATAAAATTATGGGAAGCAATAAAGTCATAAGAGTTTTGTTGTAGACTTTGGCACTGACTTCCCATGTGAAGCAGTGGTCAGAGAGAGATGGATGTACTGGAAATGCTGAGAGTAAGATTAGACTTTGAAGCACTTTTCATAAATCCTTCCATATACTTTTCCAAACAATAACAAATGGGGCAGGAGAAAAAACTTCCACAATCTTAGGACGGAAAGGGAGCAAATGAAATCTGGATTTCTCCAGGTCCATCCTCATGGTTACTACTCCTGTATTCCCCTCTCCTTCCCCAGATACCTATAGCCTGTCTTGCTTTGTTATCTTAAGATAAAGAGGAGGAGTAAGGGTACAATGCTGGGAGATGAAAAACAGCATGTGGCTTACTCACAATCTTCTACATTTCGGAGGGCTTTCAGAAAGGGATCTCTCATTTGATGATGATCCTTTTTTTCTGTTTAGTCATAAACAGACGAATCCTATAATAGCCTCTGTTTCCTCTGCTACAGGAGGTCTGTATGATTAATAAGATCTCCCTGTAGTGAATGCCAAGCCAAACAGATGAATGCAAGGCGCATCTGCTGTAGATTAAACATTTGGAAAAAACATTTTATAAATATTTTTTTCCACAACAACATATCCATATGGCAGTTAACCAGGGTATGTATTTAAAACCTTCCATGTACAGTATATAGCCATGCATATGTATTTAATATACTTATTAAATAAGTACTTATGTTGTCACTCAACAGAGAGCTTTCTGATATGACTTTTAATCTATTTGAGATGTCAAATCAGACTGTTTGAAAGGACCACATGTGCTTTATCAAGCAAAACATGAGAAGACACTGCTTCTGAGTGAGTTAGTAGGGAGCAAACCTTTTATTTTATTTATTATTTCTGAGAAACAAGAACATGTAAGATAATTACCTAGTTAGTGTCAAGCAAGTGTAAAATAACATACACTGAATATGGTTAGAGAGATAAGGTTGTCCTGGGTACAATGAAAACAGATCCTGAGAAGAGAGGAAAGTTAAACTAATTTGAGATTTCTTAGTCAAAAATACGAGCATCTAAATTTAGCTTTACTAACACTTCAAAATACTGGAATTATATCTCATTATAATTAATATTTTAGACTTCCTTATCTAACCAGAATGGGTTAAAAGACTTTACAGACATAAGAAAAATTCTTTTTTTTCTAATCCTTATTGTATAATGGGGAATTCCTTTTTGCTTTCTGTATCTTTGTGTCTTCTGCCTTAGAGGACTGGACCATAATTCTGGATTGATGAGAAATGAAATCTGACAATTTAGCTCAAATTCAACAAGTAAACATAATCCAGACCAGCTATCGGCACTCTCACTTAAGTCAGTCTTTTTTCTTAGTATGTTGTTCTTTATGATAGACTGGGGGTTTTTTTGTTTACTTGTCATGAAACTTAAGATCCTGATATGCGATTCAAAGAACCTACATGTTTTTTAAGAGTTTTCTTAACTGGCCTTCCAGTCTAGCAGCCAGAAAGAGGAAAAATCAGTCTTTCGAGATACCATATGTGCTTTCTTGTTGTCTTGTTAAGGATTAAGACCTGATTTGTGCATGTTCATGGAAAACTGGGGCACTTATCTGAAGAGAAGGACTCTCTGAATCTGACATTTGCTCTAGGAATGACTAGTGCTTGTCAATTCATGTCTGTCCGGGCTCTAAGAATGTGGATTTCCAGATCTTACAGTATGACACTTGCAACCAGACATGACATTTCTTTTACACAGATTGCAGAACAGAGGAAAATAATTGTCTATCTTTGCTTTTATCACACGCCATTAGGTACTTAGCCGACTCAAACAAGAAAGACAAAAAGCGCCTCATGTTCAAGAAACTTTTAATATTTATGTTCGTTACAGTTTCAGACCTTGCTGCCTAAGTGATTTGTTTTCTGATGTTCTTGCTATAGTTTCCATACGCGTCTCTGAGTGTCCTGAGGGCAGGTGGGAGCACGGAGGTGGACAGTTCCCTCACTTTTGAAATGGTGGCTTGGTGACTCATTCTGCTGTAGAGGCTCATTACTTCATGGCCTAATTGTCCTTGCTTTGCTCCTGAACCGCAAAGTGCTGCTTTACTATTAAGTAATTTTTTTTTTTTTTTAATCAAAATGCCTGTGGAGTCTTAGAACAAATCTCTGAACAAAATTTTCAGGAACCTCTTAGAAACAGTGGGAAACTGGTGTATTTGATCTGGGAAATCTCAAAGTGGTCCTTTTTGCACCTACTGCTGTAGGTGACCCTGCTCTGGCAGGGGGGTTGGATTGGATGAGCTCCAGAGGTCCCTTCCAACCCCCACCATTCTGTGATTCTGTGATTATGGCAAAGGAATGTTTCCTCAGGGAAAAAAAAAAAAATTACTTGCTTTATTTTTTCCATAATTAACTGAAGAATAGCTTATTTAAGTTAAAAAAGGAGGGTGAGATGGGTTGACAGACTGAATCTTTATTTAAAATTTTATTTAAAACTTATTTAAAACTGAAACTGTATTCTTTTCAGTTGGTTCACCTCAGAGGTAAAATGGAGTTGGGAAGTTGGTTCTCTCACTCCAGCTGGTGTGCTTCCTAAGACTGGATTTCCTGAGCAGTGAGGCATTAGCCTTGTCTCTCCTGTTGGCACTAACCCGTATGAGACATGGCTGCTTAACTGCGCAACATCCCCTTTCTCCCAGTTAGATTAAGACTGGTTTTGCCTCTTGCTATGAGCCCTCTAGATTGTCAGAATAACAACTGGAAGCTTTGAACGGACTTCAGTCCTCCTACATCTTTGCCAAAATGCCAAACCACAGTTACCAGCAGAGATTATAGAAAAAACACTTTTAACGAGAAACTTTCTAACCACAGAACGATATTTTCTAGGCAAATGTTTTCTGTTTTGCTAAAAAAATGCTTGTCATTGGAAATACAAACCCTCTTCATTAAAGACAGTAGTTGGAGAAATCTAAGCTAATTTAAACTATCCTACTTGTAGGGCTCTCTGTAAAAAAAATAAAAATCTTAGTTTTTCTTGATAAAAACCAAGGGAAAAAAGCACCCCATATTTTCACGTGATAAAAAACTGCTTTCCTGATCATCCAGAGTTCAAACAGCAGTCAGCGTACACTTTTGCCGCCTGTGGCTAAGAATTTCTAGCGTCTCTACTTTGGCTAAGGATCCAATGCAAACAGTTTGCTGCTGTCTAAGGTGAGAAGTGCATTCAGTGAATAAAAAAGAGTTGTGGTCTGGGAATGATAAACTTTTATCTGAAAAAGTCACTTTAAACTCCCTATATAAGATACCCATGGTTCTCAGCCAATATGTTTTTGTGATTTAGCTACATTTCCTGCCAGATTATTCAGCTAGATACAGATCCCCTGCTCCTACAGTGTGGAAACCTGAATAATAATTTCAGCTGCAGAAAGCCCTGGTGAATTGATGGCCTACTTTGCTCTCCCAGGGGGAAGGTGCACTTCTCTAATTCAGGAGCCATTGCTTTGGCAGATGGCTCTATTTACTCAATGAGCAGGTCAGGACAAGAGGAAAAATGGAACGTAATCCAACAGTATCCAATTAAAGGTAGCTCTGTGCATCTGTACCAAAGTCGTTGCTGTCCAAACCTCTAGGGAGTGTGTTCATTTTTTAGTCTTGTTTCCTAAGGAAATGAGGCTGTCTGCCTGTCTACCTTTCTGTCTATCAGCGTCTGTCCTCTCCGATTAATTTATGAGTCCGTTTGCCATTATCAAGGAAAAATGACTGAAGAGAAGGGAGTTTTCAAACATACAGAATTCCAACAAAGTTAACAGAACTTGGCAACTGAGACAGAAGGAGACCCGAAGTGCCTCCATGGAGGGGAAAGCAGATGGAACAGTACCTAGCCATTCCCAGACTGGAATGCAGGTCAGACCTGTTGGCCTCAGCAGGCATATACTGCCTCACCAGTTTGAACCAGGATAGTGCCTACTCCACTCGCCCATCCAAACAGCTGGGGAATGTGGGAGCAGACTAGGGGCACAAGATGTTAGAGACGTAGGAAGAGATAGAGTATGCGAAGGGAGGCAGTGAAAGTAGGGTACACAGGACCCAAATCAGTAAACAACTGCATTTCTTTAGTGGTGTTATTCACAGAAATTCTTGCTAAAATACCAAGTTCTGGGCTAGATTATAATTCAACAAAAACACCACTCAGGAACCTGTCACCAAAGGATACCACCTAGCATGCTAGCATACTCTTGGCAATGGCATCCCTGTAAAGTGAAGAAACTGGGAGAACAAATAACATTGATGTTGCTTTCACAGTAGAACATTGCCATTGTCTCCTCACAAAAAGCTGATCCATGATCCATACATATTTAGCAGAGCTGTAACAAAATAATAGTGTATGAGTCTTTTTAGCAATAGACTTCTATAGCATAACTACTCGTCTGGGTGCCACTAGAGTGCTATTAAAATGCTATGCTGACTTAATACCCAAATAACTCTACTGGGGGTGGGTACTGCTCTAATAATCTCAACTGAGGTAAAGTAGTAACAGGTTTGTGGACAGAAAAGCTCTTAGGAAAAAAGATTTGAAAAACAAACCAAGGAAACATTACGATTTCCCTAAAAGTTGAACCTTGTCTGTTTTAAATTTCATCTCTATTTTGGCTGAAGCTCAAAACTGGTTTGGAACCAGATGTAAACATTAGTATTATTATGGCTTTTTTAATGTTGAGCAAGAAAAATATAATTTGCTTCAGTTTTCCTGGAACTGAAAGAACAGTGAGAGATGGCAGAGCAGGTTCAAGTTCTAGCTGATTATTGGATTCATTAGAATTGGGCTGTCTGAAGCAAACAATATAGGCAAACCCTGGAGAAAGCAGGGTGAGAGAGTTTGGGTTTTTTCCTTTGTATGATCTCCCCCCCCCAGCAGATTAGATATTTGGAACTATTCCAAGACATTTTTCATTTTGTTGGTAAATAGGCATGCACTTGTTCTGGGATTTTAGTCCCTAACTGTTCGCTTTATCCAAGGGAGAAAGGCAAAAACATATGTGAAGCTCAAACAATAGAACCTCAGCAATGGGTCAGGCCAGTTATTATTACATGATTTAAAGCTTTGAAAGGTCATTTATGTTTTCCAAGTTGGATTTATTTTTTACACTTATTTGTAATATTACCTCACTGTGTTTCATAATGTCAGGGAAAATGTCTGGTTTCAGGCCTAAAATGTCAAAGCAGCATTTTCAAAATCACTCAGTACTGAGCCAAATGTTTTTCTGTTGGAGTTAGTGGTAACAGTCCCATTTGCCTTAGCAGGCTTGGGCTAGTGCTGAACGTTATGGAAATCCACCTTTGTTACCATTTTTGCAGACAGGTTGCATTTTTCCATATTCCTCTTCCTTCTCCTCTTCCATAGGCCTGTTTGTAAGTGGCAAGATTTCGAGTATGAAAGATAAAAGCATGACAGTTATGAGTCCTGGATTCACTTCCTATCCTTCCTAATGACTATAGGTTCTATCATAGAATTGGTTTATGCCTCAGTTTACATCTTAGTGACACATAAAATCCCCATCTCAGAGGGCTTCACAGTTAACCAACACCTGGGAATGACAAAACTGCTGCTTAAGCAAGTGCCAAGTGCATGGAATAAACTGTTCCTATAGTGTTGCGAGAAGTAATACAGATGAAGCTGATGCAATCTAGACGTATGTCTCCATCTGTGCCTCCATGTTAGGGATATTCTGGATAATACTAACTGCAACAATCGAGAATTTTCCTAGCAAGGAAAATCAATCTTTAAAAAATTTGATAAGGAGAATCTATTGTTGATAGACCCTTCCGAGTGGCTTTGCCATTGGCTTTATCATGATGATGACAAAAAAGGGGGCATAGAATAAATTAATTTGCTGTTCATAACTAGGATTCAACGTTAGGGTTTTTTTCATGACTCGTCTCCCAGTCGGCACAGTAGTGAAACACATCTATCTGCTGCAGCAGTAGATAGAACATGCTTGGTGCCATATTCTTAAGAATAACTTTTCTTGACTGCTCTAGAGATGCTATGTCTTCAGTTCCAAGTGTTGTCAGATAAAAAAAAAACTGTTAGCACTCAGATTCTCTAATCCTCTAGGCAAGACAAAAAATCCAACATTCCCCTATCGTTGTCTGCCCTCTCCTGTACCTTGCATTACTATCACATCAGCTTCAAATAGGCTGATGAGAAAAGTGTACAGTAAGCGTGTTCTCTCCACTACTTCTATATGGCAAGAATATTTTCCTTGATTTGTATTAAATACCTTGGTTTGTGAACATTATCATTCTTCCTAATAGCCTGTTTTACTGCAGAGAAGAATTGCTATGGTATAAGGGTATGATCCATACGTGGGGGTTTTTCACGGTGAGTGTTTGGTAGCATAGTGCCATTAAGGAATATTATTCTTCACCCTGGATAGACGTACAACACTGGCTGAAGCAGCTCACACGCCTCATGGGCTCCCAGAGAACCCGATAAATTAGAGCTCCTTCTAGACAAATGTTATTTCTTCCTACTGTGATACTTGTACAAATTCCTCTGTCATGCTAGCTGGAAGCAGGGAACAGAGAAAGATTTTGGCCCCAGGATGGTGAAGAAGAAGCTACGAATAAAATTCTGGTCCCAGAGCGCTGATTTTAGTCAGGGTAGTTGTTCAGTCAGTGTATCTCAAATTGTGGTATCCATTCGTGGAGAAAGGTAGGACTGCTTGTTCAAGGTCTGAGATTTCACATGAGAGAGCAGGGATTCTTGTTTAAATTATTGCATGTCTTCTTGTTTTCCTGTTTTTTAAAAAATAACTATTTGAATTGTACCTTCTTTGTCCTTGTTTAGGGACATGATCTAGGAAAAGGCATGAATTAGAACCATGTATAGGTAACCTTAAGTTTTAGTTCATTACTTCTGAAATTAATAATTAATAATACCAATTGATATTGATACACATTTATTGACTGGAGAAGATAGGGAGTCAGAGGAGGAAGGGAGCTTGTTTCACGGGATAAGATTAAATCTAAGACTCTGGTTTAATTGGAGAAAAAGTAAGCATCTCTGGCTCCTCCTGTTCTGAGTTCTTAGCCATAAAAATGTTTCATGACACTGGAAAGCTATGGTTTACAAAGATTTAATATTGATCCCATTAAAACTTCTGTAAGTGCTCCAGTTTACATTGAGAGAAATAAACCTAGTCCTCAGGATCATGTGTGGCAGTGAGTATTTGCAGGATGTAGCTCTTGTGCGATAAAGCTCAGCAATGCTAACTTCATGGTTTGGTTTTGCTGTCAAATGGTCGTAATTCCACTGAATTTGGGTTTACAAAATCTCAGAAAAGTGTAGTGGGCTCTTTTTATTATAATATGGTCTGGCAGAAGATCTTATGAATTTTAAAATATTTCTTTTTCTAGCCTGATTGAAAGACTTGCTAGCAACTTCACTTTCTGAGGGAAATTGAAGTACACATTTGTGCAGTCTCCAGCCAAACACATTTGGGAGAAAGAAGCAACAGTCTGATTCCTCCATCTCATTTGAGCTGACCTCCCAAACATCACTGCCTAAGCCAGGAGACCAAATAGGAATCTAGAGGTGATCTTAATTTAGGACTTTCTTAATGAGATAGAATTTAATACATTCCCTTTGTTGCTAAAATTTTCCTTTGAATGACTTTTCCATACATTTATTAACTATATTGTCAGGCCTTATATGTCAAGTAAGAGAATTAAGCATACATTTTGATGAAACTCACCAATGCAAAAATTATTTATTGAATAAATTCACATCTTAATGAAATTAAGGAAGTTTGGTGCATCTGTAATAATGACAAAAGGCAGGAGGTACTGTCTGAGGGCCTGCAGCACTGAGACTTTTGGCAAGCTGGAGATGCTTTCTAATCTGGGAGGCTGTAACCACAGTGGCCCTTCAGCCATTTGGAAATGCTAATGTTTGCAGAAATGAGCTGAGTATTTTACCATGTCTTAGATAATACATTTAATTTGCATGTCAGTAGGCCATTGATTAGATAATTATTCTTTATTTGTTGTTCATATTTTCATATTTCTCAGTTAAGACCATCAAAAATTGGCAGTAAACTAACTGAGAGGCCAAATGGTTCAATTCTCTCAGTTTTTCTCAGATGCTCCCGGATGGCACCTAGAGAGGAGAAGAAACGGTAGACCAAGATCTTGGTCTCTATACTATGCAATAACTTTCTTCTTTCAGGGTCAGCTTCTGTTAAAAATCTGCTCCTTTATTTTGACTTTAAAAGGGAGGTAATTTTACATTCAGCGTTCTCTCTTGGCACTTAGGGAGAGATTTTGAAAGGTATAAATGGCAGGTAGACACCTAATTCCCATGGAAAGTGTCTGTAACTCCACCATAATGTCAGTCAAATTGTGTCGGAGATGAGATTGCTCACTGCCTGCACAAAACACTGCTGTAATATAGGAGGTTTGCACACCAGGTATGTGAGCTACTTCAGAGTGATTTGTGTCCTGACACAGAGGTGGGAGCTACTATTGCCAGTGATGGTACCATCTGACACAGCTCTGATGAGGGTCAGAACTAGCTAGGTATCCTGCTGTAATGCACACTGCTTATTCCTCTTAAGATGATTCCTAGAAGTGTAGGATGTTAGGATTTTTTTCCCAGAAGTGGGAAGGGTAAGGGAGGGTTTGTACCACCTTCTTGCTCCAGCTGGTGAGCTGGCATGTCAGGTGCTCCCACATCCCATGATACGGTTGCCTGGTCCCCTAAATTAGCCTGGAGCTGCTCCTCTTCTGCACATTGTCTTAACCTAGAGGTTGCTCTGCTGTCCTTTACAGCCTCTGACATCCTGCTGCTCTCAGGCAGTGTGGAGCTCATGGGAAGCTGAGAGCACACTGAAGTTTATACGTACTCCCATGCCTAAAGAAGTTGTAGAATCAGGGTCTTCCAACATTAAAATGAATTGCTCTTCTTAAAGAAGACATAATTATCTGGTCTTCGCTGAAATCAAAGCAACTAAGAAGGAGTAAGGCAGCAACAGCAATAATTCTTCTTTAAATCAAAAGGAATTTCTTAAAAGCCCTATGTAAAGAATGCTTGAAATGGTTGGCTCCAGTCCTTAGAAAGCCCCATGCAACGATGTCAGTGTAAATACTCACTTGGAATTTGCGTAAGCCGGTTCTCACCCTGAAGCACATGACTGCCCAGACCAGTCACATGCACGACATTAAGATGCCATGTGCACAGTCTGCTACAGCCATTGCCATCTGGTGTAGAAATGACAAAGGGTGAGGTGATGTTCGTTGCGGGCTGTGAGTAATGAAGCAGGACCAGGGCTGATTACCCAGTCTACTGAAACGAAACACAACCCAGCACATTCCTGGGCTATTTCTGAACCTTTCCATCTCTCCGTCTCCCACCTGAAGCTGACTTATACAGCTACATGTCTTAGGTGGGAAGGTGTTTCATGCAGAAGGAGACCTGTTGGGCTTTCCACTCTCTGCCCTCTGGCGGTTTTAGCAGCCTGTTGAAACGTGATACAAACATGGCTTTATGTTGTGCGGATGGGCAAAATATTTTTCTTTTCCTAATGTATCAAAGCATCATGTATAATTTAAACAATATTTATAACAGTACTAGAGATAGTCAAATTACTTTTTTCTGAAATCATGTAGAACATGGCAAAATCAAATGAAATTAAAATGAAAAACACCCTTTAATTTCAGCCTCTACAATCAGATGCAATAGTCTGTGTGCAAATGGATTAACATGCCAAAAACATAACTTGGGGCTAGAAGTGTAACATCACTCAGTAAATTAACATCAATAATTATAAGCTGTAAACAGTAGCAGATATAATTAAGATTTGAGGCCTAAGGGTTATATATGCCTAGCTGCAACTGACATCATCAGACACCGTGATCTTGATGTTCAAGTCCCCTGCGGAGACAGCAAAGTTACAAACATTACCCTACATGGAAATAAAGTGTCAACATATTAGGAGAATGGCTGGAAATCTGCCCCGCGGAGAAGGACCTGGGGGTGTTGGTTGACAACCTGGTGGCCAAGAAGGCCAATGGCATCCTGGGGTTCATCAAGATGAGTGTGGCCAGCAGGTTGAGGGAGGTTATCCTCCCCCTCTACTCTGCCCTGGTGAGGCCGCATCTGGAGTATTGTGTCCAGTTCTGGGCTCCCCAGTTCAAGAAGGACAGGGAACTGCTGGAGAGGGTCCAGCAAAGGGCTACAAAGATGATGAGGGGACTGGAACATCTTTCTTATGAGGAAAGGCTGAGGGACTTGGGGCTTTTCAAGTCTAGAAAAAAGACAACTGAGGGGGGATCTTATCAATACTTATAAATACTTAAAGGGAGGGTGCCAGGTAGGTGAGAACAGTCTTTTTTCAGTGGTGCCCAGTGACAGGACAAGAGGTAACAGGCACAAACTTGACCATAGGAAGTTCCATCTAAACATGAGGAGGAACTTCTTTCCTGTGCGGGTGGCAGAGCACTGGCACGGGCTGCCCAGAGAGGTGGGGGAGTCTCCCACTCTGGAGACATTCCAAACCCACCTGGATGCCGTCCTGTGCAACTGCTGTAGGTGCCCCTGCTCTGGCAGGGGGTGGCACTGGGGGAGCTCCAGAGGGCACTTCCAACCCTGACCAGTCTGTGATTCTCTGATTCTGTGACAGCCGGCTAAATATGAGCCGGCAGTGTACCCAGTTGGCCAAGAAGGCCAATGGCATCCTGGCCTGTATCAGGAATAGTGTGGCCAGCAGGACTGGGGCAGTGATTGTCCCCCTGTGCTCAGCACTGGTGAGGCCCCACCTCGAATACTGTGTTCAGTTTTGGGCCCCTCACGACAAGAAAGACATTGAGATTCTGGAGCATGTCCAGAGAAGGGCAACAAAGCTGGTGAGGGGTCTGGAGAACAAGTGTTATGAGGAGCAGCTGAGAGAACTGGGGTTGTTTAGTCTGGAGAAAAGGAGGCTGAGGGGAGACCTTATCACTCTACAACTACCTGAAAGGAGGTTGTAGTGAGGTGGGCGTCCATCTCTTCTCCCGAGTAACAGGTGATAGGATAAGAGGAAACGGCCTCAAGTTGAGCCATGGGAGGTTTAGGATGGATATTAGGAAAAATTTCTTCACCGAAAGGGTTGTCAAGCACTGGAACAGGCTGCCCGGGGAAATGCTGGAGTCGCCGTCCCTGGAGGTATTTAAAAGATGGGGAGATGTGGTGCTGAGGGACATGGTTTAGTGGTGGTTTTGGCAGTGTTAAGTTGATGGTTGGACTCGATGATCGTAAAGGTCCCTTCCAACCTAGACAATTCTATGAGTCTATGATTTGCAAAGTTCCTCTCTCTCTCTATTTTAAAGACAAACAGGTCTCCTTCTAAAAGATGAAAATAAGAGTTTTTGATTTTCCTCTGTGTGATTCCATTGTTGCGCCTGCTCTCCTTGCAGCTGAAGGTGTGTCAGAGCATCATGTCAAAACATTATTTTTCAAAGGGTTAAATTAAATGACTTGTTACAGTACCCTGCAGATAGAAAACTGTCAGAAAAGAGTAGAGGATATTGCATTGTGAAATTTGTAAGAGAGGAAATAAAGGGAAGAGAGGGCAGGAGGAAAGGGATAAGGCAACTACACTGTGAGATTCTGAGCTGTGTGGAGAGAAAAAACCAAAATAGTTGCTTGTGTATGAAATATCCTTTCAGAGCTCTGAATCATAATAATAATAAAGAAAAAATAGCCATGGTAGGGGTTTCAAGTGAAACTATTCCAGTGTTTTTCAGGATGTGGAGATTATTGGTACCTTTAAATGGAATATTCAGAGCTTTGCAGAAAAAGACATTAAAGAAAGCAATTGAGTACTCATCATTATGGGGAACCCCCCCCAATATGTTAAGAGCTAGTGCTTCAGCAAAGAAGACAGCATCAACAGAGAATTGGTTCATGTTTTGAGCTAAGGACTGGACTGTGATAGTACGTTTTGTGGGTATAATTTTCTAATTTTACTTTAGAGTTATCATTTTCAATTATTTGTGTCACTGAAACTCCTTCTGTGGAAGTCCTTAAACAAAGTGCCTTATGTTGTATACAATTTTCCCTTTCTCTAAGAAGAACTGTTTGTGGTATTTGTGCACTTGGAGGATGGTGATGTAAAGGCCAGGCTGCTTTGGTAGGGGTGGGTATAAGAAATTACTCCTATTCCGGGTCCAGAATGGCCCTTGTTTCTGCACATAACCCAGGTATGAGACATGGGACAAAGAGAAATTTAAGTGCTGACAGAACTTGGCCCTCTCCTCCTGGGACAGATCGAGGTATGTCTAGTTAGTTCATCCCAATGATCGAATGATAGATGATCATCTATCATCCCAATGATAGAATTAATTCCAGACAATGGTACCTACCCTGTTGGTACCTCTGTGAGATAGTATTTGTGTGGGGAAACCCTAAGATGGCACCTAAGCTAGATGCAATTTAGCTTCACTTAAAGACAACTGGCAGAGCAATAAGAGGCAGCCTAAGTGTCCACAGGAAGAAAGACCCAAACCATCATTTTGTCCTTAAGGTCAGGGAAAGTAAGTCTGTGCTAGCAGTTCTGGAATCCGCACTGATGTGACCGGGTCCTGGGTGATGTTAGGGTATTACTTCCAATGACTTCAATGTTTGCAGCCTTTCAGTGTTTGTAGGATCTGCCTCTCAGGTGTCTTTGAAATGGTCCTACCAGGGTTTCAGCAGAGCTTGTAGAATTCCCTTACAGAATTCCGATACAGGAACGTGTTACCAACACATTTTTACTAGAGAGGCAACCTGTGAGGTGTTAAACTTTCTCTTATTCCAGTGAAACATGAGTGCAGTAGGTATGTCTGCTGTAGTCACAGAATCATAGAATCAAAGAATCATTTAGGTTAGAAGGGACCTTTAAGATCATCAGGTCCAACCATCAACTTAACACTGCCAAAACCACCACCAAACCATGTCCCTCAGCACCACGTCTACCCATCTTTTAGATACCTCCAGGGATGGCGACTCCAGCATTTCCCTGGGCAGCCTGTTCCAGTGCTTGACAACCCTTTCGGTGAAGAACTTTTTCCTAATATCCAAGCTAGACCTCCCCTGGCATAACGTGAGGCCATTAGCCTGTGAGAGTGCACAGGCACTGAAAACGTGATCCTAAGTTGCTTGCTGGTTGGGGGAGGAAGACTTCTTTGTGCACTGTAAGACAGCCCAGGTGGACACATCCAGTCCTCAGGGTGGAGTTGATACCAGACATGGGACCGATAGAGACTTGTAGCATGGCCCTCTCTCTGTCATGTTTAATAACCTCCTGGGGAACACACTGAATGCAGTACTAGCTCTCTCTCTGGCACACTGGGCCATGTAGCTGTCCCAGCTATCACAGAGCCTTCCTGTAGCAGTGCGGTGCTTGGTGTAAACATGCTTTCACTCACACAACATAGAGAATAGACAAGTCTGATCATACGCAGAAATGAATAGAAACTCTCTCAAAGAAAACAGCCTTTGAAAAGTGTTGAAGTGTGCCTGTCAAGCAAAACAGAAGCAAAGCTTTCCATTTTTGGCTTAACAAAAGAGTAAAAAAAACCTGAAGCTTAGCAGAATTGCTTGCCTGTTTGTAGCGATCCTAGTGGTTTGTGGGGAGGCCACATCTTAGGAAGTTATTGCTGGTTACAGGCACATACAAAGAGGAGATTGGAAAAAATGGTGTAACAAGTTTGGCTTGATCCTCCTGAAATATTTTTGTTTCCACTAAAAGATACAGAAATGGTCATTTCACAGTAAGAAACTGCTTGGCCAGGAAATTATGATGTGAGGAATTTTGCTTCAGTGCTTGATTTTTTAAAAAAAAGGCAACCTCAAATCTGGGCTGCAGGCTGGCTGCATTCCCGCTCCTCCTCCTTTGCTGCCAGTGCCCTGCCGTGCTGACAGAGCTGAGCGCGTGTGCTCAGTGCCCGCTGGAGGCTGGCAGGGCAGCAGCATGCGTAGTCCACGGTTGCTGCACGGCTGCAGCTACTTATAGCCGGGGCTGAGAAGCTGACTTGGTCTGGAAGCCCCAGGCTGCTTGGGAAGAACAGAGGCTGAGAAAGCTGCTCAGCTATTCCCCCCCCCCCCTCCCTCCAGTCTGATGTTAACATCCTTATTCTGCCATCTTCGACTGTTTATTGCCTACTTTACCCATATCACCCTCTGGCCCTGCCTGGAAGTCAAACAAGGTGAAGACAGCTGAAGTGTTACTCTAACTTGCAGCACCTCTATAAATCCCTTAGTAAAGAGCCAGTGTAGTTTTAAAAGTGTGATGTCTTTTTATTTTATTACCCCGCATGCAGTACATGAAGCTGTTTTCCCACAATGTATACATTTAGTGAGGGAGAAAACCCAGTCTTTCCCATCTCTCTACCATCAGCTGCCTTTCTGAGATCAAGAAGGATGTGGAAATGCTTCCACTGCCTAAATTCTGAGCACAGTACTTTGTACTGTAGCACTTTACAAAAGTGTGTTTTGTTTGACAGGACTTAATAAAAAATCTTTTAATCTCTGTCACTGTGGGTAGGTGGGAAGGCCAAAAAGTCTAAATGTTTTAAAGGAAAATTTTAATTAGTATGCAAATTTGACTTTCTGCATTAAGATGTCATTTACTAAGTAAATGTTGTTGCACTGGAGGTTCAGATATTTGATCATTTTCTGTCAAGGTGCCTTTGCAAATTTCCTGAATGTAATAACAGCATTTCAAAAACAAAATTAAATTCTCCTTTTGTTGCAATGCATTGGGTATGCTCTGCCAAAGGCTATGTGACTAGAATATCTTAAAACAGCCACCAACTTATAGTGCTGTTTCTCTTTCTCCCAATTTGCAAATTCTGTCCTGCTCTCAGTGCCTGCAAAGGTTTCCTGAAACAGGTGGAGCCAAGAAATATACCCCTGCATGTCATAAATTTAAGTCATTGAAGCATACCAACAAAATGATTACAAAAGCTATTGTAGTCATTAAAGTCAAAGGAAGTAGTCGTTGAGTTATTGCCAATTACCACTGAAGGTTACAACAGTAATTAGCCTTACAGTATTTGGAAAAGACTTACGCACATTTTGCTAGTTAACTAATTTCATTCTCTCAATAAAATACACGTATTCCTGTCTGCTGAAGAAGGACAAGATCAATGGTTGAAGGCCCAGCCTTGCTTCTGACATAGAGAAAAATGATGCTCTAATAGAAAGTGGTGGAAAAATAATTGTGAGGCCAAAAAAAAAGGGAGGTGGGGGGCTTGGGGGGGAGAAAATTTAATAAAGGCAGGAAATTCCAAGTTTTGTTTCTGTCATTCAGTGGCTCTGGGGCCAGTGGCTGCTTCTAGCTGCCACTGAATGAATGTGCTGTCTCAAACTACACCTTATATGGAAGGATTAGAAAACATTGCACATGGGAGCCGTATGTTCAGCACTTGCCATCAGTTATTGAGACCAGAGGTTCAGGGCTAAGAACTGATTTAAACATCCATATTTAGAGCTCTTAAGTACAAAATAAGGTACAAATTCTCACAAAAGTTGAAGACAGAAGAGAAAAAGCTGTGACCCACCACAGAAGCAGTTTTGAGAAAGAAAAAAAATAGCTGGGGGAGGTTGGTTTCTAGCAGTGCTGAAGAGCTTGCCCTGCTGAATACATGATCCCTTACTAACAGCTGCAATGTAAAGGTCTAACAAGGCTGATGAATGTAAGGGCACGAAGGTTTATTCTGAACTATGTGCTCAGTCTGTATCTGTCAAAGGTCAAGGGAGAAGGAACCTCTGCAGTGTGGAGGGTAAGGGACTACTCTTTCCACCCTTGCCTCATTTTTCCTTGGTGCGAATTTGCCCATCATATCCACAGACAGGGTAGAGCATGCAAGTAATGTAGCCTCTTGGTAGACCTTTCAGGTTTTGTGTGTATGTCTATATAATTTCATAAACTGGGTGTCCTACATGAGTGTAAAATGTGTGATCAGGTGTTCCTGATCTGGAGGCTTCTTGCAGTAAATCTAGAAATTATATACAACCCATTGCAGCTATGGTGAGGTGTTCTCAGTGTTCCTCACTATCTCATGCTAATTTGCTCATACACTTACTTTTATTGTCACCTTGGCTGGAAGCTTCTGCAGGCCCATGAAGAGTCACTAACCTTCTGATCTCGAAGCTGCCGTTCACGACAGGGTTGAGACATGTTAGCAGGTAAACTTGTCCTATTAATGCCTGTGCCCCACCTTTGAATAAACACCAGACATGAGTTCCCGCCATTGTTAATTTGACCCTTTTGATGAGCATGAAATTTGTGTGATGAAAGAACCTATAGTGGATTTTTCTTTTGCGTAATAAACATTTTGCTGGTTAAAAAATCACAAACTCCATTGCATATTGTCCTGGTTTGAGCGACACAGGACTAATTTCTCTTCTAATATTTGGGGAAACTGCACTTTTAGAAGACTCTAATGTCTGAATTTGTGAAAATATTTACTTTCTAGCCAGCTATGGTATGTGGGTTTCAAGGTCTCAGTGTTTTTGAGCTCGCCAGGTGCAGGGATGAGGAGGAGCAAGACCTGGGCACTTGACCCAAGCTGGCCAACAGGATTATTTCATACCATGAATGTCACATTCAATATAAATTAGAAAGTTTGCTGTGAAGTTCAGGCTCTCTCCCTTGATGGCTGCCATCCTGAGAACTTGCTCCTGTGCCAGACCCCTGAGCCCTTCCCTTCCTCCCGAAGCCGTAGCACTCGCAGTGTCCCACATTTGCTGTCCACTGCTGGCAGTGTACAGCTTCCTACTGATATAGTTGGCTGAGTATAATCTTTGTGTATTCTGTATTGGTATCAGGATCAATATTGGTTCTTTAGTAGCGCTATTAATGTTAATAATCTAATCTTATTCTATTAAATCTGTTTATATTTCAACACCTGGGTTTCCTTGTTTTTTCCCGATTCCCCTTCCCGAGAAGGGAGGGGTCATCGGGTGATAGAATGATTGTCTAAGTGGCAATAAATTGTTACAGGTTTCTCAAAGCATAACACATATGAATGTTTTCACTGTGTTAGCAATTTTTATCTTACTGGCAATGTTCTAAAGCAATGAAGATTCAGACTGCTCAGTTCCCCAGAGATCTTCGTAATTACAACAATGACTGCTGGAGCATGAAAAAAAGTCATTTGGCAAAATGGCCACCTTGGCTTCCTCTGTCTCATCCTCCCCTCTCTCAGACTTCAAAGTCCTGTTTGCACAGTTTACTAGACAAACACATTGTTTGCTATTTGCCAGGGCAGCTGTTTGTTTCATTCGCCACCTTCTGCTTCCTTCCCGAGACTGAGGAAAGTCATACTGCTCACTGTATTTTCTTTTCTGTTTACAACACCTCTCCACTGCCAGCCAAGGTGCAGAAAAGAGGAAGGACAATGGTCATTTTGAAAATTATTTATTCAGGTCATGGAAAGTGATTCCATGTGCTAGCATTTCTAGGACCATCACCACCATCTCCTGTGTTTTATAAATGGCACATAACAAAACACAGACAACATCTAACTGGATTGTCTCACTGTGCAAAGAGGCTGTATCCAGCCATTGAATATTTTTATGTAGAGAACAAACCCTCTTCTTTTGAAAGAGCGTGAAGATCCCAACTTGAACTGACTCATGCTCTGATCCAACTGGGTCCTGCGTGAACAATCCTGCTATGGAGAACTGTTAATGCTCAGGAGAGTGTTTGCCTTGTAGTCTGGACTGACTACTATTCAGAGTCAGGCTGGCTGCAGAAAGTCTAGGTAAAACCTATGTGTCACTTTAGTGCTTATTTGAGGGCTTAAGAGGTGCAGACAGGGAACTGGCTTTCTCTTTCAGAAGACATCTTGCCTTTAGTAAGGCCTGAGAGAGAACAGAGAAATGACTTCACAGACCAGCATATAACTCACTAGATGCTGTAGCGTTAAGACTCATCATGTTCTAAATGAAACTCTTGCCACTGAAGTCCATGTTCCGGGAGTCTCAGAAAGAGTTTGGATTTATTCCCACCCCTTTATTCCTCCCTGCCATCTTTTTTTGTGTGACTGGCACAGTGTGCCTTCTCCTTCCTTGCAAATTCCTTCACAAATTTTGGCTTTGTGCGTATCTCCTCTGCTTCTTGCTTTTCTCATGGATTTGGTTTCTCTAAAGCTCTGTGGCTTTATATGCCTTCCCTCCACAAAGGATGGCTTTACATACCAAGCAGCAGATCAAAGAACTTAACTCTAGATGGATCCCGTACAACAAAAGGATGAAGAGATGTTCTTCTGTTAGTTTAATAAACAATATAGTGCCATTGTTCCTGATCAGCTTGTGAATTTTCAACAAATCCAGAGATAATTACTAGATTTATATATATCTAACTATCAATGCAAAGCTGGGCTTTTATCTACATGCTTTATCTACCCATTTTTCTGTAAATAAAGAAGCGCTGTAATTGTCATCAGAACCATTTGTTGCAATTTGAATGACTATAAATAATGAATAGGCAATGCAGGTTGTTCATTACAGACGGAAAAAACTATATATATTGGCTTGTTACCCCTTTGCAGAAGCCAGGCAGAAACTATCGAAGTTTTGCAGTGTGGAGCTGACATGGTCATGAGTGAGTTGTCTGGGGCAGTGTTGTCTGTGATTTACATTGCTGTGTGCCACCGGTCATTGCAGGCTTTCCCAATAGTGCTGTTGTATTTATTCCTGCTGTGCTATAAACTAACAGACTTATTGGAAACTTCAGCAAGCCTTGCTGTGAGTTTCACATTTCTGTTTTACTGCAAACTTCTTCACTTTTGTAGGCTGCAGTCTCAGACAAGCCAACAGAAGCAAGAGCTTTGTGAGCATTTGCAGTTTGGTATATCATTTTTAGTTCCTCAATAGTTTTTTTTGTCTCAAGAAGTCACTTTGGAATTAGCTCTGCCTCTGATCCATTGGAAAAATTCTTACCTGCATGATCACAAGTTTTCTTACAAGAAATATTCCTAATTCATGGAATTGTTTTATTAGCTTCATGTGGCATCTTCTGCACAACTGGAATAACATTTCTGAAAAAAAAAAAATTGCCAAAATTACCAACAGAACAAATTCTACAGTTGTTAATAGTACTGAGAGCTTCTGGGGACAAAGCAGTGGTGCCAGTGTGACTTGGAACTGAATTTGGCTCAGCATTCTCCAGAAGAGTGAATCAGAGCCTTGTACATGGCAACAATATCATTCCCTTGATTCCTTTTCTGTCTCATCCTTCTCGCATCCTTCTTATTTCTTGATTTTATAACTGCCACATACCGGACAGACAGTTTCAATGTTTTTCATATTATAATCCTCTAAATCTTCCTTGCTTGGCTATCATATTGTATAGTTGATTAATTTAATAAACCCTTTCCGGTTTAGGTCATTGCCCCAAGAAAGCAGCGCTTTCTGTTTTCTGTCTCATTCTCCTAGAAGATGAGAGTATCTCTAATGCTGGGGCTCTTCTCTGTCTTCATTCTTAACTATATCTGCAGTTTTGTCAGCAGATGCAAATATCTTACATTTGATATTCTTATTTAAACCATTTAGAATGGGTATCTTTGCAACCTCCTCAATGGTCTTTGGTGACAGAGGCAGTTATCTCAGGATTTGTGGTATTACTTTATGAAACCTGTGGGAATTTATGGAATGCAAACCTTTTCATGATTTTACCTAGCTGGAAAGGTAAAAGACAAGATTTCTATTGGAGGTGATCCAAAACACAATGTTGTCAGTGGGAATCTTCCCACAGACTTCAAGAGCCGGTAAAGCACCAGTGCAAATGCTGTGACTGACAAACAGAAGATAGCTGGGAGGGACTCCTTTTGGCCATAAAGACTTTGTGGTGCAGTTAATTTCAGTTTCTTAGACAACACTTGTGTGCTGAAATACTTAACTCCCTAAAGCATCATTATTCTCTTCGATTCGTGACTCCTTCCAATAAAGTGTAGTGGAAAATGCCTTCACAAAGGCCACCGGCCAAATTCTTCTCTTGTTTATGTGTTCGTAACAGATCAGTAAACAAAATTCTCGTTCCACTTCCATTGGTATGAGAGAGGTAACTCCATTTAAGTCTAGTGAAGGACTACTGGGGGAAAAAAAAATTATGAGAGACAAAAGTGAGCCTGCTGCTTTCAGCTCAACTGCATAAATTTAAGTGAAGGCAGAATTGAGTCCTTATTATTTCCTGTCTGCTGCATTTCTCTTATTTTGTCATGGCAGCTGTGTAGATGGAAACTCCCAAGATTTCTACAGCCAAGTCATCTTTCACCAATAAAGTTATACTGACTCACATAATAGATTAGACTGTCACACTAAACCTGACAAACAACATTTAATATGTCTCGAATTGCATCTGGGCAGATATCCCTGTAAACTACTGTCTCTACCATGCAGATGTTTCCCATCTCTTTAGGAACAGCTTTGATAGTCAGGTGACAGGCTGGCCTGCTCTTACCCGCTTTGGGACTCACAGAGACATGGTGGGCTAGTGGTGCACCCTGTCTTTTCTCTCTGCGTGTGTTTCTGTGCATTTCATAATTGTGTTGCCGCCATTCCAAGGGGAAATACATTAGCGCTGTCTGTCATCCTCCTCTGGAAAGACAGAAACAAAGTGAAGCTGCGGTCTGTCTTTGGAGGCCTCCCTAGGTGATTCCCACTTAGGCTGACAGGGGTATCCTGTGTTTCTGAAGGAAACATTTAACACTTTTTCCTAATTTTCCTTTTCCCCCCTTTATTTTTCACAGAAACCATTCTCTTTTACTTTTTGCTAGCAAAAATTAGAGCTTTTGAACAATGCAGGACTGCTCTTAGCTGTTCTGTATTTCTTTTCCTCTTCTAACTATTCTTTTAACTTGCTCCAGCCTTGGGTTTGGTTGTTTTTTTTTTAGACTAGCTCTCCCCAATCTGCCTCCCTCCCAGGTTGTTTGTGTTTGAGACAATTCTACATTTTGCTGGTGCTAATCTTCACATTCTCACTCATTCCCATTGGCCTCTGTTGCCCTTTTTCTTGTTGGGATGGGCTTCATTTTTATCCTCTCCGGTTGTTCTTTAACTTTTTCCAGCTCTGTGCAGTCAGCTTTCTGGTGCACCATAGGACTCCAAATTGAAATTCCCTTGGGCAGTTCACATTTCCTTAAATTTCCATAAGGTGAAAAGCATTTGGGATTCTTGCACTGAGGAATATTTCAAATGTAATGATAACCTCTGTATGAGGGGAGCAATCAATAAGATGAATGCAGCACAGACATGCTTCCTTGGTTATTCAGGTGTGTATCTGATTGACCTATGTGATGAATAAGCCCTTGTGCAAATGCAGGTATTTCCCTACCTAGCAGGGGTGCCAGAGGACCACTGACCAAGCTGCTGTAGGATTCAGTAATAGCCAGGACTTCTCACCACAGCAGAAGCCTTGACTACTGAGTGAAGGGGTAAGACCTTTAGCTGCTTGCTGTGGGCCAGCTGCTGGAAAAAGCTGGAAAAGATGCTAGCCAGCTGCTGGAAAAGATGCTAGCCAGCACATTACAATCATGTTTTACTTAGTTCACTTGCTCCAGTAAGTCCTAGGGATCACTTTTATTAATCCTTAAATACTAAGACTAAACCAGTGCAGTTTTTGATGCATGATGCTGCTTCCAAGGAAGTCAGTGGCAAAAATCCAGCTGAAGTCAGTGGGTGAAGGAAGAGCATCTGACACAAGCCAAGATTTTCACAGCCAGAACTAGAGCTCTGGCCTTCTAGAGCTTGATGTTTGGAAGGAGACAGCAATCACAATGTGAGCAGATGCTCTGTCCTTAACTTCCCATTTCCTCTCTTTTGTTCATATGTGCCAGAGATTCACAGGCATTTCTTTCAAAGGCAGGGCTTTTTTTCTTCATCCACTTTCCGGTGTGCTTTTCTTGTTTCTTTCACGTTGTCTTAAAAAAGAGAAAAGTAAAACTAGTTCTGTGAGACTACAGGGAGAAGAAAATATTTCTCTAGGGTTTCTTTAGGATTTTGGCTAGAAGCAGAGGAAAGACCATCATTATGGTTAGCAACAAAGGACACAGCATCGCTTCCATCGAAATCACCGCCTTCTTCAGTGTGAGTAAGATTAGGCCAGGAAAAAAACCAACTGACTTCAACAGAGAAACTGACTTTGGCTAAAACAATGAGCCATACATGCAATGACAACCGTTTAGATCCAAGACTCCGGGAGGTACTGCCTTTCCTCTGTTACCTTCCCCAATGGATTCTGCTCATTACTCCCAACAAGTCTAACAATCGCTCTTTCCCTCTCTCTCTAGCAAGATCTTTTGTCCATCCTAATTCAAACTACCCCCTTAACTGAAGCAGTGGAGGGCAGGTCCTTCAGATAAGCACAAACTGTAATTACATTGTATTTTGAGTTAATAATATGTGGGTTGGAAAAGGAAGAAAGGAGGCGGAAGAGAGCAAATGAAAGAAAGAAGCAGGGTTTTGGCAGGGTTACAGAATTGCAGACAGCTTCTTGTAAGTCTCAAGCTAAAAACGGGAGGGGTTTGCATTAAAGAAGAGCTTTAACAGGTCCTGCAAATTGGCATTTTTGTTGATTAGGTGGACAGGCTCTTTTCATTTTTAATAACTTGATGCTGAAACTGTTGTTACTCTTCTGTTACAAGCCTCACATTCAAAGGGCAGCATAGGAGGGATCCCCTGGAGCTGCTGGCCTGGATGCTCTGGGGAGTGTTGATGCAAGCGCTAGCATCTGTTTGGCTTTGCAGCTCTGTGCTTAGCCCACCCCAAACTGTATTTACTCACTACTATGCAATTCACTTCTTGTGGCCTCAGAGTTTGGTCCAGAGAGGGTGTATGTGTTGGGCCATTAGGCAGGTCCTTGACGCTGGGGCACTGTGGGGGGTTTTGTACTATGGTGGTCTGTGAAGGGGCAGTCAGGAACCTGCCTGTACTGCCAAGGTGTAGAGAGTACTGCTTTCACTCTTTTCTCAAAAATCACTAGGTGCCTATGTGGAGAATGATTCCCTTCACAGGAATAAAAGGCAGCAACATGTTATGCATGATGCCTTCAGCAGCTTCAGCCCAAACAAGAATTACATTCTCTTCACAGCCCCCAGGCAAGCTGATCCCAGGATTTGAAAGGCAATATAATGTCTTTTTGAGACTCAGCCCTATCTTCTCACGGAGCTATTGCTGTCAGTGTTCCTTCCTGGCAAGATCTTGGGCCTTCTCATTCCAGGATTCAGGCCCACTCACTCCTAAACAATCTGTTATTTTCAACCTGCTGCTCCTGCACTCAGGTAGATAGACATCAGCCTCTTTTGAAGTCAGGTTCATTCTTAGGTGTCTTCCTCTTCCCTGTGCTAGCTGGATTAGGAAGCTTTTTACTGTTTGGAGGCAGAGAGGCAAGAGATAGTAATGAATTTGCAGCTGATGTCAGTATTGACAATCAGTGTGTGCCTTTGTCATCAGAAATGTTCTATCTGTTATGGGACCATCTATACTGAAGCCTTACAAAACTGCCATCTTCGATACCCTGTCTAATCCCCTTCCTTTTATTACGATGGTAATAGTGATAAAGGAAACAATAACAAGTAGTAGCTTTGGTTCAGCCATGTCAACATGTTACTTGCCCCATGCAAGTGTTTTACAAGATTTTCATATCCTCTTCCAGCCACTAAAAAAGGAGTGGGACTAGTACTGCTAAACAGCATTAATCCTTTTTTCTTTGTAGCCTTCTCATATATATATATATGCATGTCTGTATGTGTGTATATATATCTCTATATCTCCTGTATTTCATCAGTTTTTCTATGAGGGTGTTATGGAAGACAGCACTGAAAGCCTTACTACAGTTGAGATAAACAACGTCCACTGCTCTCCCCTCATCCACCAAGCCTGTCATCTCATCACAGAAGGCTATTAGGTTGGTCAGGCATGATTTCCCCTTCATAAATCTATGCTGACTACCCCAAATCACCTTCTTGTCCTTCATCTGTTTGGAAATAGTTTCCAGGATTATTTGCTCCATCGTTTTCTCACAGATCAAGATGAAGCCTGTAGTTCCTGGGATCTTCCTTCTTGCCTTCTTGAAGATAGGGTTGAGATGTGATTTTGATTTCTCCCAGTCCTCAAGAATCTCCCCTGATTGCAATCACCTTTCAAACTTAACTGAGAGGGGCCTTGCAATTACGTCCACCAGCTCCCTCAGCTTTCAAGGGTGAATGCCATCAGGTTCCCTGTTTGTTTAAATGTTCCCTAACCTAACCCTCCTCCACCCGCGGTAGGTTTTCCTTGTGCTCGATTTTCCCACTACCCTCAGAGGCCTGGGATTCCTGAAGACGAATCTTACCAGTAAAGACAGAGGCAAAGAAGGCAGTGAGTACCTTGGTACCTTCCACGTCCTTTGTCACCAGGTCCCGTGTCCCACTCAGCAGTAGGCCCACATTTTCCCTAGTCATCCTTTTGCAGCTGAATTTATTTGCTGCTTAACTGATGAGTTTAGCAACACCTAGGAAAACAATTTCCTTTACATTTAAAATGGAGACTTTTCTTGCAAGGTCAAAATCTGCCAAATTTTATCAATTGTTTTGGGTGAAAAATTGCCAAAGAACACAAAATAATTGCATTTTTTGGACCTTCTTTGTTTGGATTTTTTGTGATGAAATAACAAAAATGTTTAAGGAGAGCAGATTCTTTCCTAGAAAATCAGTGGTGTTCTCCTTTGACAAAGGCTTAATGGAAAAAAGCAGTTTGCGCTAGGGGTTTGTAAGCCTGTCCGGAACAGAACGGTTTAAGATCAGTCCTTGGTTAGAGAGAAGGGGTGCCACCTTCCTCTGCAGTGATCACCCTGTGACCAGGGTGAGCCTGTCTGAAGGCCTGCTTCTGATGGCAAGTGGCTCAAAGGAAATTCTGACTTGTCTAAAGGCCTCAGAGGAGACTGTAGGACAGATACACCCAAAAGAAAAAGCTACCTCAAGAGGCTGGTGCTGGTTATGGTCCACATGCATGTGTTTCTTGTCAGTAGACTGGCTTATGTTCTGCTTAAATTCTATATATGAGATTTGGGCTTCCACTGGAAATGTACAGGTTACCAAGAGTATTGAATTCTACATTATCAGCTTTGGGCCCCACATTCCAGTCTTAAAATATTAATGTGTAGTTTCCACATGCTGAATTGGCTGCATATGTCAGCTTCCTGTGTTCTGCTTTCCAAGTTCAGTGCTCGCCTAAATTTTACTTCTCTTGAAACATTTTTGTTGGTTTAATGAATGGAAAAAGTTTACCAGTCTGCTCAGTCTGTAAATCTATGCTACTCTTTCTCAAGGGATAGACAGTTTTCTTTACAGGAGACATTTATTTTCAGTATGATCCTGATCCAAGAGCCTTACATAACATTTACAGACTGTAAAAAGAGAACAATCCCAGAAAACATGTTTGCAAATATACATATGTGTACAACGTGTATATCTATCTATATATGCACAACTGTGGAGAGGCATATGAACCCAAGGGAAATCACAGAACCTTCACAGCAAGCCCATGCTTGGTTGGTGTGGCCACCTTATTTGCCCCATTTCTGAATCTTCTTCCAGCAGTCGAAGAGACAAATCACCAAGAAGGTAGTTTGATGTTGACAGTTACCTTGAGTGCTATTGACCTGTTTGATTTCAGTAGTACCTCTTTACACCAGCAGTGTGTCAGCCGCTAGCAGCCATCAGGTCGTTACAATACTATAGATAATACTTCTCTGAAAAAGAAGTGATGCCTACAGATTGACCACGTTGGCTAATTCATATGGCCTCGTATAGTGATGTCATTTTGCCATTAGGTGCTACCTGGAATAGCCTTGAGCAGCAGAAACTGTGACTCTGGAGACTCAGGTTTCCCGCTCTTGGGAAATATATCTTGGAAGAGTTCTTTAATAGACCAGTGGTTGTCTTAGACTCAAATCTTATTGTGAATTACAGTCTAATCAGAACATTTGAGAGGGTATGAATTTACTTCTTTACTTTAGTATACCATTGGAAGAGATTTCTTCCTACCCGCAGTGCTAACTGGCTTTCATTTACAATGTGTCAATATTGGAAATTTTTATGTGACTAGAAGAGGGAGGCTGAGATTGCAGAGCATGCATGAGCGATGGAAGGGTTAACAAAATCAAAGCCTTCTTGCTACTGCAGAATCTAGTGTGTTCTTTTGAGAGGGGGAGGGAATGAAGAATTAAATTTGATTTATTTTGCACAGGCAAACTCAAGACAATAGAATTTCCTTTGTTTTCATCTGTAAAACCAATAGACAGACCAAAAAGGCATAGAGGTGAAAGGTTATGGAACTCATATTTTTCTACCCTCTGTGACTGTCTTCAGTATTTCTTGTTATCTGCAGATACTGCTTACAGCACAGTGACCTTTGAATAAACAGGATTGTGGTGTCCTACAAGAAGTGAAATAAAAAGCACAGACAAATTTGAAAACAAAATCAGGTCTGTGATTCTTTTCAGCTAAACTGGATACTCAGAGTAGACTTCAAATATTAAAATAATAAAACATAAAGATCTAGAGAAGATCCCCACAAGAATCTCTAACTACTAATCTGCTTCTGCTTAATTCCACGTGGGAAAAATAGTTTAATTGGTGACCTTCTTGTGTGATTTTAAGAGCAAAAAATAAACCCACTGCATATTTAGCAAATATTATAGCCATGCCAGGAGGGAGGGGGGAGCGGGATGACAGAAAAACTTTTCAGAGTCTGTATAGTTGTTGGAAAGTTTATACCCATCTTTTTCTTCTGTAAACATAAATATAGCCAACATTTTACTGCTGAAACTAATAATTTAAGCAACTTCTCATGAAAGCTTGAAGAATTGCCTTTCCCATTTGTGGCACAGAGCCCGTGGTTCCTATTCTTCAAATCAGTCAGTCAAAAGAAGGGAAAATATCTGTGCATCTGCACATCCCATTATGTCCTAACCTCTGAATGCAGAAATGGCATCTGAGTCGTGAAAAGCTGTAAAAGCCATTGATGAAAGCCTGCTATGGCTTATTATGAACTCTACCTGCCTACCTTGCTATAGCGTTTCATTCTTTCCACATGAACAGCTTTCGGAAGGACCACTTAGTACATATCCATACTACAGTAAACTGCATTATTTCCTGTTCCAAACACACTTTCACAGTACTAACAAACTTTCCAACTGCCAGACAAACTTTGTTACAGTCCATCTACTTCCCTTGGAATATGGCATTTAAGGCTGTTTTCAGGATTGCTCTACATAATATGCTGTGACTAGATACATAGCTATTTCCTTATAACATGAACTAAGCCAACACATATTTAAAGCAAGGTATCCTGAACCCTGGGCCTCAAGCCAGTTTTTTTGTATTATCTCATGAGAAGTTCTGATCTGAAAGTAATACTGGCAATGGGGAGAACTTCTGAGATTTGCTGTCTATCTGGCCACAGTGGTATCAAAAACACCTGGCAAACAGGCAGACAGTATCTACTTTGGAGCTCAGTCTGACAGCACAACCCATGACCTCAGTTATGGATTGGGAGCAGGAAGTCTATGCAGTGTGCAGAGAGGCTTGGAAGGGAGGGCAAACATTTTTCACTTCATATATCATTGCTCACAGCTCACTGCTGGGATTCCACCAAGTCAGCCAGTGCTAAAATGTTGTGGAAAATGAAATTTCCTGGGTTATTGTTTTTGGCAGTTCTAATCACACTGGACAATTGGGCACTGGAACTAACACAAAAGCTCCTCATGTTAATAAGAAAAAGACATATGTTTAGTAGCCTGCTCTGGTAACTAAGGAAAAAAAAAAAAAAAAGAGTCTGTCCTTCCAGAACTGAAGCAGATGCTGAATATTTTCAACATCCAGAAGAGTGTTTGCATCTGTCTGTGAAGTAACATCAGTCTATGCAATACTGCAGCAATAATCAGAAAATGCATCACCTGTGGATTTCAAAGCAAGATCCCACCTCATGCACATTTCTTTGCCGTAGCTGCTCTTTCCAACAGCCTAATCTTTTGGAGTCTAACAGCAACGAAGGCAGAGAAACAATTAGGAGGCTGGGAAGGGAAAGAAAATCAGCACGGAAAAATTAGTTACTCTCTCACCTTTAGTCTTCAGGAACTGCAGGCCCCTGTTTCAATAATGAACTTCAAGCTAGAGAAGTGCATACTGCTCCATTCCTCCTCCCCACAGCAATATTCAGGCAGAGGGTTCGGACAACAGGCTTAATTCACAAAGCTTAATAATGCACAGCCCAGGCTGATCAAATGTAGAGGAGGCGAAGCTGGGTTCAAAACTGGTGTAAAATAGTTTAAGCCAGCTCTGTTTCCCTGGTTGGTGGCTATTGATCAAAGCAGGACAATTATCTGTGTGACTGAAGGGCTACTTGGTCTCGTCCATGGAGCATCTTGTATTACCCCGTTCACCTTGGTATCCCAACCCCTGTCAACACAGGACTGCTGCCAGCTTGCTCTGCCTTGTTGTCTCTAGAAATGGAGGATGCTTCTGGTCCTCAGGCAGTGGTGTGTAGGGGTGTGTGTCGGTACGCATGTTACTCCTGTGCTGAGGAAATCCCAAAAGCAACTGCAAACCCAGTCACTGAGCATTTTTTCTTAACGCACAGGCAGGCGGTAAACAATAAAAACACTTACTTTAAGTGATTAGCTCTTACTACCACTCTTCAATTATCCCTGTAGACTGTCTAAGGATGACCTTGAATTAGACCTTTCTCAATTGCTCCGTCACATACTTTCAGCTTTGCCCTGGGTTCACCCAGGGTTCCTCTGTAGTGACCAGAGCTGTCGGGAGGCGGCAGTGCTCCCCTGCCCACGCTGCCTGCAGCCTGCCCGCTTCCTCGGGTCCCTGCCATCGCTCTTCTGCTGCTGAGCCAGAGGTCATGTGCCTTCAACATCTGTAAAAACCCCACGTTTTCCTCATCAGAACTGTGCAGAATGAACTTGCTCCAATTTTATTTGCAACACTGGAGGGCCCTCAGCACTTTGCAAGATTGCAAATAAGAATCTCCATGTAATATTTCTGCATAGTGACTCATATTTGGACTTGTTTCAAATCATTAAACTCCCTATAGAATAAGCCCCTCAACTCAAGCCCAAGACACAATCATCCTGTTACTCATTCTCTTTTAGGAGCACGCATGAGCAATATAGGCTTCCCAACACAATTAAAAAACCCAAGCTCTGATGGGTCAAAGTGGTGAAGGGAATGAGAGCAGTTGCTTCATGAGAGACTGCTGTGATGCTACCCACAGACAGAGAAAGGTTCACTCAGAGGAAGTGCTGGGATCATTTGGATTTGAGCTGAGATGAGCAGTGTCATTTCAGGTTTCCTAGTGACAATAATTTTAAAAAAAAAAAAAGGAAACTCAGACCCTTCTGTTGGAAACTACTGGAGACTGCATTTTCCATTAATAAAAAGTTGGAAAATTTCTGATATTTGCTTTGAAGCTTCAGCTCTGAGAGGGATGACCAGGTTATTTGATATTTTCATTGCCTTCCCATCTAATCCCATAATACTGACTAAAGGAATGTTACACTTTGCAACAGGAGCACTTAGGAGACACAACCACGGATGGCCTGCACAAACAATCTGCATTACTTGCAAGGTTCAGCGCTGATTTCTTTGTGCTCTTCCAGTCTCCTAACACAGAGCTGTGAAGGGTTGGCCTCTGCTTCCACTAGTTTTAATGCTTCGAAACATGAGCTTAAAAATATAGGTGACTAGAAGGAGAACTGACTTTTTCATAGAGAGGCAGCCAGTACCCAGAGCTCAATGCGCTAGTAAATCTCAAGGTCATAATCACCAAAAGCAACACTGGGATCTATAAATTCTGTCGTGCATGTGTGGCATTTCTTGACTTGTAGTGGTACATTGATATGTATCTAAAGAAGATCAGGGCACCCTGTGCTACACACTAATGTCAGGCAATCCCTGCCAAAGGGCACTGATATTCTAAATAGATAATTTCAATTGTACTGAGCGAGAAGTGCAGCCCAGAGGGACCACTTGCTTTCACAAACTTCTGCTGGAAGGGTTTTACAGATGCAAAGCATGGAGAGTTGGTTCGCCTCACCTGCCTTGACTTAACTTGGGCAGTCTGTTGGCTAGAGTGGCACTGATCTGTGCCACTTGGACCGTGACGGTCTACCAGGAAAGGGGATACCGCAGCCAATGTGTGGGGAGAGAGGGAGAGCATAACTTGAATGCCTTGTTGCCAGATGCTCTGTTTTCTTTCCAGACTTCACTCCCATGAAACAGGTGGACCAATGGAAAGGTCCTGCCTGACCCCAAAGGAAGTGGAGGTGTTTTCCGAGTCATTCCCCTGTCTGGGCATGATGGAAGGATCACAAACCTATGGTATTCAGTGTGGGGCAAACAAGCATTGCAGTGTCTCCACTTGGCCCCACCATTTATGTATGGCTGTGTCCTTTCCTATGTGAGCTCAGGGTGAGTTTCTTCTATGCCCAGTACAGTGCTGGGGTCATCAGATACTATTCTGTGGAGAAAAGGAAAATGCTACTGTTGTTGACTGAGCAATAAATGTTGAACAGGAGCTGGTAGTAGATGGCCAGGAGATTTGAAAAAAGTTCTACATTAAAAACGTACCAGACTTTACAAACTGTCATTGAATGAGCACAGGATGTAGAGAATGCTACCTCGAGTATTATTTCAGAATTGTTTTCTAAAACTTTTCCTTTTTTTTTTTTTCCAAAATAATTGCAGCAATAATGGTAAAGAAAACCTCTTCAAACACAAAATCATTTCTGTTCGTGTAGAATTTTTGAATGCCAAATACCTGCTGAGTTAATCTTTGGAAGAACAAGAAAAGTTTGTTCTTTGTGTACATAGATTGTTTTGGGGTATTGTTTGGTTCTGCTTTTGATAGGGGTTATGTTTCTGGGCTTAGCTGGATAGATTGTTTGTTCCTATTCATTAAAAGGGACCCTGCAGCTCTTTGGGGAGGCAGTGTGGTATTACATTATTATTGCTCCAAAAAATATGGACAAAAATGTATTGTAAAAATTCCAAGGTTTCTAGTAGGAGTTCTCTCAGTAATAAATACTCAGTCTGCTGGAGTGTAGTTAATGTGCTAACACTGTGTTGGGCTAATTAGACAGATCCTTAAGGTACAGAGTTAAAATATACCAATACTTCTGGATATATCCCCTCAGTACAGCAGTTTTGTGCAATGGATAAACAAAACAGCAACTTCCAGAGTCAGCTTTTACTTTGGTCACCTCATCCCAAAGCTCCTGCCATACCATTGCAAATAGCAATGCTTGTGTTGCAGCAAGGCTCTGTCTCCCTGCTGCAAGATAAAAGTACATTGATGCTGATCAAAGTTATTCATTCCCAGGGGCAGGAGACAAAGGCCCTTGGATGAGATCAGCACTGCAGAGACCACAACTTCTTGTGAGAGATTAATTTAACTTGTTCTGGTTTGCATCAGGGCCTGGGATGTAAAGCACCTTGCAGGATTGTGGTTGATGGGCTTTACTTCTTCTACAAAAAAGAAAAAAGAAATAAGTGACATTATCTTCTTTCTGTCTTTCTTAAGTTGTGCCATTTGCTTACAGAGGGACATTAACTGGATTCTCTTCCAGAAGAAAGTGCCTGTGCTCTTGACTCATTAAGCCCTCCCAGAGCAGAACCCAATTATTTCTTTTTCCTGGAAGAAACTGTCATCGTTGGGGAATTATTCCAAGAGAGCCAGTTTATGCTGGAGTTACTAATCCGTAGCACATGCTTCTTGCCCACCTTCTGGTCAAAGCCACACCTATTGCACTGAGGCCAGTATTTCACTTCCTCTGAGAAGTTCCACTCCATCTAGCCCATAGTTGGCCTTTCAGAACCTGTGGAGCATTGCCATTATTGCCGCTGGCCGCAACGCTTTTCTAGTGGTTGGCTTTAATACTTCAGTCCCTAACTCAGAGGAGAGTGCAACTTGGAAACTCTTTATTTGGCTTTGTCTGTCTTCACTCTGTCTAGCTCTTTAGTCATTCATAGGATTATCCCACACTGCCAAAGGCATGTTTCCCCTGCCACAGACTAACTTTTCCATGAAGAAAGTCACAAGAGATTTCAGCTTTGTTGTAATGCAGAGTAATGACAGCATAATAGTATCTAACCTCCTACAAAGTGCTCAGAAAACAGGAAGGCTGGCTGAGATTATTCAGTACTGTGAACTGCATTCCACTAGGCAGATAAAACCAGCTGCCTAAGAGCTCTGAATTGATCAGAATATTCATGCCTCTAATTAGAGAAATCGTTACAACCCACTCTTTTTTACTGTGTTCCAGAGTCACTATGAAGAAAGTAATAGAGACCACAGAATCTGTTCTTTTTAGGTACCTGTATTATTATTTTTGCAGCCCAACGTGGTTGGCAGTACTAAATGTATCTAAAGCAGATAGAGAGAAGTGTTTCATCACCACACTCATCGTGTGGAACTTTGTGTATGGGGATAACAATATCTTGCTAGCACAACACCAGAGAGAAGTGAATGAAGCAAACCTAGTAGAACTGGGTCAAATAAATCTTTTCTACTAAGTAATGTCTGTGTTTCAGGTAGATAAATCTTGGCTCTAATTTAATTTGGAATTTTTAATTAAAACCTTGTGGATTCCAAGCGTTCATTAATTTGTTCCTTTCATAATTCTGCCCCACATGACTGATTCTCCACTCTTCTGCACTCTTTATAACTGCTGGCCTTGCACAGAGTGTAAACACCCGCCTCCTGCTATCGTGTCATTCTGAAGCAAAGGACAGTCCAGCTCAGAAAGATGGAACAGCACTTGTGGCAGTTTTTCAGATAAAACTGGAGAAAGTGCCATATGTTCAAAACTACAAAGTCTCCTCTTTAATTCTTTAATTTTCAAGGTTTTCCTTCAAATTCAGAAATCCCAAGGTTTTGGCATTTCTTTTGGTATGGTATTTCTTTTGGTTTCTTTTTCTTTCATTTGGTATGGTTTTCTGTTTTCAGTTTTGCTTCTCCTCTCTCACTGATTTTTGACCCTAAACAAAAAGGAAAAGTGTAAGGTATTTTGTCATTCCTTTCCCTTTTCTATGCCACTCTGTACATTTCAAAACAGATCCAACATTTTTCTAGTGGCAAAGGACAAAAGAAACCTCTATCTCTTCATAAACTCTGAAGTTAAACAGCAAAAAAAAGGTGAAAGTAAGAGGATTTCAAGCAAAACCAAAACTGTTCAAAAAGCAAAGCAAAAAAAAATTCTCAATTTTCACTGTTTATTATTAGCAGAATCCAGTCTTCTCTTTTTTTTCCTCTTGTATCTACTGTAAAAACAAACTTCACCACAGATTAAAACCTCATCCCTGCAGTCTTACACCTGTTAGTGCCTTCCAGTGCTTAGATAAGATTTTAATACCGGATACATAGTTAGCATATTAATAATTTATCCTTACCAACCATTATCATATCTCATGTTTCATTACTGAGCAATGCGCAACATTCCTTTGGAAAGTCATTGACAGCACCACATTTGTAACTTCCAAGGACCATACTTGTAATTCCAAGGATCATATTTCCCTTTGACAGTGTATAAGCAAATTGCACCAAAGCCATCATTCTGACCAATGGTAAAAGCCACTGAGTTTGCCACTGAGTCTGGTTATTTTGACAAGTATCTTCCACCTAAACTATTTTAAAAAAAAAGCTTTTTACTGCCCATGACCAACTGTGAAAATCACCTCATATGCTATGAAGGCAATTGACCACTGACATAACCTCTCTCTCAAAGTTGTTACTGCAAGACCAGATGCTCTTCGGAAAGCATAGCTTAAGTAGCACATGCTGCAGAAAGCACTTGGTGAAATGCTGTGGCTTGTGCAATGCAGTCAGACTCACTGATGGTGTCTCTTCTGTCCTAAAACACCAACAGAAGGAGGCAGTGGCCTTCTGAGCTCCCTTCAGGAGCTGGGCAGGATCTGAGCTGTTGGCTTATGCCTTCTGAACAAACAGCACGCTGTCCCTTTATTTAAGAATGAAGTCTGTGTCAGAGTTATGTTCTAAGCAGATGTGAAGAATAACCAACTAGCAGAAGACAGAAATAAAACAAATTCTTGTAACAGAACCAGAAGGCTAGTTATAAACAAGCAAACACATTTATATATTTATATATGTATTAAAAAAAAAGTGAAAAATGCACCTGCCCTTGGCATTGTCCATTGCAGTTCATTGTGTATCTAAAATTATGTCTACTGTCAAGAGGATTGTCTGTTCATTGCAGAACTGAAGTCCTCCTTGCTATTCTGAGTGTCTGTTGAAAAGAATCAGAGCTGCAATGGATATATATTCAAAGGCGAGAATAAAAGACAGATCATTTCTTAGATCAATCTGACCTTGCAACCCACATGTTTTTTGCAGTTCTTACCTTCTTGGTTGCATCTTTTGTTATTGCTGTATTTCTGTTAAGAGAAACACACATAGCGGCAAGTTTGTGCCCATGAAGTGTAAGGAGTATTCTCTTGATTTTCTTTCCTTTCTCTATTTTTCAAATGCCAGGGTTAAGCAATGAATAATACCAGGAAATGCCTGGACACATGCAAATCAACAGCTTTGCCATCTACAACCCACTGCTGTTTGTCTTTGTGCACTTGGTAGACGTGGGCTGCAGAAATCAGTGTGCTGAAAATGAGCTCAAGGTTTGCATCAGGAAATGGAGAACTATTTCTGTCCTCTTTGTACTTTTTTATTGTTCTCTCCTGGCTTTTTCCTAGGCATGATTCTCTATAGCTTGGCTCTTAGTCTCTTTTTCCCTTTCTGATGTTTTTTTTCTGCCTTTGTATCTCACTCATACCAGTTCTCTTCTGGCCCTTCTTCACGTTTCAGCAGTGTCACCTCTGACTCTTGTTGGACAGAGCCCCATTGTAGCGAGAAAGACCGTGCTCCGAGCCCTGTGAAAATATCCCAATATGACACAATGAAGGACCAGAAGTGTCCCCTATTGCACACTCTGTGAAGAAGCGGCTCCATATTCATATTTGAAGTTAGCCCTGCTTTGAGGAGAAGGCTGGGCTAAAGGACCTCCAGAAGCCCCTTCAAACCTAAATTATTTTCATTTAGTGAGGGACTCTCAGGTGAAATATTCTTTCCATGGATCAATGAATCTCACTCTGTGCAACTGAGGTCTCTGTACATTGAATTCATACCTTGTGATAAGAATCCATTTCAGTCACCATTTGTAGCAAACACTCCACACCGTTCCTTCTCTCCCAAATGTCCACAGAAAATCTCCCAAAATATCATAGTCCTAGAGAGTAAGGAGAGTAAGATCAGACTGTTCTGTTCAGATATTTGACTGAGGACCCATGTGGTTGATATTGCAGAATTCCGTACATCCTACTTGCTAATTCCTCAAATGTCTTCAAAAATGGGATTTCACAAAACAAGGAGGAAGGCCCTAGTCGGGTCTGATGGCAGAAACGCCTTCTGAAAAATGGTGAGATATAGACACAGGAATAGGCATCATCTATTCTGTTATCTCTGTTGTGTATTCTATGTCTATTTCTTGTCATTAATGACATCGACACCCAGTCCTCTCTTCCACAGACATCCAAATTGGGGGTTATCAATCTTTCCTCCATCTTTTCATAAGCTGTGGTTTCTGTGTGGTGGAGGCATGGGGCAACATCGAGTAGGGGACATCATTGTCTTTGAAGGGGGCACGATATGAGATACATCTCTCTCCTTGCCGTTTGTTGGTGGCTAATACTACTGCCAAAGCAGCTCCCTTCTTGTTCATTTTGGACCTTACCTGAGACATTTAGCTCTCCCTGTGCTCTGTAGGAAATCTGTATGTTTTGGAGGACTCTGGAATTCTCACGGGAGCCAGGCAGCTAAAGTGAAACTTTGCAATATCTGTTGTCACATCCAAATCTCTTCTTTTTATCTAGCCCTAGATATCAATGGGACTGGGCTGTGCAGAACAGCTGTGGGCTCAGAAACCAGAACTGCAGGTTATTTTTGAGTGTGTCACATGCTCAAACACTAAATTTTGGATTAATTTACATTATTGCTGGCAAAACCCACTTCATTTTGACTATAGCTGAAACATGTGAATCGGCAGCTTTTGCTGATTCACAAATTTCCAAGATACCCAAATTCTCCCATTTACCTTGCTCTGCAATTCACGTCATGCTGTTCTCTGCATGGGATGCAAAGATTTTGATCCATGCCACATGCTGCACATCTTCCCAATGAAGCAAAAAGCCTCCCTTGCTGGCTGGTACCCTGCTGACATCCCATTTCTGCTAATTAGGACCCTGAGTAGTTAGTACAAAATACAAATGTGGCAGGATTCCAAGCTGCAAAAAGAAGGGAAAGTAGGGAAAAAATAGTTGGACAGCTAAGGGAATATGTAAATGTATTTAAAATAGATAATTCTAACTGCAGCAAACAGATGATTTTTTTTTTTTATTCCAACTGGCTGGCTTTAATCAAAAATGATAGTTCATACATCTGCTCTTTGAAGATAAGCCTGCCATTACACAAAACACTTAAAGAAAGAAGCTGTGGTGTGCTGATGAGACCTCAAAAATTCTAACCCATGACTAGGAAGATTATAGTCTGGTTACTTCAGCAAGTTGCTAATTCTGAAATATTAGACTGAGTTATTTGTCCTGTCTGAGGCATGGAAGGGATGCCTGTAGATTATGCTGAAGCAATTATGACATTTTAGAAATCATTAGTGAACTTTCTTGATTGAACAGGCATTTCCCCTCCAGCCTCTCCCTTACTTTTCTACACTCGTTTGACCCAGAAGGCAGCTCTCCATCATCCTGGCATTTATTTTATAATGCAGGGTAAGGATTATAAATTAAAGCAAGCCTGCTTCTGGGCATGTGGGGCTCCCCTGGAAAAGCAAGCTCAAATTTAAGTTGGAATCAAGGACTCCACCTTCATAAGAGTCATAAAATTGAATGGATAACTGTCTGGTATGATTTCAGGAAAAAAGTTTTCAGAACAGAAAGGCAGAGAATGTTAAGTCAAAGAGAAGGAATATTCATGTTGCTTATGCTGACTATGAGTAAGCATAATGTCTACTCACAATAGGCAGTACTACCAGTAATTACAGTATTAATAATGGTATGTATTGTATTGCTTCATCAAGACGAAGAAACTTAAAACTCTTCAATATTGAAAAGCTTTCACAAGTAGGAGTCTGTAGAAGTGTCATGGCCTACAAAGCTTTCCCTTTCTTTAGACCTTCAGTACAGGCCCCACAGGCATACTGTATCTTTATTTGGGAGGTCAAGGCCAAGTTTTCTGCTGCTGGTATCATCCCTCTCTAATCGCAACCCTAGCACAGAAGGCATAGAAAAATCACTGTTATGCTGAGCCCCTGTATGCCAGAGTTTTATGCTTGGAAGCACGGGGTGCAGTGAGCATCCAGCATTCCAGTTCTAGCCTCAAACCTGCAATTAAGCCAGTTGTCTGACTGCTGGGAAGAAGATCTAGCTGAGGCAGGTAAGAGAAAGCAGAGGGCAGGAAACTATTGATATCCATGAGAAAAATATATTAAAATTCTACAAAGTGTTTTTGTTTGGGACTTTTTCTCTATTTCTTCTACAGACTGTTCTGCTATGAGCTTTCCAGACAGTGCGGTACAGGGGCTCTGCAGCAAGTACCATTCGTCTTCCCTGGGCTGAGATTTTTCATTTGCTTCCTACAGCTGCATTGACAAGCTCTGTCTGATAAGCTTCGCAGAACCACGGTAAAATGGATAAAATTCTTTAAATAGTGCACGGTCCTGGAGAAAATATCTTTATTGCTACAGAGTGTTATAAATTCTGTTGCTGATGAGCCTGTTCACTGGAGTTATTTTGTCCAGCTCTATTACTCAGCAATTAATCCATCTTCCACCTCAGTGAAATAAGTAATACAAATGTGTCAAGACTGTTTACAATTGAGGATCTTTGAAATCCAGCCCTTCTTTACTGAATTCTTTCCTGGATGCTCTCATGAGAACAAACTCTTCCCTACAAGAAGGTTTAACGGAGAGGAACATGGGGGCTGGAGCTGTTGATAAAATCCTTCATAGCTTTCTCTTCCACGCTTGCCAGGGGTATTCATATTTCAGGTTCAGGGATGCCCAGCATAAACTCTCTGTCCATTTGCTGTCATTGTTTTCTCCATGCCCAGATGGTCTTACATCCTCCAGGTTCTTTGGCTCTTATGTTGGTGGCTGTTTCTCTTTTCTTCTTCTTTTCTTCTGTACATTTCAACTCTCTTTGACGGCGTTGAGATGCTGCACTTACAGAAGATAACCTTTCAGAAACAGCAGTCTCCTTTAAAATTCCACTAATTGCTTAAGTCCAAACCAAAGGAAACACAGTGGCATTTTAAAAAGTTGCTCCATATCCAGCTCAACAATGAATAACCTGTCTCTGGTTGAAATGACAGCCAGCAAGCTGAGAAAACCACAGTGTTCAACATGAGGTGAGCCTCCATAGCACCTCAGAGAATTGTTTGCCCTGGTGCAGTGTAGCTTTCTACTATTCCACATGTTTTTCCTGCAGAATAAAACTGCAGTTGTGAACCACAGTTCACCTCCTGGAGTTACAGAACGCTATTAGAAGCTGCTCTTCTGTTCAACAGTGACATTGTAGTTGCTGCAATTCAAATTATTGGATTATTATTCTGTGCCTAAACTAACAGTTAGGTTTAAGACCGTGTGGAGCAGTCGCTAGAGGGTAGCCTACCTGAAAGTTTACGTGAAGCACTCTGTGCTGCCATGTCTTGGTGACCCTTTGTGCATTGTCTTCAGCAGAGAAGGCAGTTCGTGTCTCCAGAGCCATACAACTACTTCCTTGAAAGAAAATGTCTGTTTGCCACATGATTTCATCCAGCTATTTAGTAGCTTTGATTCTCTAGATTTGGACATTTGCTTTTCTCCTTTTAAAAGCTTTTTTAAGAACTGCATCAAATTCAGTCACGTAGGAACTTGCCAGAACTTTCGCCCAAAGACTGTTCGGTCTGCCAGAGAGCAGGTGCTGAGTAAATTCACAGCCCAAAGCCCTGCAACATCAGTGGGAAAAGCTGCCCCGAGCCCAGTGCCTTTGGAGAAAGCTCTGCAGGAGGAGGTATACCGATATGGATGGTTCATACTCAGGGCCACTTGCTCCAGAGAAAAGCTTCCTTCCAGGCTCCAACACCCCTAACTGATCAAATGCCAAAATACGTGATGTTTGTGATAGTGTCTTGATATCAGCCAATTCAAGTTTCCTTTAGTTGTCCTGGATGTTGTCTGTGAAGTTAAAATTTTGAAATTCCCTTTTATTTTGAAGACTTAATTTTTCATTGCTTCAAATTATTTCTCATATATACTGGTTCTAGAAAGAATTATTTAGGGACCTACCAGGAAATGTTACAAATACAGGATTCACATGAAAATTTGACATTATCCAGATTCTGGAGACCTGTGGAAGTGTTTCCTCATTTGATTGTGGTCATCTTACTCTACAGCTCTTATAAGTAATTCTTAGGATAAAATGGACTTTTATATATCTACATACTTCTTATAAAAAGTGGGGATCTTTTACTACCAGTTATTTAAAGGGTTCCTTATTCTTATTAAAATTAGTAGGGATTTTCCCATCATTGTGGCTAGGTACAGGGTTGGGCCTATTGCTGCTGTTCCCAAGTTGTTTCTGCAAATATTCATTGGGATTGTGTGATTATATAAAGCAATTCAGTAAGTTATATAACATTTTCTTTCACTTATCAGTCATAAAGCTGCTAATTAGTCCTATGACTCGACAGCTATTCCAATTCCTAATAGTATCATCACTGCATATTTATTGAAATATGTGTACCATACTATCATTCTTCCAGCTGGAAGGGAACAACCAGCATCGTGTTTGTTTAATTCAGTCTACCTATTCTCAGTTGTGCGTTGAAACTCATTGTAATTTAGGTTCTAGCATTCAGCCATATCGTAGCAACTAATAAATATGCAGATACTGGGTCTAGAGCAGTCTTTGTGCTGCTATAAATGATCATTTAGCTTCATGCTTTCCTGTTTATTTATATATGTTGCCCTACACCAATACAAAGGGAGCTACTAATTTCATTCATTTTTCCAGGACAGTGTTGCTGCTGGTTTAACGTCTATTGGCAGTGAAACCTCCTCATAAGTGATATTCATTCCCCTTGACAACCTCATTTCAAGTCATCAGGAACACTGTGTCAATTGTAGACTAAAAAGTGAAAAAAAAAAAAAATAAAAATCTGCTGTCAAGGGGCTTCCGAGGAGTTGAATAGGCATGCAGATCCCTTTGCTACATGTAAAATTAATCATTATATTTCTGCCGCTAACTTGTTTTTCTATTTGTGCCACACAGGGATTCTTAAATGACCTAATATTGAATCCAGTGAATTATAGGCTGGAAGACCACAGTGTTTATTATGCACTGACAGAGGATGGATTGATCTAGTGCTTGTGGGGTTTTTTTTCTCCCCTACTTTGGAGTCTGTTTGCCTGGTACCACCTCATTAATAATTCCTGGAATTTACCTTTCCATAAATACTTGGAAAGGATTTTTAATTTTTTTTTCTTTACCAGCTGTATTTTTACTGTGTGATAAGGAGCAAAAAGACCAAAACAAAGCCATGCAGGCACCTGTTTGTTCATATGAAGTGCCATCCTGGGCCCAAGATTAATCTCAAATTCAGTGTTGCACCTCTATTAAAACCATGCAGTTAAGTATATCCCCAAATTTTGCATGTTTACATGCTTTTGGCTTCAGTAGGCCTGCAGGGAAAGCATTTGCTAAAGAGCTTGACTCAATAGCAATGTACTTAAGCATGTGCTTAATTCATTTGCTTAAATGGAGCCATGGTGCTTGAAGGTAATAGAAGTGATGTTAATAATTTAAACTCCACTTTTAAGTTTAATACATTGCACTCACATTTCAAATTGATCTACTCAGAAATAACAGTATTTGAATGTAAAAATGAAAAACTAGGAAAGGCTGTGTTTTGATATTAGTGTTGACACAGAACTAACTTTGGTCTTTTGGGGCTTACTGTTCTCTGTAGAGTTTGATCAGCCTTAACTCACTATTGTTCTTAACTGCTTTGAAGATTCTTCTTACACTGTTACTAATGCAATTAAACTCAGTGTAGTAATGAAAGAATATTTCCTACAAGAGAAATACTGATAACAAAGATGTTTATATCATACTTTTTATTTAAACATTTGCTTTTGTGTTTCTTTTTAAAGATTTCTTTAGCTAGGATGCCACAAAAAGACACTGTGCTGTTACTGATTTTCCAGTTGCTGAGCCTCATTTTGTCGTACAGAGTTTACCAGCTGGTGTTTCCTGAATACTGCATTGTCAGGTCACCAGTTCATTAATTAAAATTGCACATGTAGCCGTTTGTAATTTTCTGCTAGATACTCCTGGCCTTGCTCATGCTCAGGGCCTTCTATGTGACACGTTGTGGGAAGACGGCTGTGGGGATGTGGCTCTGTCTGCATGGATTTCCGAATATTTTACAAACACATGAGCTAGTCCTGCTTTTTTTTTTTTTTCTGCACAGAATTTCAAGACAACTTAATTCCTTCAGTGAAGCTATAATATCTATACGTTTGGTATAAAAACATAGTTTTTCCTTTTTTAATTAAATTCTCTATTATGGAAATAGAAGCAATTCCCACTTTCATTTCCCTATTTGGTTTTAAATGGAAATCCAAGGAATGTTTTTTTTCCAAAAAACAATGTGGAAAATCAATTTTCTATCCAAAGATACTCTGGATGCAAAAAGATTGACCAGCTATTAGAGCTTCACAATGATGTTTGGAGGTGGTTAATAATATCCCCTTTACAAGCAACAGAGACAAGTAGAATTTACTATTTTAAAATATGAATGCTAAAGTTTTAGAAAGTAGATTTAGCAGAGCATGTGCCCCATTTTAAATTTTTGCCTACAGAGGTTCACCTGGATTTACATAGTTATCCACTGCTGGATATTATAGAAGTCAATGTCACAGTTGCCAGATTTTTATCCAGTACAAATCTCATTGTAGCCAGCTATATCCTTTTGTCAAGCTTTTAACCAACAATATTGAGGCAATTGCTCAGATTCCTATTCAGAGTTAATTAGAATGACAAATACGAGGTTTGTGGTTACTGCATGTACCTGGATATTTACTAATAATGTAAGCATTTTAATTTGCAAATCTTGCTCTTTGTATCCTTGTTTGGTCATGCTGATGAGTCCTGAGGATATCCGATTTCCGCATTCATATCTATTCTTTTGGAGGTTTGATTCTTTCTCATGAGATGGTTGCTACTGCAGACTGCAACACAGTAAATTAATTTTGTTTCGCTTAAATTAGATGATCCATTGTAGTGAGATTCAAGGTGGAATCCTTGTGAAAGGCTGAGCACAATGAACATCTGCCAAAAGTAGTAGAAATTGGAGTTGATTAGTGGTTCTCAGGTTTTAGCAACTTTCAGGATTTCTGTAGAAAAGAAGTTCTGTAGATGAGAAATTTCTGTAGAAAAGATCTGTTTCATAAAGGACACTTCTAAGAAACAGACTCATTTTTGCCCTCCAGTAGTGAGATTCGCAAAGCTGCTACAATCCAAGGTGCTGCCCAAGGGTATTTATCATTCATACAATTTGGTTCATGCTCTTCTGCATGTATGTTTTCACCTCAGTGTTTGAAATTGGTATGAATCTAAAGTGCAGGTGGGAAAATATACTGGCGTAGTGTAGGAATGGCAAAACAATTCCTTCCTGAGCTTTTTGATGCATCTAATTCCACTATTGCAGCAATGCAATTTATAAATAATTCCCAATAACAAAGGAAATGGGCAGGCTTAGAAACTTGTAAGAAAACAGGGACCTTCTAAGCAGGGGTAGCTGAGAGCTGTAATCTCAGAAAATTATCTCTGGCCCAGACTTTACCATCCAGTGCATTGAAGCCTTTTCTTCTGAGTTCCATAGAGCTTCATTCCTCTTGAGTCAAAGCAGAGAGAAACTGTCATAGATCTAATTTGCCCTGTTATCTTTTTAGACCATTCCTCAAGGAGATTTTTGATGATACTCATCCAACCCCCTACAAAGTTTTGTAGCAGTTTTGTCTAAATAAATAAGCAGTACATGTGTGTTATAAAGAGCAACCAAAGTACACCAGATTGCTCTGCCAGTGGTTATTCTACACCCCTGCCTTCTGTAAGCAGAGATCTTCATTCTCCATGGTTAACTATTCTGTTGCACTCATTATAAAGAACTATTCCAAAGATTGCTGTTAAGTTATGTGCATAGTTCAATAGTCATTGCAATGGATTTCTAACTACATTAGTATGAGCTGTGGCAGATATGTCCACATAATAATCAATAACTGTCTTTGCCACCCACCTACCACATGCATGTATACTTAATATTAGAATCACACATGTAATTAATGACTATGAGGGAGGAAAAAAAAAAAAGAGTAACTATCTACTATAAAATACTCTCTCTCTTGGCATAAGCTGATATTGATTCACCCCAAGAGGAATATTCCTGTTACACCTTCTATAAACCACAGAAATTATTCAGTAATTGCTAGTGCTGAAAATTAACACCAAGTGGCTATAATTTGAAACAGAATGCCATGGAAAAGAAACGGACATTTGGGTACCAGTGTTCAGTCACCATTACATAAAGGAAACGTGTAAGGATTGCTTTAATGCAATCCTATTTTTAAGAGTTAGTATAGTGGGTGGCATGGAAGCAACCACTCCAAGCAGCCCACAGTATCTTTCTTTCATGCACTTCTTTCCTGCAGTGAATATTTGTGTTTGCAGAGTCCAAAGAATGGGCAACAGAGAGAAACCAAATTTTCTGTTGACTCGTGGGCTTTCCTTTGCAGTGCTGACAGTACCTTTCTCAGGCACAAAGCCTCAAAGTACACTCATCTCCTCTGTCCTGTAGGTGACTTTGAGAGGCCATCTGGTGGAGGGTGTCCCATTGACAAACAGTCTCAATCACTACTATGTAAAAAGAATTGCCATTTTAATTGCAGGATTATTCAAAGTTAAATGTGATGTGGTCTTCTGTCTAGTAGGTAGAAACCACATAATATAATTAACCAAGGATTCTGTCTGGTGAACTTTCCAGTAGATAGTTACTGATTCTTTTGTAAACGTTTAGTACACTGATGTCTTTTTTAAAAAACCAAAAATAATCTAAATCTGGATGAGACTATTTGTCCTGCTTCAGAAAAATATGGGGGGGGGGGGGGGGGGGNTGCACAAAGCTTTGGCATCTTTAAATTTCTTTGTACGCTGTCCTGTCAGTAGCCACACTGGTACTGAACATGTCTTGCAGGAGATTTGTGGGGATCTCTAGCTTCAAGAAAAGAACGAGATAGCATCATCTTGGATAAAAAGTTACCTTTGTACTGTTGCTTTCTCACTTGTTCTAGACCAACTGAACAAGGCTGTTTCTGTCTGTATACATCTCCTCTCTGTTCCACAGAGGATGTTTGTGTCTTAGAGCAAATATTTATTGTATGGAATATCTCATGGGACACTGCACAGCAGATGTGTAGTGAATGCCTCCTCCCATGTTAAGCCTTGCCCCATGTGGTCCCTGGTGTGTTGCATGACTTTGCCCTCATTGGCCAGTCTCAATACCTGGGAACGGGAGAAAGAGAAGAAGGATGATGGTGTAGGAATAGATCCTGCCCCGGCACATAGCAAGAAGACCCACATGCAGTAAACAGTGATAAAGCTGAGAACCCTCCAAATAGCACGCCTAGGATCCACCTCTGATGTTTCCAAATCCATGGTTGCAGTTGGAACAATTAACTTTACACAGATATGACCTTTGTGTTTGTGGACAGGAAACTCTGAGATCTTTTAAAGTACAATCTTTATTCAGAAAAATTTGCAAAAATGAATAGGGCATCACCTATCTTTTTATAAAGCGGTAGTAAACACTTGTTTCTCTTGCAAGTTCCAGACAAAATTTTGCCATGCTTCACTAGACTCTTTAAATATAGCACATCTGTCACCAGGGCCTGAAAATTTTGCAAGCACCCAAAGCACTGGTGATCTAAGTCTACTGCCTGTAATTAAACCACTGCTGATGCCTTTCTGTATTGGTATATGTGCTCTGGGCATTCATGTTCTGGGTTGGCAAAGTGAGAGTCACATATCATTTCAGTCATCAGTTTTCAGTGTCTAGTTAGAACCAAAATCTGATGAAACTTTCCCTTCAAATCTGTCATTTTGAACCTGCTCGTAGAAATTAAATCAGGCACTTTCTTAATTAATACAGTTTTATAAACCAAGGAATATTTTACTGGGCTTAATTTAGGCATCAAACAGAAGTTAAAATGCAGAGCTCTGTTTTAGCATGCTAGGAAAATTGAAGTGTGTTTATATCTTGCACCAAGCATTGGCATTAACATTCAATTTTGTGCTGTTTCTCATTCTCTAGAAAGTTTGAAGTATCCAAGCAGATTAAACTGAAAAGGGAGCTGATGAGAAAATGCTGTTTGTCCCATGTTTCTCAGGAACCGTTATCTTTTTTTGTACAATTAGAAGCAAAATGTCATCAGGAATTACCACCGATGGGTCCACAGAAGATTTAGGGATGCTTGATAGGAATTATGCAGGTTTTCAAATTCAGTGGGTTTGAGTAACAGCTGAACCAAATCTATACCTGTCCTATGATCTAAATGAAAATGCCTTGTTAGCAGGGTTGGGAGGGTCCTGCAGCTGGGATGATTTGGGGTTGTTTCTTAGACCCAGACCCAGGAATTTTTCTCTTACAGAGAGTTGTTACTGAACTAAGCCTAGAGTTTGCATTCAGATTGGAGCTTTTCTCTCTAGAAATCAGAGTAGATGCACTGATCTGGTGAGTGCCACCCGCCCTCAGACTCATTGGATCTCAGAAGCAAGCTGCGTGTCTTACTCAAGGTCACCCAGAACATGTGTGGCAAAGTCAAGAATCAAACCAGTCTGACACGTGCTTTTAAGAACTTCCCTTCAATGCAGCAAAGAACAGCATTCATCTTTAACAACAAACTGGTGCGTGGCAGTTTGTTGTCCTCTGAGTCATCACTCCTGCTGAACGCCTCCCTTGGGAAGGTTGTTAAACTTCTACAACACTCACAAAATCTTAATGAGTTTTGCCAAATGAATTAAGAGCCCTTACAGCTTTCATGCTGTGTACCATGGATTTTGAAAACTTATGTCACTAGAGCAGTAAATCTCTCAGAAGCAATAGGAGACGATGAGGAAAATAGCACAAAAGGTGAAGAGTGCTGTCACATTTGCCCGAATGAAAATTATAAGAAACCATTTTGGTGGGGCATTGTATAAATCTGTTATAAACAATTGAATGAAAATGAACAATTTGGGAATCTTTTCAAACTGCTAAATCCCCAAAGCAAGTCAAAGAGAGTTTTTTCCTTGTGTTTCTGAAGCCGTGTTACTCTAATGATTGTTAAGAGTTATATGCTTATCTTAAGGCCAAGGGAAAGGTTGCTACTTTGGTTTCCCATTGGGGTAAAAAAGGGCTGGACCTATTACATTCTTGGACACTGAGTATTCCCTGTCAATAGGATTCAGTCAATAGGGTGATGAAGGAAAAGCCTGCACTTTCTGTGGGCCAGAAAAATTGTGATTTCTGCTAGAGTTTCTCCAACTGGTGCTCTCTATCTCAGTGCATTATGGTTTTATAGTTCTTGCAACTTTTCCCTTGAATAGAAAATTCTAAATCATAGTTAAAGTTCAACCTAAATGGATGCTAAGTCTAATGCAGATTACTATTATCATAAAATCAAATTGATTGATTTTGGCACTGGAGCAAGCTCTGTTTACTGGAGTCAATTCTCAGGAAGTTCTATTTACCTGACTAGTGTTCAATCAATAAACCTGCCTCTTGTCAAAATGTGTAACATGTCAAGGTCCTACTAGATGCACCTTCAGTCCAAGAGTCTGAAATGCTATCCCAGTCTAGCAAAAGGGTTGTTTTATCTGCTCCTAGTCAAGAATTGACATGTTTTTCTCATCCTCAGGCATTAAAATCAAAAAGCTTATCTGCTTCTAGCCAGGCTTTTGTACCAGAGAAGAATCTTGAATACTGTCCAGCACCTTTGACAAGTGCTGCATTGTAGGGAAGCTGTCCACCTTCCAAGTGGAAGAGAACTTCATTATGCTTGTGTTACGTGCCTCATACTGCCTACGAGTCCTATGCCAAATCTGAAGTGTTGACCACATAGTGGTGCTAGACTAGGCTAAATGACCTAATCTATCATGTCTCTCTCTGTGACATGTTACAAACACCTACATTCATCAGGAAACTTCAGCTAATCATCCCCATCAGGATGGGAGTGGGAGCTGGACATAGGAATTCTTACTCGGAGTTACATTCGTCTGGAACTCTCTTCTCCTGGAACTCTACCTGACCTTTACGTCCAAAAATGTTTCAGGGTAAGTTATTATCCAAGCCCTAGGCCTACTTCCCCCGCTTCCTGCATAGTAGAAGGTGAAATAAACAGTTAGGGGAAACATGGGTTCATTTGGCTTCATATCCATTGCGGCAAAAGAAGTTATGAGACTTCTGGTTTGCATTCTAGTGTGATTAAGCTGGATAAAATTTTAGCTTGTGTTTTGTGCTCTCTAGAGATCTTTGGGTCTGCAATTTATATTAATCCAGATCTGCCTGCCTGCCCCTCTGCTTGTTGAATCTTGTTTACTTCTTCTGCCATCTCTTCCTACTTAGTAGGATGTATAAGAGCACTAATTAGACTCTGGTGCCAATTTCCTGATGCACCATCTTCTGTTCACCCCATGAGAGAGGGATTAGCTAAACGCGACAGCTCTTCATCTGAGTTACCGGCATATGATATTTGTAGTAATTCTGTCATGAATGATATCTGCATCACATGCAATTATAGCCTTCTTTCCATATTGAAATCTATATAGCATTCTTTCATTTCACTTGAAGGACAATCATACCCTGTGCAAGTATCTTCATAGTTTTATGGCTACAGGAAGTTTCTTGACTTTTTTATATGATGGGTGGGAGAGAAACACTGACTTTTAAAGTGCCATATAGTTTTTCTTCCTTTACAGAAACACATTGTCATTCCAGCTATGGCTATAGAGAAATTTGTTATGGTAAGATAAGCTGCACATGCAGTTCACTGTAACAAAATTTGAAGTAATGAGGTGAGGGAGTACGTTTACAGTTTTAACAGGGGTCCACCACAGAATACAGAGTAACATGGGAACCTGAGTTGATTGTGAATAACCCATTTTATCTTTCTGCATAATATTTATCAGCAGCACATAGGGAATGAGTTTTGGAGGTGTGGAAGCTGTTCTGATATAAAACAAGGCAAAAGCAAACCCTAATTTTAAATATTGTGAAAGTCTGTGCGTGATCTGATAAGGACAAGATCAGAATGCTGCGAAATATGGTACACACTCAGTTCTTGTACTGCAATAACCATAAAGACCCCAGCCAAAGACATGGATGTTGTAATACTGATTATACTGGCAAATGCCAAAAAGAGCATGTCAGGCCCAGCAGTATCTGCTACAAGACATGGCAGTGATAAAAGAGGTGTGATTGAACTGGCTATTGCAGAGGTCTTGGCAATGACAAGCGATTCTCAAGGCCAACTGCAGTACACTGATTTCCATTAGGAGAATCTCATTACATGCTAAATTGGCCCATGGGTATTTTATTCTTGGTTTATATTTGGCTCCGTATAGACCAGACCAAGGCAGATGAATATGCCTTGTTTATCATAGATAGGACGAGGGGGAATGGCTTCAAACTGGAAGAGGGGAGATTTAGATGAGATATTAGGAAGAAATTTTTCCCTGTGAGGGCGGTGAGCCCCTGGCGCAGGTTGCCCAGAGAAGCTGTGGCTGCCCCATCCCTGGAGGTGTCCCTGCCCAGGGCAGCGGGGTTGGAACTGGATGATCTTCAAGGTCCTTTCCAACCTAAACCATTCTATGATTCTATGATCATTATGGAGCTCCAGTGGACGGGCTCTAAAAATCTCTTTGCCTCTGTTGCCTTCTGAAGTTCATTCATCTAAAACAAATTCTCTGATCTTAGTGACTTCATGTTCATGTAATGTGAACCTTGACAGAAGTGAAGTTCACCCATACAGTGTTTTGCTGAAAGGCACCAAAGCAAATCCATCTTCCTGTTTAAGGAATGTTATTGTGAAGCTGCTTTTTGGTATACACTGACTCTCATGCAAGCATGCACTGAACTGCCTGGTATATCCATAGTGAGCACAGAGGTTATGGCACAAATGAACAGAAAAATAAAGAACTGGGAGGTACAGCCGATAGCTAGATTTTTGATCTAAGATGGGAAGCACATGGGTTGGTTTGATTTAACCCTGAGCAAAGTCAATTAATCAAAACACACAAAAAAATAAGAATCCGAGGGCAGGAACAGCAGGGATTAATACATTCTCCTAGCAGTTGAAGAGAATCATAACAGAACCAGAGGTTTCTAGGATCTCGCTATGGAATTTCTGTCTTTGAATTTGCAGCACTGGAAGGTTTCTGTTGCCCACACAGTGATAAATTCTCTTTTACAAACTGGACTGAGAAGGAGGAGGGAGGGAACTGGGTGGAATCAATTACAAACCATATCAGACATTTAAGTTTAAACACAAGACCTTGCAAAGGCTTGCATGAAATCTTAATAGCAATATAAACAGGACTGGTGCCAAACTAAGCACCAGAAATATTCAATAATAAAATACAGCTGTCTCCATTGGCACCTACCCATGAAAGTTTGTCATTTTTACTGTTAGAAATGCTGACAAAGAGAAATCTAAAAAATGAAAACATTTTTTCAAAAGAGGGAGGTTTTCATGAACTGCAACCTAAATATTCATTTAACATTGGAACATTCCATAAAAATAATTTATAACATAATTTCTTCTTAGAAACACATTTTGACAGAGTGCTTTTCAAAGACTGGTCGAGCTTGGCAATGCTAACAGCTTTGCTTTCAAATCCATAATTCTTAATTATTAAAATACTCTCTATACACTTTTCTTGGACTCTACTGAGGTACATCAAAGCAGAGGGCCCTCTTTACTTTGGCTTAATGCACACCATGTCAGCTGAGGAGGAAGCAAATGTAGCATGGCTCTGTAGACAGCCCAAGCTTGAGGTATGCAAACCTGATATACAAAAGCAGTCCCAGGAAAGTTGCACAGTTGTGAGCTATTCCTCGGAGGAAGGCTTTCCAGAAGTGGACCCTACATGGAGGCTGCTACAATACTTCTGACTCACCCAATGAGCTTTGAGCCTTGGGAAACAGAAATGGACCAAGAGTTGTTATCACTTGTAACTTGCTTTACAGCTGGATCGATTGTGGGGGGCTTCCTCAGGAAAATTAAGTAGGTTTAAGTGCTGAGAAAGGAGAGACATACCTGCATTCGCACATGTGTTCACACACAGAGATAAATATGTGTGTGTGTGTGGCTGCCCTGTAATTCTCATCTGTTGTGCGTATCTGCTTTGGCAGGGAGGTTCTCTTACTCTCTTATTTTGCTTTACTTCTAAACCTCTTCCCAAAAAGCTGGGCTGTGCGTACCAGTCCGTCTGAGATATAACACTATATGACCATGTTTTAGCACCTTCCACAACACCTCAGGAGATTTGTACTTCGTCTTTAATCAAGCAAAATAAGGACTTTATTTGCCAGTTAAAGAAGGATTTAGCATTTGGATTATACACCTTTATTTACAAGTATCTTATGATACAGGAGGGGGCAGTTACTCCTTCCTTGCATCACTCCATGGGCTTCTGGTCCTTATGAATTCAAGTTTCTTCTTTCCACTGATAAAGCTGCTAGTTTCTGCTCTTCCAGTTGTGTCCCCTGCCTTTGGTCAGGTCCGGTCTTGGATTCCTGCCACCACTTGCACTGACCATGGTTAGCTGAAGGATGATCAGGCAGTAACTGCATTACTAAAGATAATTTTAAAAAAACATAGTAATTGTACTCTTACTTAAATTTTCTTCTGCCCTTTCACCCCTTTCTGCCCCTGCTACATCTTTATTTGTCCACTGGAAGTTGCCTTTCCCCCAGACGTAGCTGATAAAAACCCAGCTCTTCTGGTGGCTACGCGCTAGCTGAAGGGCTAGAAACCATTCTTTTTCAGGTAGACTACTGCATACATACAAGACAAAATTAACCAACTCTGTCCACAAAGAGCTTGCTTTCCCTCTTCCAGTGGGATGTCTTCCATTTAACATGTAAGGTCTTCCACAAATCTTCTCCCCCACCTGTGCTCCTAGCATCTCTAAGGAGTCAGAAGGAAATTTCATGGTCCTGCTTCAGAAGTCCTTAGACTTCCCTCTGACTATAATCCTGTATTTTTAAGGCATAATAATAATAATACATAATTGGTTTTCTGAACTTACAGTCACAACGAAGTGATGTATATGCTTGCTCTTCAGTTGACCTACTCTAAATTTTGGTGTATATTAGTTTTCTTTGTACCAAGACCGAGGTCTTTAAACTAAGAGACTATTAAGCGCATAAAATTCCAGGCTAGTGCATAGGGAAAAAACCTGTAAAATGCTCCTCTTGTTAAAATTACTCTTACTGTACTGTTCTGCTTAAAATACTGCACAGTCATAAAATTCAGTTTGAAAATTATATGATCAGTCTCAAAGCAACTGCCATCAACAGTTCTCCTTGTCAGTCGTGTACATTTAAGTACCGATTAAATTTTACAAAGATGGTCAGAAATGACATTTCAGCATTGTAGAGCTGGGTCTGGGATTGCTTTGAGCTTGCAGGTAATACACAGGCCAGCAATTATTAATGCTTAACTGAATGACATGGCAAGTAATGAGAAGATACTGCAACTTTAAAAGAGTAATTTCTTTAAAGGCTAAGAGTGACTGTTATCATTTCTTTAAATTCTACGTTTATTCCAGGTTGGTCCTTAATTGTGAGCCATGCTATGTAATAATAATGGAACTGCTCAGACAGCGATTTACCAATGTGCTTGAGGCCCTGTCAAACCACATGGAGTGATGCCATAATCAAATTCGTAACGTCTTATCTTTTTCAGATAAAGTAATCATCAAAGAAGTGCTGGCATGAACAGAGAAAAAATTCAGGGCTCAGACATGCTCTAATGTAGTAAGCTGTGACACAAATTGGGCTGTTCCTGTTTTGCCTTTCTTCTCTATCTCTGTTTCCAGTCGGTCTGCCAAAGAAATGCTTCTGGCTTTGTTTCATACCATCTTCTGAGACAAAGAAGCTTTATAAAGGAAAAAAACTTGAAAGGGTTAAAATTTCAGAGTGAAGTGTTGGTGTCGTCCCCCCCCCCTTTTCCTTTAACACAGTTATTGGCTGGCATTATAGAGAGCAAATCCACAGACTTGAGATTTTCGGTTAAATCAATAAAATATTGTTTAAAAAAATGTAGTTAAGTGCATTATCTGTTCGTTACTCCATTATGGTTTGCCCTCAGTCATGGAAGTGAGACAAAGGTTCCCACAAGGCAAATTACATTTGTAGTTAACCTAAACCAGCTATCGGGGAGCTATTTAAGGTCCCTTTTCTGCTTGGTAATTAAGCACGTGCCTATCACTAAGCATATTCGTAATATTGCTGAAGTCAATGGAATGATACTGGGGTTAAAGGCAGTTACTTGTGTATATAATATCCTTAAAGAAAACAAGAAAGGAAATTGCTGTTCAAGGGCGACAAGAATGAAAAGATAAATCTTTTCAATCATACAATAAAATACATGGGGAGGGAAGAGAAAAAATTCTGATTTTTTTATTTTAGAGGGGTCCAATTCAAAAGCTAGTGAAGTCATTACAATATTTTTTGGCTTCGTGGGGTTTTTTCTTTTCAAATTTATTTCCCTGACATTTGGCCCAGACCAACTCAAACATCCCATTGATGGGCTTGTGCACTTGCTTTGAGTTGTTTCTGTTTTAAATATTTGCTCAGGTCTTGATGCCGTATCTCACTTGAATGCTCCAGTGATGTATATGAGGCCCAGGCTCTGCAACAGCCTCATATATTCTTTGTGGATTTTTATGAACTGTACGGCAATTAAAGCCTAGCTCTCCAGTATGCTGAGCAGCCTCAGCTCCCACAGACCGCAGTGAGAACGGCAGCGGGTGCTCAGCACTTCTGCGCAGATCTGAATCTAGCTGTAAGGCTGTGTCCTTGTCAGTATGTTAATTTTATATAATTAGGAAATACCTGTTTTCCACAAATGTATCACAGAAAAAATTAAACCATACAATGTTTACATTTCCAAGGACTTCTGCCCCTGTAATAAGGAAAGTACATAAGAACCAAGTATTTTCAGCCTTCTTTTCAAACACTGTTATGTTTGATTTTTGCCCAAGAAGTGTAGTCGCTCACATTTTTATTTCCTAAAATGAATAGTCCTCCTTCAAAAGTTGCAAAAAAAGTTAGATAATTAAGGGGCCCAAGTGTAGATTTTTAAAAATGTTATCTTCAATCTGTTTTAAGATATGTAGAGCCCACAAGTGTACTATTCTGATGAGGGAAAAACACACAAAAAATCAGTATGTGTGCTGCGACACTACAGAATACTAATCACTCCTACACAGAGAGAGCCTTCATTTTATCTGCTTTTGCAGAAGGTTTTTATAAAGTCTGATTTCAGAATAACTAAAACCCAGTACAACTGAAGGAGACAAAGCTTTGCACTTGAACAAAAGAATGTTTTCTCAAAAAATAACAATGACGATCTGGTTTGTGCTTTTATAGCTGTACATATTCTAGATGATGGATAGATGGTTACACAATGAGAATATATAGTGAGCTGATTATGCTCTCCATTAAAAAAAATCTCAGGCAACTAAGCTTCAATGCAAATTCATGTGATGTGACTGCTGGCAGATTTGGCTGAAGGGTTCTATGTATTAGGCTTGCTCCTGCTCTATAGTGGTGGCCAACCATAATTTATAATTCACCAAAGAGAATGATCCCTCCTGGATTCTGGCTCTAAAAGTTTAGGGGGCAGCTTCTCCCTTTCTTTTGACCTTGGACATACCAAGACTTGGAGGTCCAGTTTCCATCACCACAAGTGGACTAGTTTACCGCAGACTTTCCCCTTTCTTTTGCCAAGGATTTCCACCCCTTTCCTTCACCCCGTGTCCTCTTGGATGTCTTCACTGAGTCAGCTCGTGGCCAGATCCATGAACTGAGTAGCCAGGCAAGAGAAAGGGCAAACAGCTTGTTTTCCCAGAGATGGATTGTCCACCAGCTGTAATATCCTACAGGAAAGGGCACAACTGGAGGTCACCCAGGACAAGGGAGTCCAGACTCCGTCCTTGTGCTTACAGGGACTGTGCAGGTATTCTGTGCCACAAAGAAGAGTCACAATCACAGAGGGACACAATCTTATTGCCTTGCTCAGGACAAGGAAGGAGTGTCCCAGAATTGCTCTGTGGGTAGGAGCTTATTTTCTCATGGCACTGATAGCTCCCACAGTGAACCAGAAACAGACTAATGCATTCCAAAGAAACAGTCTCTGAAACCTGGATAATCCATTGGACCTGAATTGGAGTACTTCAGCAGAGAATCCTTCCAGTACTCAGTTTTTTTGGAGCACTTTTGTCATTTTGCTCTATGACTTTAGAGGACACAAGTTCTGACCCACCCCTCGGATTCCTTGGCACTACTGAGTGCCAGAGCTATTTGAGTACTAGTCATTGCAGAATGTGCTCTAGTTTCCTGCAAAGGGCAATTGTCATTTGCCACTGACTGGAGTTTATAAAAGAAGCAGTACAATGATAGGAAGAACGAGAGGCTTAAAAAAATGTAGTTCCTAAACATAAAAGAAAAAAGAAAGCCTGTTTTGAGTTACTTTGATGAAGTTTTAATCATTATTCCCTGTATCGCATTGATGCTTTAATAATGGGGTTTTCTGTCAATGGCTCCTCTGATATTGTGGACAATAAAACCATCAAAAGGCTTTAGAGGGATTTTTTAATATTTTGTTGTTGTTGCTGTTGTTTTGTTGGTGATAGAGTTTGGGCGTCAGATAAATGAATCTTCATTACAGGGGTGGATTGACTGTATTACAGGAGGAGCTGTGGCCAATGTGGCTCCATGTGAGCCAGCTCATGTCTGCAGCAGGGTAACCACATTTGTGCTGTATTGTGTTGTGTGGAACCACTGGCCTGCTCCACTGCTAACTCATGGCATTCACCGCTCCATCACTGATGGTATCCTTTTCTTCATTACATCCTTATGGTACATTTTTGTTGCGCAGTTCACTGTGGCTTTTCTTTCCTTTTGCTTCATCCAATACCATCCATCAGATGAAAGAAAAGAACTTATCTTCATTTAATTCTGAAATGTTTTGTTCATACATCTTAAGTATTGGCTTCACATATTTCACGGTACCAACTGCTAAATTCATAGGACAGAGTCCTTACTTGCTTGGAAAGTCATAACACTTACAGTCTGTCAAGTAAATGAGGTTGAGGTGGAAGAGTGGAGGCAACACCATGTCACTAGTTCCGAGCTATTAAGTGGAGATACCTCTTCACATGCTAGCTGATTTCTTCCACTTGTGATGTTTCAGGAACTTAAACAGTTACAATAGAGAACTGTGGTGGAACCGTAAGTGACCTACACATATTTGTCTATGTGACAAGGGTTATTTTCCTTGCACGTGTTACTAAAAACATGGTCAACAGAGCACTGAGAGAAAGTAAGAGATTCATGCTTGGCTTTGGAAAATTTTGTCCTGGCACAATGAGAGCATAGCTGACCTCACTGCATCATGTTTACCAGCAGAATTTAAACAACCAGGAGAAATCATTGTTAGTGATAGCAACAGGAAGCTAATCCAACAACCCTGAGAACATCATTACTATTTTTCACACATTTTCTGTCTTTCACTGTCTGAGTGAAATCTTATTTCTGTGCTGAAGTCCTTGGGGCTACAGAAAGCAAAACTATCAAAGACACCTACATATCTCTGCCTTGAGCAACAAATAAAAAGCAGACACAACAGAAGAGAAAGCAGACGGCCTTGCAAGTTCCTTGAAGAAGATCCTCCAGGTCACATTTGCTAGGTGCTGAAGAGAATCCATTCCACAATGAATTACACCTCGTGTAGACATTGTCTTCCTTGCGCTTGTCTTAACAGATGCTGTGTGATACCTTTTGTGTCTGACTCCTAATGTTAAAACTACTTCATTTATACAGAAACATGAATGCTTAGCATAAGATATGAACAAGGCAGAAGTTCTCCATCTGATCTAGATTCCCTTTATTGTCAGTGGAGAGAAATAGGATGCATCTGACCTATTTTAGATGTCTACCATAAAATAATGTTGCATCACACGAGCTTCTAACCACTGACATTAAAGGAAGTTGCGATGAGTAGCTCAGACAGGGATTTCAACACTGTAGATGTCTCAGACTAGGTGAGACAAGTCCTGCCCACAGTTATGTGGATATTGCCTTAATGAATCGCAACCACAGGGACTTCTCCAGTATTTTTAGAGGTGGTAGAAATCTGATGGTTTTGGCTTCCTGGCAATACTTGAATGGGAATTGAATGAAATGAAATCCTGTGGTATTTTGAAAACATTTTTTCAAATTTTCACTGACATGAAATTTTTTAAGCTTTCAGTTCTTCAGAGAGTGTCATTTTGATGTTCTACTTTGAGCTTTGTAAAAAGTGCATTTTAAACCAATATTTAAAAACTTTGAAAGAAAACTGACCACAAACATAAAAGGGGACTGTTTCAGGTAGAAATCTGTAATGATCCTCTTTTAATTCTTAAGTTTTATTTAAAATGAAACGGTCATTAAAAATTAATGTGTCATTCCTGCTGGATTCTGCCTGTTCACAGAAAAGAGATTTGACATGAAAAATTTTCCTACTCTGAATATCTTGTTTCTGGATAGGATGGTGCTTGGGAGAAAGGTGCAAGTAATCAGTGTTGGGAATGATCCTCACTCATGTTTGTGTTATCCACATAACTAGTTCTCTGTTACACTGCATAGACTTTAGCCCCTTGACTTCTTGAGTCAGAGTATGCCACAAGTTAATTATATAATATGTTAAAGTGTTAATGCAACTCCGGGATGTTGCTTTATGTTTTTCCTTTTTCCTGAGCCTCAGAACTACTAATGAAATTGGACTGAGACTTGAGTAGGTTTCTGACACTCTGTGTCCCCAAATTCCATTTCTGCTCAGGCCCAAAGATTTGTTACTTCTGTCTTCCTCTGCTTCAAACATCTTCTAGAGGTGGCACCCAGCCAATTATTTATAACCCATTTTCATTTAACTAGCATTCTTTGGAAAAATAAAACTTAACTCTATTGAGATTCACCGTTAATTACAATGAATATCTGTTAGCTGTAATCAATCAAGTTGCAGTTTGAAAGCGCTCCCACTGCTCTCATGCTGCAGCAGAGCCCAAATCCTAAGCCACATTGCGTTGCTTCTCTTGGCCAAGATGCACCCAAACAATTTAATCTACTGAAAAATTCTACAGCTGTCATGTCTCCTCTTCTCCTTCAGTAAATAAACAGCCAAAGGGACATAAAACTAGAAGTCCAACATTAAACGTGTAGAATGCCTTCCTTCGTAGGTCTGGGCAAGCGGGACAACTTTTAAATTAGAGAAAGACTACACCAGCTGGCTGATGTCCAGAATTGGTCTCTGGGGAGAACTTTGTGAGTGGTAACTAACCACAAGTACCCACAGCCTGGTAATGTTTAGCAGAATGTTGGCAGACACACCATATAGTACTAATAAATTAGTAATGATAATTAATTAATAATAGTTTGCATTCATGTGACACATTGCTGCAATTTACTACTCCTGCTAAACACGGACACAGTTTATCTTCTAGTGATCTACCTTTTTATAGACTGCTTCAGCATCTTCCTCCTGTCTCTTCCTCTCTACCCTACGCAAGCTCCATTCTGTCAAGATTTCCTCACGCACCTGAATTTCTGCTCCTCTTATAGCAATCTGAATTTTCTCCCAGTGTCCGCAGCCTTCTGGAAGTGCCGTACTGAATGCAGGGCTCAAGGTGAGGCCTTTCCAATGATCAGCAGACCTGAAGGATTGCCTCCCATGTCCCAGAAGTGATGCCACTTTTCAAAAATTCATATGATGTTACTGAGTCTTGCTCAGCTTGTGATCTATGGGAATACCTAGATACTTGTTCGGCCCCCTGTTCAATCTTCTATCTGTGTAACTAGCTGTTCTTGCCTACCTGTAGAACCTTGCACCTCTCCTTATTGAATTACTTTGTTCATTCCATTTCACCCATTTGTCAAAATTCTTTTACATTCTTATGTCTTTGTCCAATGTGCTTGCAGCTTTTTTTGGTGTGTTCTCATCACCAAAATCAATAATGAAAATATTGACTAGTACCTGATGAAGGATTGCACCCCACCTACTCTATCATTCCAGCGAAGCACTGATCATTACTGCCTAGAGAAGATTTTATGACCAGTTTTTAATTAATTTTATAAACCTAGATTATGTTTTCCCCATTTACGTTTGAGATACCATATGAAACAGTGACATTATTAATGTCAATAAATATGGAATCTACACCTTTTTTCCATATCTGGAGCAGAGCTGGTTCATCAGTAAGAGATGGACCAGGTGTAAAGTAAGCAGCAGGAATACAGAGAAGGGAGAAAAAGGTGGGAGGTCCTCCTTTCATGCTGACAAATCCCTGGATCAGGTTAAATTTCACCCTCATCTTCTTTTTCCACTTAGATGCTTATAAAAATATATTTGGTAGTTTATTGTAATTCTTGTCTGGCAGTTCAAGATGACTGACCTCTTACTTCTTGGCTCCCATCACCCTCCCACCCCCCATTTAAAGACTAGATGTTAGGATTGACCTTTTTCAAACATCTGCATCTTGATCTACTCTCCATAGAGGGCAATATCTCCATGATACCTACTAACAGCCCTCATATTGCTTTAGCCAGTTCATAACACACCCTACGATGAAATAAATCAGACACAAAGCATATGAAACATTTAACTGATCTCTAACTTGCTGTAGCTGCAGGACCTCAACATTAAAGGATGAAACCATACATTGTCCCAGCTCATCTACTAATTGATCTAATCCATCACCAGACCTCTAGCTTGCAATTTTGTTTGGCTGATGTTATTTCAGAAAAAATATTTAGGCTTTTTTCCGAAGTTTTACTATAGCTTCATAAATATAAAATCATGGCTGTTCCCCAGCCAAGACCAAGTCACAGATATATATGTGAATTGAATCCTCTGGTGGTGAATGGTCTTTAACAAAAATTTTAGCCCGTAGCAAATACAAAATAAAACCCACTAGCCTAAAGATTAGCTAAAGAAACTTAAGTTACATGTTTTATCTCATGCTTGTGATGGGCTAAAAGGTGTGCATGGTTATCTAAAATCATTCAGATTCAAAATGATTTATTAAGATACAAGAACCCATTTATGAACCTGACTGTAAGACTTATGAAAACCAAAAGAAAACTATTAAACATCAATATGGTGTTTATAAATTTAGAGAAAACTTCTCTTTTGTTTTACAAATAACAAAACTAGGGGAAAACTGTTGTGAGTTCAAACAAAAGCGATCTTTTCAGGGAAACACTAAAGTTGTATTTGATCAATTGGAAATATTTTATTTGACCTGAACTGAAATATTTCACTTCATTTTTGAGCTATTTAGCTTGTCTTAAAGAAGGTTCAGTTTTTATTCATTACCTGAACTTTTTCATGAAAAATGCCAATTTGAAAAAGCGTTCAATTGGGAAAATGTCAAAATGAAACTTCTTGGCATTTCTGAAACAAACATTTTAGATAAAAAATGTCCACATGAAATGTTTTGACATTTTGAAAAATGTCTCCCTTTTTGAATCTGAAACTTTACCAAATTTAAATTGAATTTACTATTTGTCTAGAAAATAAGAATTGCTTGCGTTGGCAGTTTTCCCTGGGTAAGCAGCTAATCTTCCTGCCAGGTTAGCATTAAAACATCAGCCAAGCAACTGTACAAGCATGTATTATAAAGCAGTTCTTGCCATTACTGCAACTCAGATTTGGACTTGTTAGTAGTTATCTATCTGTCTTCACTCTTGTACTTCACAGTGTCCAGCTTCCAACCTTGCAAGCAATTCTATGGTCCACAAAGAAAGTAAGAATGAGAGAAATGATAACTGTTTAACAAGTGAGCAACTTCCCATTACATTAAAATTGTATTTTTAGTTAAAAAAAGGGCTAATGGCAGATTTATGAAAGTTCATTCCAGAAAAAATGGTTTATCCATTAAACAGAAGCAAGTCCGTAATTCTGAATGAGTTTTAGAGATTGTGATAGCTAAATTCATAAATTAAAACAACCCCTTCTAGATTAAACTCACAGCATTCCAAAATAAGATCGCAAGCTGCAGTGAAGTGGCGTCATGGAGTAGTCGGTGCTTGCACTGCATTTTTGGGAGGTTATAGATGCTATATTCTAACCATATTAATTACACATAATTATACAAAAATTAAATCTTATGGTTTACTTAAAAATAATGTTTTACTCTAGCTGAGGAGCTTCAGCTGTGAAGCAGTTACAGTTCATATGCAAGAGCTACTTTTTGCAGCAGAAGAAATTTCGCGTTCACTTGATTTCAATTTCTTCAGCCAAAGCCTAAGACAATGCTATTCTAATAGCAGCATGAGATGAAAGGAAACTCTGCCAGGGAACACTAAGACCACTTCAGACCGAGACCCAGGTGTGATGTGGATGCCAGAACGCTGAGCTCTGGACACCAGCCCCCTTTGTGGGATCCACAGCCCCAAGCGAGGAGCCTCTGAACGGCCACCAGAAAAGGCATCGTGCTGGGAGGAGCTGCTTAAAGCAGCTGCTGCGAAGGAGAAGGGTGTGCCTCCAGCCATAGCCCTCTCCAGCTCCTTGCTCAGCGCTAGTGGCTCATTTCTCTTTCTGTGTGGGGTTAGCTGTCTGGAGCACTCTTCTAAAGTTACGTACCCCAGCCCCCTTTCTTCCCCCTTACGATGAAACAGGACTGGTGCTATCCTTTTCAGTGAGAGAGGGATCTAGGAATGGTTCCGTTTCTGCAGCAGCCCAGTGGTGAGGATCCTCACCTCAAGGTGGGGGAGATGTCCAGGGAAGTGGGATTGAATCCCTTCAAGCAAAGGAAACTGGATCCGCATCCTGACCAAGCTAATTACTAAGCGATTGGATAAAGGGGACTCCTCTGCCCTTGTTTTTAACAGAAAGCACTGGTTTCCACAGCAGTATGGCAGGCATGCACTGAGAAAAACCTACTGGATTTTAGGGGAAGCAGGTAAAGGAATGGCCCAGTTTAGAATCCCAGAGTAGCTTGGATGTGTGATAGGTGCCTTGCTTATTGGCCTCACAGAGACTGTTGCACACATTCAACAAGGAAACTGTAGACACTTGGGAAGTTCCTGTCTTTTTGACCTTGAAGTTCCTTAGTTGGAAGGCAGCTGGAGAGGGGTTTTGCTGAGCTGAGACTGGACAATGCGTTCTACTCCCATGTCCCTTCTCCTGCCTCTTTTGTATTTGGGATGTAATACATTGGAACAAAGCGAGGGGACATGCAGAAGCGCACATTGATTTGGCTAAGGGGCTGTTGGGAAAGTGTTAATTCACCCTTGGGGGGGAGGGGGGATGCAGTAACACAGCTGCCCGTCATGAGTGCAGAGACCCACCAGCTGTAAGGAATTAATGATGTCCCACAGGAACACTATGAGAGTTTGTGGTGGGGGAAAGGAGTGGGTTTTTGCCTGTGTTGATACCTTGGTGAAAGACTCTCCAGAGGCACTAAGGTAAGTGCAGTGGGCTGAGCAGCCTTCCTTTCAGCTCTTTCCTATATGCTTTAGTTTGGAGAAGCCTTTTGGTGTTTGGGAAGAGGCAGAGTATGCTTAATGTTGACACTTCCATTTCATAGTGGAGTATAGCTGAAGATGATGTTACATCTCTTAACTCTGATTTCTTGCCCTCTTCCGAGTTAAGTATCTGTGGGTTGATTCTTCGACTATTAGGGGATTTCTTAACCTGCTGGTTCTAGTTTAATTAATGCTGGGTTTTCATGTTTCTTATTAGCTAACTTGGTGAAATTGTATAATGTGAGGTTGTTAAAAGTTATTAAGCATCTAGATGAATGGAAAACAGTAGGTCTGCTGCAGTAACTACTGTTTATCAACTGGGCTGTGTTGATCCCTGCTAGCCAAGGTTCAGCCCACTATGTTGCCACGTGTAAATTGCGTACCTAAATGCAGCAAGCTAGCGGAACCACTTCATGCCGAGTCCTAAATTGACACCAAAAGAGAAACTTCCATCCAAACTAGAAATACAAGGAAATTGAGCAGACTAACCAGTAGCACAAAAAGTTCTGCAACCACAATGGCTATTAAATAAATCCAATTTTTCTGCAGACACAAAGTCAGTGTTTAAAAATACAAACATCTAGATAATTAGAGGAACTTCAAATCTGTCTTCACAGTGTTTCAGGTAGGATGACATTGTCAGCTATTCTATTTTGTATTGATTCCCACAAAGCTCAGTTATTCCCAGCCTTCCATTTCAAATGCAGCACCTTGTTTTCCTGTATCTTGAAGCAAAGAAATTAGATAAAAAATATCGATTAGCAAGGCACAGAGGGGAGTGATGTCTGTAACCTTCCTTTGTCTTGCAGCTCTGCAGCTGAGGCAGCAGTAATAGGATTCTGTGCAAGTGCGACTGTGATGAGGTCACACTGCTGAGAAGGGAATGAAAACACTGCAGTCAGCTAGATCACTTGCTTCTCTGATAGTTTTTGATATTGTTTGTCAAATTGTGATTTGAAGGTTATTTCTCTGGAGGCTGAAGTTGCCTTGCTTCTCTTCTGCACTTGGCTGGGCTTTTAAAAAAATCATTCATTCATATTAACACCTGCTTCTCTCTAAGTTTCTGGCTCCCATAAGGAGTAAGAAAAGAAGTCTCTCCAGAAATTTTCTATGATTATGAGATTAGAGCAGTTATTTTTTAGAATAGGTCAGATTTGTTTGATCTCTACCTCTTCTTCCTCCCTCCTCTTTCGTTAGGCTGCTGCAGTTCTCTTCAGTTCAAAACAAGCTCAATAAACACTTTCAAGACATGTGAGCCGTGAAGGGTTCTGCTGATTTGGTATATAGTGGCGTAGCATTTATTGGTATCATTACTCAAAAAAGAAATGAGGGATTCCTTCATTTCAGTTGCTTTCAGAAACAGGCGTTTTGTGACCTACCTAGGGCAACTGCAAAACTGTACAGAAAGTTCAGAAAAAATTAATAATGCTTTCTCATTCTAAATGGGCTCTACCATTTTCATTCTTACATTGCTTCATAGCAGTGAAGCAGCTCGTTAAGGTGACAAGGAGTAAACTGAGGCACAGAGGGTCAGTGATCTACTGGAAGAGGGTGTCAGGTGGTGTCAAATATACACTCAAGATTACCTGGCCCTCAGGACTCTACTTTTGGTGTATAAGGCAGGCTGCATTCCTCTCTTCCCGCAGAGGAACAAACCACATGGGGCATGCAATGTCTTCCACTAATCAGACCTTAGGCGTTCTTTCTCCCTTTGGAAAGCTCCCTTGCTCTAGTTCTCCCCCCGTAACAAGACACTGGAAGATTGGTACAGAGATAGTTGGCTAAGAAAGCCCTCCAAATAAAGCTCTGGAATTGCATGGCAGTAACAGGATGCCTTTAGCAGGCAGCTGCCTTGTCTGTCTGAGGCTTACTGTGCAAAAACAAGTATGTCAGGTCAAGCTGCATATTTTGAGGTTTGATGTCCCACCCTCTCAAATAAGTGATGTGGGAAGAAGTCTTCTGGGAAAACTCCTTCCCCAGGCTCATTACTGTGGGGTTTTCTGTGGGAAGCAGTGAGACTTTCCCATCCCCTCCTTTACCTCCTTATGCTCTGTGATCATAATATGTGGAACTATCTCATGCTTTCAAGAACTCCTCCAGTGCTGAACAAGCATGCTCTGGGTATTTTTCTTTAGTCTTTGTTCTATTCTTTATGATCCTGAGGACATCATTCTTTGCCTCTTGTTTTCTTCATCTGTGTGAAGAAGGTGGCATTTCCTTTCTCGAAGGCTGTTGTGAAAACTTCTTGGTTTTTGAAGTCCCCTACCAGATGGAGGGTGCTATGAGAGAGCAAAGCATCTGGCTGTAATTGATTTGTTTGTAAGGAAAAGCTGATGCTACTTTAGAGATCTTCCCCCTCCATGCCCCTCCGAGTAATCTGCTGGAAAGACTTGTTCTCTCATTCGCTGTTGGTGTTTTACTGTTTGTATCTTCCTCATCACGTATATGGTTATGCTTAAGGTACTGACAAAGAAGCCCCATAGTTTAAAATAAGAGCTGTGAGTATACTAGGTCTAGACTGCCCACTGAATGAGTCACCAACGGCTGGACAACTAGAATCATGTAGTGCCTGATGGAGTACCTGTCAGCTTGGCTGCTTCTGAGTGGATGAAATTAGGGCCTGTTGGTCCAGAGGTGCAGTAGGTATTATCTCATTAGCATTCAGCATCACCTGTATGCTCCCAGAGAGGCATTAAGAATGGAGGCTCAGGAAAGGAGATCAGAGGAAAGCAGGGAGTGGGGAAACGGCTTGAAGTCGCATTATTCTTTAGAAAATGGGCAATTGTAATGGACTGAATAACACAAACGGCACATTCTTTAAATCTCCAGAGGGGCAAAGCTTGGCTGAGAGATCTTTTTTTTACCCTGGTTTGTTTCAATGGTAAGTATTTTCTTTTAGTTCCCACTTATCTTTTCATTTGACAGATTTTTTTTCCACCCCCACCCAAAATATATTGCCAAGTGTGGCTTACTCACAAGGGCATGTGACTTTGTAATCAGAATGGCATCTGGTGCTATAAGGAAATGAAGCCCCAGTCCAGAGTAGTGCGTAAGGTTAGAATGGCACATGAGTAGGCTTCCTTATCGTATCTAGAGAGAATCTGGCCAAAAAAAAATATAAATCACCTCTACCCAGAAGACTTAGCGAAATTTTATATATAATCTCTTAAATATTCTTGGCCACTGTTCAGCATATTTTTGTGGTTGGTCATCTATCTCTTAGCAAGATCTAAAGGAGTCAGCCAGGTGCAAAGATAATTGTTTCCTTATTTCAGGCAGCATCTGCTCAGCCAGCTGGGTAGCTCATCTGTAAAAGGTGACAGGCTCAGGTAGCAGCCTGCAAATCCTGCCTCTCGTGCTCCTGTGACATGCAGCACTGCAGAAAGTCTGTGTGACCCTGCACTGGAGAGCACCCTGCAAAACAGAACACAGTTCTGCCGGGGAAAAATTGAAGGGGTGAGCCAGGTACTTGCGGGAGTAAACAAGGAGCAGGCTAAGTTTGGTTATCACAGAGAAAAAGACTGCAGTCTCACAATTTTCCATGTTTTGCTCTGACCCCAAATTACCCTTCCTTCATATTAAATGCTTGTGTTTTCCCCATATATAGTATTAATCCGTTTTATTTATAAGGCTGTTGATAAACAGCCTGTGTAAGTCTTGACTGCCAATTCTCCACATCTACCATTAACGAAGAACCATGTCTACCATTATTTTATGGCTTCTGTGAACTGTACCTCCACACATTTGGTGTTGGTGCCAGTTAGTCTTCTGTCCTGATATTCTGTTCTTTTAGCAGATGGTTTGTAGGAAACTTATCTGAAAGTCAAGGAGCGGCAAGAATATTTAGCGTTGTACAGAATGGATGAATACAACCTCTAGCATTCTCTGATGCATAGCCCTCCTGCACCCGTATTCCTAAGGAATAGTCAACATTGTAAATAAAGAGAAATTATGCGCTTCTGACTGAAGCCGATGAGAGATTCATGTACAGTGTAGCTAGAGGACCCAGGTCATATGTTGTTAGACTCTCATACAGATTTGGAAATGTGCTACTTCTTCTTTATAGCTCTGTTACTAAACAGACATTTTCATTTCTAAGTGCTTTCTTTCCTTTGTTTTCTCAACCTGCCAAAAATAGAGGCATCTGACATAAGAAAGGAAGTCAGTTGTGTTTAGTTTAGCTCAGATTTATTTTGTGACATTTCCTGGATACATTTACCCATCGCATTATTAAACAAGAGTTTATTTTCTGGAGGCTAGAGCTTCAGCTTTGGCTATATTTCAGTAAGACAGGAATTTAAATAATGTCAACATGCTGAGAAATTAGAAAGTCTTTCAGGTGTGTTTTGCAGGAGAAAGTTCATAGCTCCACTATCTCTCCTAATAGTTGGCCTGGGGCTTTTTCAAATGTATAATCTTATTTTTTCACTCATTTGAAATGTGAACAGAGAATTTTCACAGAAGACGGAGGAATCCATCTGCAAATAATATTTGTTTTTGGCAATTTGTTTCTTTAATTATGATGATAAATTTCCACTATTTGGCAGCAGCACAAAGAAATATGCTCTTGCATGTCTTTGTTCCTCCAGGAGGAATGGAGAAAGTGGGTCTTGTTCAGAAAGAAATTCCCCCGTCAAGTCACACAATTCTTGTAATTCGCCCCAGCAAGTGATGAGAAACCCCTATTTTCCCCTCTCCCATGGGAAGGATGCTTGGCTATGATTCAGAAAACATCTTTTTTGCTTTTGGACAAACCTTGACTGACTCAGGACAAAACCCAAGTCCTGAGGTTGTACAAAATTCTAAGATGAAATCGGCCTTTATCTCTCAAAAAATCGTCAGTTGTAATGAGGAGGATGCATATCTACACGTTATTTGCCAGATAAAGGTACATAGTTCAGAGGTACTCATATGCCAGAGGAGCAGCTGACTTAAATATGGTAGTGTTCACAACTGGGGGACCCTAAATCAGGCCCGAAGCTTTGACTGCCTTAGATGTGCTTTTTAGAAATGCTGACGTGAATACAAACTCTGCACCTTGAATCCATCTTTAAAGCAATGGAGCATCCGAAAGTTGTTGCTAGGTTTTTTAGCTATCTTCTTGGGCGTTGGGTTTAGAAAATTCATGAATTAATCTTTAAAATCTCTCAGCTTTGTAGTAGCACACACAAGCTTGTTGTTATTTCTGCTTCTTTGGAAAACAACTGCCACCAGAGGTGTGAGAGAACGTAAGGGATGAATCTGAATCTTTTAAACGTCAGGTGCGTTACTTTGCCTCCCAACTATGAGCCAGGAGACCTGCTGTACAGACTTAAAATGACCTATCCTTTTTACAGCTGTATGCTGTTAAAATTCATGTTCCACAATATATGTGCTAATGTTGAGAAAGTCATTCATCTGCTTCTCAGTGTAAATATAAAAGTTTACATTTACTACTGTCTTGGTGGTAAGTTTTTAGGATAATTCTAAAAAACTAGCCTTTTTATTCCTTTTGTTTTTTCTTCCTTTTTATTACAAAAGAAATATGTATACTTATATTTCTAAATCTATTTATTTAAACTTTATACTCTGCATTATGCTTTGGGGTGGATATTTTATGCTTTGGAGAGAGGAAAAATCATTTGCAGGACACTTACAACGTGACATATAACTGTCTTCTATGGATTCTACACACTGAGCACTTGATAGGGGAGAAGTGTGGAGTTTTCTGCATATTTTGACTTAACTTCTGCATGCCAATTGCGCTGACTCATACACTGTGTATGTGCTGATGAACCGTCATTGAAATGCTTTTTGATAATGTTTTTAGCAGGTGAAGGAGAAACCCTGAAAAAACTAAACATGTAGTGTGTAAAATGTTTTATACTCCTTAGGCTTCTGCAGACTGGTTCAAAATAACTGTAAAGGATGTTTCATATTCAGAATATCTGAGTGGGCCTTGGTTCTGGATAGGGAAGAGGGAGCAGAACCGGATGAACTGGATTATTAAATACTTTATTCAAAAGCTTTATCCCTTTTCTGCTTTTGGATTTCCCACGAATGAATTTTCTTAGTTTTGCCTCTGCTGTATTGTTTGCCATGTGCTTCATGCAAATATATGTAAATCACTGGGCTGGTCAGGAACCCTTCACATTTGCCTGTTCTATGGTTTTTAGTTAGCATCTTAGCCATGTGGGGGTTTTTGGTGTGGGTTTGGGGTTTTTTTTGCTTTTTCTATTCTATGTCTGCAAGGTAGCAGAGAGGTGTATGCATTGCTTGGTGTGCACAGCAAGAGTTCTGAAAAATATGCTCTTGGGTATGTATCTCTGCCTTTGGAGACAAAAGCGAACAAAATCTGAATTGTTCCAGATAGGAGAGAAAATTCCCTTGCTTGCCCTACGTATGACAGTAAAGTGGGTCAGCTGACGATGGGTGTGTGTGGGGTGTGGGTGAGCAGAATCAGCACACAGGGGAACCTCGGTGCCCAGAGCTGAGCCAGGACCCGGGGCAGTGAGCAGCCCTTAGAGGCAGCGCTCTGCCTGTCAGCTCCTGTCTGTCAGGGCACCACTGCGGGTGTTCAGATACTTCAGTGCGAGTTTCTCAAGCTGCTGATTTTAGGGCACTTTGATTCTCATTCTGATGTGGGATTTGAACAGAGGTGAGCTGTTTATTGTTGTTAAATAATCAACATATAACTCGGTTATTGCAGCACATGTGCACATACTGACACAATCTTACCAGACAGGGTGAGAAATGCTGCTGTTCAGGATACTCGGTTGTGCTCCTTGGCTATTCCAATACAAATGTCTTCTGGACTCTGACTTGGAAGTTTGGATCTCCCTGCCCACACGGTTTTCTCCAGTAGATAGATAGTCGAACTCGATTACCTTAGCTGGTGGCAGTGCTGCTGTTTCCCAGGTTGTCTATATGTTCTAATATCTGATAACTCCTGTTCAGCTCTTTCTTCACAACACTCACATCTCTGGGGATATGAGTAATACAGTCAAACATTTTGCTCCTTTAGGTCACAGGTTAGGGGTTCCCTTACTAGAGCAGGCCAGAATCTTGTATCTCACAGGCATGTGCCTTTTTTCCATATTTGTGCACTTGTGTCATCAAAAGACACAAGGTAATGGAAATTCATGTTTGAATTCCAGGCCACGTATCTGCTAATTTCTAAACATAAAGGCTATTTTTAACTATCACTCTTTTGGAAGACTGGATCACCAGAAGCAGAGTTCCTAGGTCGGAGGAGGGGAGGCAGAAGCGTTAATGAATGCTGCTTTGACTTCCTCCATTCTTGGTGGCATCTTGTGTCGATGAATATGTCCAGCCTTGCTAGCAATCATGCATCCTAGAACTGGTAACGGTGACTTGCGATAGATGCCTGCCGCCTCTTATCTCAAATGTCTCTTTGAAAAGCACCTTTGGCAAGAAGCCCAAGTGCAAAGGAACAACTCCTCTGTCTTAGACCAAACTTGTAAAGAATCTGAGAAGTTAACAGCCTCTGCTGCCTGGCTGTTATTTCTATCCCTTCCTCTGCTGTCTGCGTTCTAGATTATTTTTTAATCTGAATGTCTGACTGCTGCTTATCTTGCTGATGCAAAACCTCTCAATATCCAGCAAGAGAAAGGTTCTCATTGTTTTCGATAGTCTTTGGATCATGCCATCAGCTTCACTTAAGCTTTGGGTCTGGCTCTGCACAGTTCAAAGGATTTATAGTCTCTACTCCAAGTCCTTATCCAGTTTTTCTGGGTTTGCTTAACTCTATAGATGTGACAGGTCTCAGCTCTTCACCTAAGTATCAGCTGTATTTACTACTAACCAGTAACGCAGACATTTAATGTAGGAAGGAAGGAAAAAAGGACATTGTATTATAATCTTTAACTTGTCAAAGAAGAGGAAATGTCTTCAACCTGTGATCCATTTGGGTTGCACAAACTATGAATGAGATATTGTTAGATGAACATTAAATATACATGTATATATTAAATATTTAACGTTATCTTTTGTTCAGTTCGCCTTTCTTGTAATTCCTTTTCAGTGTTCATAGAAAACAAACTTGATTTTTATATTGCTTGCCAGTAGTGACCTCAAATTTTCTGTTTGTGTTAATATCAATTACCTGCACGCATGAGTCATGTTGAACTTTGTCACTGTATTGGAGGAGTACAACTTGGAATATGTCCCCAACACTTTTTGCCATGAAAACACTTTGTATTGTTTGAAATAGTCTGTGAGTGAAGTTACTGTTTCATGCATATACAACTCGAAGTTCTTAATTCTTAAATTTTTTCAGCATAAAGCTTAAACAAACAACTGTTCAGTAAATTAGGCAGAGATGATAAAAGAACTGCAGAGAAATGCTATTATCATATCCAGGGATGAATGCAACCTGAAATGCCTTTTCACAACAGTCACTGGAAAACCCAAGTTTGCTGTAGACAAGTATATTTTAAACCTTAGATTAGTGTATACCCACAGTATGTCCCCTGCAGCTGTGAACGGCCACTCTTTGTTTAGGACTGGGCAAACATCCAGTGGCCATGTTCTTACAAGGAATGCATTTTCCAGTGTTTTGATTTAATGACTATTATTCGAGCTGAAGTCAGTTCCTTTCTCACACTATTTTAGGCTGTGTGTGGTAAACCTTTGTGCCACTTTTGTCCTCAAAAAAAAAAAAAATCTGGTATTTTCTTTCTGCTAAAACCAATACAAATTATACCAAGCTCTATATCTTATGAAATAAATGTTGATTATCTTCATAATGAATAAATCCTGAATTTAAATGAAACTTGCAGTTTGGTATTTCTGCTGGTCTACTAGCCCTCCTTTTTATTGCTGCTGCTCAATGCAATAGTGTCAGGGAGTTCATGTTACGTCGCTGGTGATGTACAAATAGAGAACAAAAGGTCCCTGCCCCGAAGACTGAAAGCTTAGACATTTCTATTGATCTAATAAGTATTGGACATTTGTCTTGTCTTGCCAAAAAGTGATACGTTAAGGCAAGCATCACCTGGACAGATAAACAGTGAACTCTGAGGATGCAAAGGAATTAAGTATGGAGAGAGGCTTGCTGTAATTGAAGGGCCATGGGGGAGGCAAGTGTGCGACTGCAAAGTTCTTCCTCTCTTTCTCCCTTTGTTTTTATATCAGCATCATCCTCTATTGATCAGACTTTGAACAGAACTACGATATGGGTGTTTTCCAGCATTTAATCTATCCCTGTGTGCCTCTGAGATAGTTTCACATCCGTGTTCTCAGGGTGAGGAGTGGATACCAGGAGGCTGCAGCCTTTTCGCTACAGGATTTGGACCATCCTGTCTTCCTCACTTGCATTCAGGACTTTATTCAAAGCCAAATTCCCATAATGAGAAACCCTTCAGGAAAGTGTTTGCCTTAGTTAATGGGCCAGATCTACCACTGCATTACTCAAGACCTACCTGCTAATCTTTCAGGCATTTTAGTCCTTAATTATCATTTAGAGTGGGTTGAAATTTCTATTTAATTTAAAATTAATAAAATGGAGCACTTTATTTTTTTGAAACTGTATAGGGAAAAGTGGTTTTTTTATTTCCATTTTAAAGTGAAAAATAGCTCTTACAGATTTTATTTTTAGATCTTTCTTTACACGTGCTTTTCCTTGGTAGGCTTAGTTACACAGTCGGATAATTTTATTTTGAAAATTTAAAATGTCTTAAAAGGAGGAGTATAGTTAATAAAACATACCCAGGGAAAATGAGATGTTAGTCTCATCTGAAGGAAGAACAAAGCTAGTTATGAAATCATTACAATTAAAAAAAAATAATAAATCTTTGACCAGTTTTACCCTCCATTCAGTAGCAGCAGCTCTGATAAAATGTATCTAATTAGCACCCAGCAGATAACAATTATCTTGTATAATTATGATGAGCTTGTTTGTTCTTTAACTGATAGCTTAAGCAATGTTTTATGATGTTTATTTGACCTTGATGCTAATCTGCACCCTGCTACTGTGAGCTGCCAAATGCGCGGCTGTTTGGATTTCCCTCTCCACCCCTTGCACTCGCCACGTGTTATCATCATTGTCACTCTGCAGTGTGATGTGTCCCGCACCGTCTCTCCGTGACTGCCACAGTGTCGCTCTGACCCCTCGCAATTGCTGTGAGGCTGCATCCAGTTGTTGCCCCTCTGCTGCCTGTCCATCTACATCTGTGTGTAAGCAGTGTTAGATAGCCAACTCTGTAGGATCCACAAAACAAAATACAACATGTTACTTGGAACCAGATAAGATGTTCACTGTTAGAAACTAAATCATTGAATGTATCTGATAGTTTTAGATGTAGTTGATACAGGTTTTACAATAGACCCGCAATCTGCTCTTGTACTAAAAGGTGCTGGATAGTTCAGTAACCAAACATGTGCTGATAGAACAGATGCGTTTGGTTCTGATGCATCCTGAATACTTTGAGAGGATTTCAGTTTTCCCACAAAGGCAGAATAAAATGTCTTTGCTGTCCTGTAAATAATGGTTTTGTGTGTTGGTACCTGGGTGCCATAATAATTTTTACAGTAATACTGTATGATGCTCTACCGACAACCTATCATTTTTATTAAGGGATGTCTTGGATAAAATTTCAAATTAATTTTCAAAATATATTTTTTCCTTTGCTGGAGAGAGGCAGACCTAATCAGATGGGTATCGTGGGGCAAAAGTTAGAGTGGAAAGACAATCACCTGTCTCAGATACTCAGAGATGACTAAGGAGGTCATTGGTTACAAGCCCATTCTGACCAGATCACTTAATCTGTGACTTGGATTTTGGTTTGTTGTTTGCTTTTTTTTTTTTCACTGACAAAGTGGGGTTAAGCATGACTATTTCCTATTCCCTTTTTCCATGTGCTTTACTGGGGGTAAAACACTGCCTTCTTGCTGCGTATATTTTTTAATGCACTGCATCTTTAATTTTTAGGATATTAGTGCCTTCTAGTTAAAGGACACTTCTGCAAATCTGTTTCTACTGCAAATGAAGGGGGGAAAGAAGCCCTTTGGAAGACTGAACTTGTGTGGATATTCAAACTGGATTTACAGTGATGGTGTATTTTTTAATGTTTGCAAACAGGGAGTCTTTAAACAGCTGACTAGCGGATCACTCTTCCTGGCACAGTGGCTCTTACTGAAAATCTTTGTCCCAGTTCCATCATTTGAAATGTAGCTATGTTACTTAGAGCAGTTGTTTTCCATCTGGAAAGGAGGAAGGAGCTACTCCCTCCTGAATTCTTTTAAGTCTCATCCAGAAGGCTCTGGTCTCTTTTACTTTTTTTCTTCTTCTTCTTCTTTCTCCTCTTGAGGAATCAACCATTTCCAGTAGCCACCAGCTTGGAAAGAAAGTTGGGTCTACAAATTCTCAGCTCTAATGTTTCACATCCATTTTTCATCATGAGTGTTCTGACTGTTCACAAACTCCTGTAATGTTGGTTATACTGTAGCTTACAATAATTAGGTACCATCTTAGCAAAATCAACTCGTGTATGCTCAAATAATGTAAGGCTTGTAAAGCAATCAGGGAATAGCTAATGAACAAAGCTGTAGCTCCCCCATGTTGTCTCACTATCCTTGTCCTTGAAGATTCGGAATGAAGGAGTATCTGAAATGTGGAAATAGATGCAATCCTACTTGGCACACAGTGTACTGTGTGAACCAGATTTATGTCGGGGGGTTACTTACCTGAAACCAATTTTTAAATTAATTTAGTGAGGAACAAATAGGAAACATCCCCCAAACAAGGTTTTGTCTGAGATTTCTGGATTTCGGGGATTCCATTAGAGAGGGCAATAGCCTGGGAACAGCTTTTCTTATCACATCTTGTCTTTTTCAGTTCAAGGGAGTATTAGAAAGTGCATTGGTGCATAAGACTTAGTAATAACTATTATTATTTGTTAAGCATTGTCTTATACAGCACTGAGAACATTGGGTTTCTGTCCTACATGGATCATTAATTTGGGTATGCAGGATTTTTCAAACAGTCAGTGTCCTTGATGATGAGAGATAGATTATCACAAAGTGCTGCATTTCTGTTTGGTGTTTGGTTTGGTTTTGGGGTTTTTTTTGGGTTTTTTTCCTAAATTAGGGCACTGAGCTTCAGATTGAATCTAGTTAACTGTAGCAGACGTCTGGCTTGAGAATGAAATAAAGTATGTCAAACCACTTAACTAGGTCCTCTCTCAACATAAATTGATTGGAAGGAGATGTAGAAAAATCTTCTGCATGGGTTATCACGATTTTATGTCCACAAGGACTGTATGCAACCTTCCAGTTTAAGATGGCAGTATCACCAAATGAAATTCAGGTGCTTGGGTTCTCAGATGTTGTGATAGATCCTCTTCCTTTAGGATAATTCCTGTCTGCATTTGAAAGCCAAGGTAATGGACAGCTGGACTCCCAGCTTCATTAATTGAGATATATCCCATTTAAAACCAACTGATAAGGTTTTGGGTTGGCACGAGGATGAGGGTTTTGTATATCATTTTTTTTTTTCTCCTTTGTGAGAAGGCTTCTGTAGAAGCAAATTTTCATTCCAGTTAAATCAGGGTAGATTTGTGTATCTATTACTGATGCATAAATTAATAAAGGGAATAAAGTCTGGAGGTGTATCCAATAGATTCATAGTAAGAAATATCCTGAAGAGACCTTTTAGTATTATCTGACCTTGAAAGTAAACCGGAATTTATTCAAATTTCATGGGAACAGATCGTATGCTTTTGGCCTTAGAATTCATAGGTTAACTATTGATAGAATTAATAATGAATAATATTTCAGAAAAAGAGAACATATGGCTTGTTATTGCTGACTTCAAGCCACAATCAGAACATTATCTAAATAACTCCAGAATACTACCAGCAGTATGTTCTCCAGCATCTAGTACATTAGAGCATGACTCCTCAAATACTTTGAGACTATGTGTGTTCCATTGTTGATCTCTAAGCAGTGTTGTCTATGTTCTGACTTCTAATTCCATTAAAATCCTTTATATTGAGGATTTTATAAACGTGTTGTAATAATCTTTAGTGGGCTTGAGGTGACACTACAGATTTTTTGCTTGGGAACAATTTTCAGAACTGAAAAATTAATTAGTATCAGTCCAAATACCCACAAGCCTTTTTTCTTTTTTGTTTTATTTTTGTTTCTGTTGATGTTGGCTCTCCTGTCACTTAATTGGTCTGATTCTTTCTCAGTGTAATTTTCCAGTCCTTCACTTATTCGAGTGAATCGAATACTCAAATCTTCGAGTTGAGTAAACAGATGCAGCAGGATGAGCAGAGAAAACATAACTTGCAAAATTTTTCCCAGTCACAGGGACGAATATTGCAATTTTCTCCCTGAGTTTTCTGCCGATTCTAGGGACCAGATGAATCCCCGCCAGCTCTGGCTAAAAGACATTTTAAAATGTTTCCAGAGACGGGTGGGATAGTGTATGCTGGGCTGCTGTTCCCACCAGGTTGCCATGTACCTCTGCAGAAGGGAGAGGAGCTGGGACCAAGTGCACCGGGCGGGAGACTTGGAGCACTGGGAATTTAAACGCCTTGCTCATCTCATCTGGCTGTTAGCCATTGTATTGCTCTCCCTTTGATTGATGTATCTATTTAAATGCTTTAAGAACTGGGACTCTTTCTCAGCAGGGGTTTGTACAGTGGGATTACATGAGGGATCCTGACCTTGTCTGGGGCCTCCTGTGTTTCTGAGAATGAAGTAATAATATAAGTCATATGTTGAAGCAACATTTTTAAAAGCTTGTATCTAACAACTGCAGTGGTTATGAAGTGTTGCTATTGCTCCAAGTTAGTAAACACAAAAAGGGGGCTAACTTCAGTTCCCCTTTCTTGGCCTGTGTGCTCAGAGGAAAAAGGAGAAAGTGGCTATTTGGGAGCAAGAAAGACAAGACTGCTTTTATTAAAAGAAAAGCCAAAAAAAACCCCACCCACCCAAATAAAAAACAAAACCCAAAAAACCCTAGGCTCCACATGGTGGATCAGAATCCTAGCTCTTTGCTGAGCCCCACTCTGCAGAGATTTCTGGCTCCTTGCTGCATTTTGAAGCTCTCTTGCCATCTCGCTATTAAAATTATCCTTAGGAGACAGCCTTGTGTCCTTACTTGGCTGCCTTTGCTTCTTTTCCGATTTCTTTTTTTCCTCGATGAGTCATTCTACCAGCTTATACCCTATCATCAGATAGACCAGACAATGAAGTCACTGGGGTTGCCTGAGAGCAAAATTGGCCCATTATCCACAACCACTGTGTCTGCCTTGTCACTGATAATACACCACTCGGGCTGGCCTTCTAAGTGTGATGGAAAATCACCAGTGAGGAGAAACCTCCTACCCAAACAAAAATATTTGTTGAAGTTTTGTTGTGTTTGGGGTTTTTTTTGGGGGGTGGGGTGTTAAATTTGGTGAAATGCTTCCAGCTGAAAACAGGAAATAATACAAATAAAACTGCTGTTATATTTTGTCAATGTAGGAGGGAGAGTAAATTATCTGATAGTGTCCCTTTACTTGTGTGCAGCAGCTTCAGCCTTCTGAAATTAGCAATGGCAGGAAAGTTTTATCAGTCTTCTAGTATAAACTAGAAGACTTTATATTTTATATCAGAATGTATGAGAGAAAAGAAGGATGCTTGACAAAAATCACCGTTCATTAACTCGGTACAGAAGCAACATTGAACTATCATTTCTAGAGGAGGGACCTGGGTAGAGAAATACTTGCCCCAGAGAACGCTAGTCTCGAAACAAGACAGACCAGATATGAGAAGTAAACAACGCAAGGATGAGGGAAGTGACTTTTTCAAAATTGTATGCTAGGTTGATAGCTGGCTAGGAATAGTAATAAGGTTTTCTGTTTCCCAGAGAAATGTTCTTTCTGCTGAACCACAGTACCCCGCAAAGCAAGCGTGAAGAGACTCATGGCTCTGATAGTGCTGATGGCTTGTGGTCTGCTCAATTGAAAATACAAATTGAAATAACAAAATGCAGCTGGTGTTTTGGGATCCATAGTATTCTGATGAGGAATTCCATAATAACTGCTAATATTAAACCTTTTACAAGTCTAACTCCTCGCATCAATAAAGGACAGAAGAAAAGCAGAACAGGAAGAAACGAAGTCTTGCAAAACCATGGCCTCCATAGAGACCTCTCTTCCTCCCTTTTGGTATTTTTAAGAGGCAAAACCTTTTGATTGCTTAGCTAGCCCATTCCAAGAGATGTGCCTATCAGTGTGCTTTGGAGAGACTAAAGTGGCAGAGTTTCATCGTCTGTCAGGAACGATCATTCTTTTGATTCAAAACTGGTGCAGTCATGAGGGGTTTTTTTTTTTGTATCACCCAGTGTACCAAACACAGCCGAGCCCCATGCTTCTGTGCACCATATGAACTTCGTGTAAAAGGGTGCTTTCTGTTCCCCCTGTATCTCCAGTCCAGGAAACGTTAGTGCATCTCTAAAGGTGACTAAAATACACTGGGAGAAAGGAGAATCAGACCCGCAATGTGCGGCTTCGGCTGCTTTTTACATCCTGTCTGTGGAGACCACAGAGACAGTCTCACTAATGCTGAGCTAGTGTCAGTTCAATTCTCCTGCAGAAGAGAGAACCTCATGTTTGCAAACTCACCCCAGGATTACAGTCCAGAAGGTGACTAGTTTGGGCTTGTATGTTAAAATCGTCTTGCACTGTTTTTCCAGCCTGATTGTATCTTACCAACCGTCTGGCTGTGCCTTCCTTGCCTTGGCTGTTTTGCTATGATTCTTGCTTATGCTGTTTGTCACAATGATGGAAGATTAGCTCTGCGTGTGGGGTTTTTTTCTTTTTTTTTTTTTCCCCTCCTCTTTCCGTTTTTTTTTTTTTTTTCCCCTCTTCTCATTTTCCCAGTGTGGCATTTGGGAAGGAGGCTGAAAATATTGAACAAACTGCTGATGTCCCCAAGATTCAAATGTGTGAAAAAGACTCGCAAATGAGTCTAGCACACTCAGAAACATTCCTAACATCTGTTCAAGCAGGAGTACCAATTCCCTTTCTCAGAAAGCACAATTTGTCCTCCCTGTTATTTAGAACTTCATATTTATTTGGATTTGAATAATATCAAAGAGGAGCTAAGAAAAATAAACTCTCCGATTATGGATACGGCACTTAAAGTTGGAGGTGTGGTGCGGATAATACAGAATTACAGAGTTTTAACTGCCCAGTGTCCTCAGCTTCTCCTATATTGTAAGCCTTCTCATTTAGCACTATGGAATGTGCCATGTAGTTGCCACCCACAACTAGATGGGTGCAAACCCTGTGGATTACATCCCCTGAACTGGTAAGCGTGGAGTTAGTGACTGTTCTTACAGAGCAGGAAAATGGCAAGTGTTTTCCTCTGAAAGTTTGCTACTTACTAGAATGAAGCAAAAGTGCCTTAGAACTTAATAAAAACGATTTTAGGCTTTATTTATTTTCATGTATACTCCAGATGAGGGAAAAATCTCAGTAACTTACTCGAGTTTTGTCTGGCAGTAAACACATCAGGATTCTGTCTCCAAAATATAGTCGCAAAACTCTCAACACTTCTGCAATTTAGTGAGAGAAAGGCTATAAATAGACAGAGGCACAGCAGGGAGAATCCAGGGGTCCAAGCTTCCAGTCTCTTTCTTTAACCACAGTAAAGAATTGCAGACATAAAAATGACAACTGAAGAGAAAAAAAACAACTGGTAACTCTGAAAATGAAGAAAAAATAAGGGGAAAAAAAATGCTACATTTAATAAAAATGCCGAATCGTCTCGGCAGTTTAATGGGCTTTAAGACTGCTGCAGTAACCTTCACTTGCTGCGGCAGGGCTCTGGGATGAAGTCATTGCTCGGGGCAGCCGCACTAAGCCTGCGCCCATCTCGCGCAGGCTTTGTGCTCTGCAAGGCGCTCTGTGCACGCAGCCCGCGGGGCAAGGATTCTGCTGGGGGATCACCGAGTGTCTTGGAGAATAGATCAGAGCTGTTATCCTCATATCTGTGGCTAAACCGCTATGCTGGTCGGGACTGCAGCATGCTATGAGCTGTGAATAGGTTTTTGAGGACAGTTTTAATGCAGGTGGATGACAAATCTGTGCAATAGCATGAGCATTCCAGGGAATGGAACAACTTTATTTAATCGCAATTTGTCAATTAGCATTCCCCATTCAAGTGCCGTTTATTGCTACAAATGTCTTGTGATGGTAACAATAGTGGCTCTATTGCAATTATTCCACCTTTTAAAATCCATACCCCCGCTTTTTATTTCTTTTTGACAGAGAAATTATGTAAGTCACAAGTCTTATTGCTGATGTGGTACTGAAAGATGAAATACTTCTCCTCCGGAAGGTTAATGTGCTGCAAGTTTCCCCGTGATTAGGAACGAAAATATACCAGCAGGTGTGATACTACAGACCAGAGAGAGTTCTGTGAAATTCAGGCTTAAAACAGGCAATAAAACTAGCAATGGTATTTCACGTTAGAGGCCTCCTGCAGGAGTGATCTATAGTACCAAGAGCACGTCCCCTAGAATATGCCTGTTCCTTCAAGAATGATGAGATTCTACAGCTTTGATAGCAGTTTTCCAACTGCACATTGGTCCTAAAAGCCTGACAAGCGTTCTTTCCCAAGAAAGAGGGATTTTTAAAGTGACCTCTAACACCAGCACAAGGACAGCAGTTAAATCTGATTATATTTGGTAGTATTTAACCCTTCAGGGAAGCTTGGAATTTAATGGATTCTAAGTAGAAGCCCAGAAAGTTTTGGTTTTGGTACGTGAACTAGGGCTTTGTGACTTTTGTATTTATTTTGGACTGATTAGGACTTAATTCTGTTCAGAAACAGGTTTGCAGTTGGCCAGGGTTACTGTGAGCTGAACCTCCAGGTGCAGGCATCTGGCGCCTGTTTTTTCCTGGGATTTGCCTCTCATCCCTTCTCTTTCCTGCAACAAACTAATACCTCATTCTCCATCAAGCTATTCTGGTTGTGGGTACAACTTGTAACAAACTTAATATTAGACTACCTGAAATCTGCTGAATTGTTGACATTTGGCACCCTGATTTCTGCATTTCCCTGCCATGATTTTCCATTTAAAGTATCCAATGTTTCCTACCGTGCAAGCGTGAACACTCAGTGGCCAGTTCACTAGCCTTCTGCGGCACAGCTGTCTTCTCATTCAGAGTAAAGTACATGGCTATATATATTTTACTAGCTACGTAGGAAGCCCTCAAAGTGGTCCCAGGTCAGAATCCAGGCAAGTGCTTAGACGCTTGTATAAATGACTATGCATGAGCCATCTCGCTTGACATTACCAGCGTTTTTGCACTTTTCCAGTTGATGCCCTTTTCTGGACAAGGTCCGGTGAGGTAGCCTCTTGCAGATACAAACCCATGAGTGTTAACAAACTGTTGCCACGTCCACTTTCCACTGAGGTCATGCTTGCGCTCCAGCCACCGACTGGCTCTCTGTTGCTGTCACCCACCAGACTGCTATTGGCATCTTTCCATCCTGAGACGTGCACTGTTCGTGCTTTGCCTGAACTTGGCCTCACACTGTCCTGAATTTCTCTCTGGGACTCAAGTCTGGCAGTGTTTTCCTGCCACAGAAAACCAAAAGGTTCTGGAAATAAAAGCATCTTCCAGAGACTTCTTAAAGAACAATTTCTTCTGTGATCCTAAAAGTGAAGGCCTGTATGAAAAAACACTGGAAAAGTAGTAACATCTGCTCACCTTCCAGCCCAAGACTGCAAGTAAATCCTGTGAGTGTCTATGTAACGGAGGGAGGAGGACAAGAATGAGTTAGGAGTGATAAAATATGACTGACCAAATCCACTTGAACGATCTTCTGGTGAACATGGTAACAGTGCTTGATTAGTATTTTTATGGTGGAATTTTGTAGTGGGATGGAAGAGAAGCTGTTATCTATGGAAGTGCATATTGGGTGGGACATCACTCATGCTGTGTGAAACAGTGAATTTAGTATCAACAGTAGTTACAGTACTGCTTAGACAACTCTGACTGCAGCTGTGTGGGCTATTTTACTTAGGAGGAGACAACTTAGCATTTTTTTGTTTGATAACCACAGCAAAAACACCTTCTAACATTCTCATCCATAAATCTCTCCAACACTTGTTTCTTGGTTTTCTATCCCAGTCACCAGCACGTGAGCACTTGTCTCTATTTCCCAAGCAACCTCTGCTCCATGTTCAAACATCTCCTTTGAGGAACAGACTCTGTCGTTCAAATTTCTTTATATTAAACAAGTAAAAATGGAAGAAAGTCCACTGTCTGTGGCTTGTTGTGCCCCTTTAGTACAATAGGAGGCTGAAGCAATGAAAGATTGGTACTGGAAGACCTGTGTGAGAACTTATGCTTACATATCCCTCTGCTCTGTAACTTGTGTGAGCTGGGCCTGCAGAAATTCTGTACATGCCTATCTTTTTTTCAGAAGCTTTGGACCAGTAAATAAGGATTCTTCTGTTTCTACCTACTTTTGATGGCAAGGCCTATTTGATACATCTTTTTGTCCACTCCGTTCCATGCAGTTGCGAGCACATGCTGTCAGTCCTCAAAAAAAAAAAAAGACTCCTTTTATGCAGAACTGAATGCAGTGATGTGATGCTAAATTCCTTTTACAGTGCAATGTCACAAGCAAGAAGAAGAGCTAGAGAATACACTTAGCATGCATCCAACTTTTTTCTTTAGAAAAAATGTTGTATAACAAGAGCTTTGCTTTTCTCTGTTTTTTAGTTCAGTACATCTTTTTGGTTTGTTTTTAATTCATACCTCATACTTGCAAGTCTGTCATGGCAAGGTGCAAGTGGGAAAAGTCAAGCCTTTTGGTGTAAGACAGGTCTGAAAATAACCTCAGTATTTCACAGTAAGGGGAAATCAATAAGGGCAGCGGGAAAGAGAAGAATAGCTAAATTAATAAACTGAGACTCTGAGTACAGTGGGGTGATGAGCTAAATGTAGCTATACCTGCAGCCTGAAAGATCATTCCAGGCACCGGAGCCGGTACGTGGTGAGAAGCTTAGAAGCATGGCCTACTTCTAGCTAGACACAAAAAATGTGGGTTGCTGCATTCTTTTTTGGGCTGGAGAGGGGTGTTTCCCCATTAGGATACAAAAAGAAACGTGACTCGCAGACAAACTTCCAGCTCAGACTACTAAATTACATTTTGCTTGGTAACTGGATTCTGTGAAAGCAGCAAAATGCATTTAAACTGGTCAGAGTATCTCTGATATTGAAAATATGCTTGATCAAGGGCAATAAGAATAAAATAGGCCTTGATCAAGGGCACTTACAGGTGTAAGCTTTTTCAAGGAGGTAGCTGGGTGGGTGTTTTCCTTTCATACAAATGGCTGTATCATCATTTGAGCTATGTCAGAAAGTGAACTAAATTTATACTAGATTACTGATGCCTAAGTGAGTTATTGAAAAATATTGGAGTGAGTATTAAATAAACTAGGCTTGATGACACATATAGAAAATATTTGATCAGTAGTCGAGCAAGTTGAGTTCTTTTATCCCTAATTTCTCGTTGGGCTGTGTCTCCTTCTGATGTCTTAATCTGGCTGGAAAAGAATGTCCCTTATTTGTCTATACTGCCTTGAATATTAATGCTGCCTTCTACACTGCAGCGCTTGAAACTCTGGAAGGAAACATCTTAAAGGAAGATTACGCAGTGTGTTGAAATTACAGGGGGAGGAAAAGGAATAATCAGAATTGCATGGAAGAGGGACTATTAAGTATATTTTTGGTGTGTATTGGAAGGGAGGGAGTGGGAAGAAGAGTCGCTATGTAGAACTATTGTTCTCTACATCATTCAAGGCTCAGACAGGTAGCTTACGTGAACACAATACTTCTGTGCTTTAGGATATGGCCTCTGTAAGTTTTAGTAATTTCCTTGGTTCTTCTGTAATAGGACAACCTAATTAGACGTGGTTAGTACTCAGGTTGCATTAAACTTGATCGTATGTACAGAAAATACTGAATCCAATTAGGGGCCGCAGCAATCAGTTGAGAAATGTGCGGGTAGGACAGTTACGCACTAAAATACAAATGCCTGCTGGTTTTAGAGTTTTGATTTCCTCTGCTGTTTAATGTAATATGAGAATATGAGGGAGGAAAAGCTTCTTGCTTTTGGGGCTTTCCTGTTGCTAACAGCTCCTGTGTGGAGAGGAAGTTTGGATGGGGCTTTCACTGAAATCAATGAGATCTGTATGCGCATCTTAGAGTTTGGCCCCATGCAATTAACTAGAGTATAAAGTTTTTTCTATTATTTGCTGTAGATGCAGAGGAAAAGCAGCCACTTGTTAAGCAAACACTTGATAGATAAAGGCTTTTATAATCCCACTGGAGCCCAATGGGTGTGCCAGACCAGACTGGATGAAACCCTGAGCAAAGCTGTCTGACCTCAAAATGGACCCTGCTTTGTGTGGCTGGTTAGACTATATGACTTAGTTGCCTTTCAGCATGAATTATCCTATTCTCTTTGATTTCTTTTCTTGATACAGAAAGCCTAAACTCATTATGTGCATAAAGGGAAGGTGGGACCATTTCATTTAAATAAATGATGCATTTGATGATCTTATATTACAGAAAAGCTTTAGAAGTTAAACATTCTCATATTAAATTTTTTTTGATAAGGGAAATACAAGCACAGAGAAAAAGATCAGAGAAAGACAAATCCCCATCACCTTTTACCTTGCCAAGTTTTAGTATCAATGACAAGTGGCAAAAAAAAAAAAAAGTACAAATAAGAAAAAGGAATGGCTGGTCTTACACAAGATCAGTTCTTGCCTCGATTCGAGACCACTTACCCCTCAGGAACCTTCATATTTGTAACTAGTCTAGTTAGACTAGTTTAGAAGGAGTTTTGAAAGACTATATATAAACTTATAATGTGGGACTAAACTGAATTTGGTGTGACTAAGATGATTCTACATATAAGAAAGCACTTGCAGGATTAGAGCCTACAGGCTTTGATCAGTAATATTTTGCCATAATACTCTTGTCCAGAAATATTCTTGGCTACTGCCTAATTCCTTAGCCTTATTATAGTTCCTATTAGTTGCTATTGCTTACCACATTTCTTTGATGTATTTCTGCCTCTTTTTGGTTGCTGTTCTTATGCTGTCTTGTCACAACTGGTGATGGTGTATTATCATACCAAATATATGTAGCTTCTGGAGTGCAATTAAGCTGCAGAGAAATGAGTAGGTAATTCCTGCCCATGACCTGAATTTCATTCCTTGCAGCGCCACTGACTTAACATGTGACCATGGATGAATTTCCTCATTAGGAAAATGGGGCCGATTATTTACCCCCAGGGCATAGTACTACAGTGTTACAAATGACAAAAGCCAGGGAAGTACAAATTTCTTTGGAACTCTCCCAAATTCTGTCCATTGACCGTATGCTAGAAGTCATTATGGTAGAGACTCTTACCTATGCGCTCCATGGGGGGAGCAGAGTATTTTATGTACTAGTAGAGGAATGCTTAACACGTCAGTTTTGTTACTTGATTGCAGTGTGATATATTAGAAGAAATCTGCAGCAGAGAAGGTTTGTAATACAATGATGTCAATGCAGTTCATGCAGCAAGGTGCTTAAGCTATAAATGCACACTCTGCGCTTTGCCTTACTTAAGCTAGTTCATTGTTTAAACCCTGCCTGATAACGAACCAGCAGAAAGTATATTACTATGTTTGCTGTTAGTTGCTGTAAATATGGGTAAGACTGAGCTTTTGCAGTTAGCAAAAAGCAGCAATCCTATGCCTCTTCTTTCAGATTAGACAGTAGAGGATTTGTGTTACTTTGACTTGCATCTCCTTTTTCTGCTATTGGAAGGGCTTATGCACACCAGAGCTTATCTGGTTTTGTTTGCTTGTTTTTAATTGCGTAAGCTGCTCCAATAAAAACTCTTCTCATAGAACTCACCTTTCCTCTTTGTCATCTATAGTTCTGAATTAAGAGGCAGAGATGAAGGCATGATCTGTTGAAAGTACTCCACCACACTTGTCTGAGAAAAGGAAGACTTTGATGATCATGGTATCTTTAGAATAGAATAGACTATTTCAGTTGGAAGGGACCTACAAGGATCATCTAGTCCAACTATCTGACCAATTCAGGGCTGACCAAAAGTTAAAGCCTGTTAGGGGCAGCCTTGGCTGCAGTGACCATGAGATGGTGGAGTTCATGATCCTTAGGGTGGTGAGGAGGGTGTCCAGCAAGCTCACTACCCTGAACTTGAGGAGAGCAGACTGTGGCCTCTTCAGGGATCTGCTTGGCAGACTACTGTGGGATAAAGCCCTAGAAGGAAGAGGGGCCCAGGAAAGCTGGTTAACATTCAAGGACCACCTCCACCAAGCTCAGGAGCAATGCATCCCAACGAAGAGGAAATCAGGCAAAACCACCAGGAGGCCTGCATGGATGAAAAGAAGCTCCTGGACAATCTCAAAAAGGAAGCCTACAGAAGTAAGGACAGGTAGCTTGGGAGGAATACAGAGAAATTGTCCGAGCAGCCAGGGATCAGGTTAGGAAAGCTAAAGCCCAGACAGAGTTAAATCTGGCGAGGGCCATCAAGGGCAACAAGAAAAGCTTCTATAGGTATGTCAGTGACAAAAGGAAGACTAGGGAAAATGTGGACCCTCTCCGGAAGGAAAGGGGAGACCTGGTCACCTGGGACATGGACAAGGCCGAGGTACTCAACAACTTTTTTGCCTCGGTCTTCACTGGCAAAGGCTCTAGCCACACGGCCCAAGTTGCAGAAGGCAAAGGCAGGGACTGGGAGAATGAGGAACCGCCCAGCGTAGGAGAAGACCAGGTTCAAAACCATCTGAGGAACCTGAAGGTGCACAAGTCCACAGGACCTGACAAGATTCATCCGCAGGTCCTGAGGGAACTGGTGGATGATGTTGCCAAGGCACTATGCATCATATTTGAGAAGTCGTGGCAATCCGGTGAAGTTCCCACTGACTGGAAAAGGGGAAACATAAGCCCCACTTTTAAAAAGGGTGAAAAAGGAAGACCTGGGGAACTACAGACTGGTCAGTCTCGCCTCTGTGCCCGGCAAGATCATGAAGATCCAGGAGATCCTCCTGGAAACTCTGCTACGGCACATGGCTGTCACCAATCGCCTCCTATTCTACAATATGGCTTCACCAAGGGCAAATCATACCAGCCAAACTTGGCAGCCTTCTACAACAGTGTTACAGCATTGATGAATAAGGGAAGAGCAACAGACATCATCTACCTGGACCTGTGCAAGGCATTTGATGCTGTCCCGCATGACATCCTTGTCTCTAAATTAGAGAGACGTGGATTTGATGGATGGACCACTTGGTGGATAAGGAACTGGCTGGATGGTCTAGTGGAAGGTGTCCCTGCCCGTGGCAAGGGGGGTGGAACTAGATGATCATTAAGGTCCCTTCCAACTCTAACCATTCTGTGATTAAGGGTACTGTCCAAATGCCTCTTAAACACTGACAGGCTTGGGGCATTGACCACCTCTCTAGGAAGCCTGTTCCAATGGTTGGCCACCCTCTCGGCTCCCTAATGTTCAGTCTAAACCTCCCCTGTCACAGCTTTGAACCGTTCCTATGCCTCCTATCACTGGATACCAGGGAGAAGAGATCAGGACCTCCCTCTCAATCTTTCTTGTGCACCTAACTGTATGTTAAATATCGACATTACATCAATACCAACCTAGGTTTCTGCTTTGGGAATTTCAATGGAGAGGTGAAAAACTAATGTGGACATAGTCCAAAATAGTGCAACTAAAAATGTCTATCTCAAACAATTTTTGCAGTAAGTCCCTTATTTTATAAAATATTAACTATGGAGAATAGGAGGTGAGCAACCCAAATGAAATAATTTCTATAAAAAATAGCAATATTTAAATCCAGGAATGCCTGCAGTGCCTGATGGGGAATTGTAAGATCCTGATTTATGCTTCCAGAATCTTCTATGGACCCAGTTCTCAGGCTGAATTGCCACATGCCTGGAAAACGATGCACCTCCACCACAGGCTGCCCTCCCTTTTTCTGCAAAAGTCCTGAGTGTGCGAGTTACAAACAGAGAGTTCAGCCTAGAGAGGAAGATAAAATTATGAAACCTTGAAATGCTGGCCTTTCGGTATCCAAGTATTTCTCCCTCCTTTCTCCCTCCCCTAAACATGAAAATACCCTTGAAAACGATAACAACTATTTTGTATTCCCTCGGCTTCTGACTGGGTCAAGATCAAGGCAGTTTTTGACAGGTAAGTAAGTGTTATTAAAAATAAAAGACTAAGAAAGAAGAAAGAAAATTATGGAATCTGGAAACTTTGTTTTTGTTTTTTTTTTACTGTGTCCAAAACAGGTGTTTGGCATTTTGAATTTCACTTTCTGCAAGGTTCATGATAGAAAGAACATGCTTCAGCAAATATTCCCTAGTAACTTGTTCACAAACTTGCTTCCATCGTCTAATGCTGCTTACATTCCAGCACCGGTATTCTCTTGGCTATTATCTAGTCCAAGTTTTATTCAAACTAAATACAAATCCCTTTTAGCTAAGCTATCGGAGCACTTTCCTGAGCAAACACAAATCGAATACCTTATCCGAGGTAAGTCTGCGTTCTTGACTTCCACACAAACTTGAGACAGGAGAGGATGTTTGCTGTTATTGAAGGCACCTGAAAACCTCTATCCTCCTCAACACATTCTCTTTAATTGTAATTAGTTTCTAATCTTCAGTGTCTCCTAATGAAATGCATTTGTGGTTCATGTCAGGGTGGTTTTGTTGGTTTCTTTTTCTTCCAAAACTGAAGTGTTTTATTCTTTTCTGCTGAGCCATCAGAGTGCCTTTTTTTAAACAAAAGCTCATCTGCCTTTATGATTTTGATTTGCAAGGTGCCCATAAAACTCGAAGCAAATATTTACTCTGCATTACACAAAACAGGAATTTAATTACTTGTTTTATATTGTCTTGATATCTTTCTTTATCATTTCCAAAAATAAAATATGATGGCAGCAATGAAACATACCTTCCCAAATGTCTGCATTCATTACTGGTACCGATAATGAAGGCACTGATTCAGCAAAGTTCTCAAGTGTCTGCCCTAATTTTAAGCACAAATAGTCATATAAAGTCAATTCATCATTTTTTGTAGCTATGTTTTACAGCGTTTTATTATTGCCGTTGCTGCTGATCTAGCCAGGCTCTCCCTAACTATAAACAGTGTGGCTTTCTTGGTGTGCACGTCTATGAGTTTTGTTTAAGTCAGGAGTTAGTAAATTATGCAAAGTTTAACCAATTGTTCTTCATGAGGCAAATGCTGCTCCGATGGAATTCTGTGGCAACATTTCCTGGTTTCGGTTATAATAGAAATAGGCTCCAGTGGAACAGATTATGGGAATTTTATTCATTTCAATAGGGATATTGACTAGTTAGACACACAAGAGGGTAAAATGCGTTTTCTTTCATCAATAAGCTAAGTGCTTTTCTGGAAAAAATGTACGGTTGTTATGCTTTAAATGTTACCACTGTGCATCATGTCCCACTGCTGTAAATCCATAACCCCTTCAAATCAGCCTGAAAATACAGACTGTTGAACCAGAAGAGACACTGAACAGTAACATAGGTGGAGAAAGATGGGGAAGGATGTCTCTGGCTTAGCCACTTTTAGAATGCAATGAAGCGATAATGTCAGAACAAGATGTACTTTTTAGGAGCAATCATTCATTCACTACTGTCAAGATTGCTATAACCTATAGCAAATGCATCTATTCAGTGTTCTTGTATGACCCTAGTGTGGAGAAGGGAACTTCAAACCAAACTGTCAGGTTTGTGCTTTGCGAGTTCGACAGCAAACCCACTCACCAAGTTTGATGTGAGTGTAAATATATACTGGGAAATAGAGCCGTCACTGACAGACTTACCAAACCCAGACTCTCATTTTGGAGCAGACCTGCTCCAAGATAAATGGTGTGTGATACAGCCAACTGAATTAATTTGCACCACAATAACTTCAAAACGCGAGGTTTAACTGTCAGCGAGCCCATGCGTCTGGATTGTTTGCTTGCTGTTTTACTTGCTATGATGAAAGGAAATGACCCAGATGTGGGGTTTGGGGTTTTTTTCACACACATGAACAGTATATGCATATGCTATATCGTTCCCCTCCAAGTTTCAAGAAGACTTTTATGGTAGTTAGTGCCAATGGGTGTCATTTTGTTCTGAATATCAGTGTGACAACAGAACCACTCTGTCCCTGTTCCTCCAGCTGCAGAAACTGCAGTGGGTCTGCAGTGGCCGGCTGCATCAGCAGCCTTGGTTGAAAGCTGGGCGGGCTGGTGGACACTCTCCCTTACACCTCATTCTTGAAGTGGTGCCAGGGAGCCCTCTACACACACCGGGAGCTTTTTGCTGCCTCAACAACTCCCTCAGAAAGGGAAAAGGAGGAGGGTCACCAAGCAAGTCTATCGATCCTGTCCACACTTAATTGGCAGCATCGAAGTGGATCCATAACCATTTAATGTCTTTAAATAAACAAATCTCTGGCAGAGCACATACAAGAATGCTTCTGTGTGAGACAATACTTTCATAAGAAGAAATGGTGTCATTGAAAAGCAGCAGATTTTTGTTCCTTACTTATGCATTAAGGCAAACAGCTCTCCAACATCCTGTGTTCATGTGCAAGGGAATGACAGTAAACAAGTGTGCATAACAGTTCAGTGGCTGAATAAAAAAAATGCAAGAGGGAGGAATCAGGTTGAATCAAATGAGAGCAGAAACAATGGTCTTTCAGGAAAAACAAACCTGAAGGATTCTCTGGAGGAATACCATGCAATGGTTCCCTTGGTCCAGCCTGTGGCGGGCAGGGGCTGATGGTGACCATTGCAGAAACTGCAGCTGTGGTGGTGCCAAATGCGTCCACTGTTTGCAGTGGCTGCAAAAAGAAAAAGCAGTTGAGAGTGGCAGAGTACAGCTAAGCCTTCCTCAGGCGTGCATTACCTCGTGTAGGATATTTAACAAAACGCTTAGCTGAGATGCAGTCTGCTGCTGTGATTTGGGATGGGCACAAGTGACTCAAATTTCATTTCTTTGTTATATAAAGAAGTTACACCCATAGTTCCTGGAGCTGTGATACGTACAGCATAAGGGAAGCTTGAGTTAATCCCTGCCAGACAGGCTTGTGTGTCCCATCAGGATGTAGCTGTAGTTCTGCTGCTAGACAGGATAGGACAGAGACTGCAAACACTCTGCCTGGAGATCTCTGGCTGCGGTGCGCGTGCCGGGCGCAAAGCGTGGTTTGCCGTGTTTCTCTAGCGTGCTGCCTCGCCGGCAGCTCCACCACAGCGTCAGCGTGAGGTGGTGAAGGGCCCTGGATGGCTCGGAACTGCTGGGAGGGCAGCGGCTCCTGACTGACACTCCTCCATTCATCTTAAGAGCCACTGCAGTGAAAGAAGCAGTTGTACATCCTTATAGTATTCTGTACTTGGACACCATTGCATTCTAGATTTAATTTTCAATGATAAAATACAATTTGTGTAATGTGTGGAAAGGTCTGATACCAGTGTGCTGGAAGGAAGCTACAGCTAGAAGCATGATCGTGTTCCATTTCAGGCTAATTGAGTAAGAAAAATGCAACAAGATAAAAAGAGGGGAGGGAGAAATGTTCCCCGATTCGCACAGGGTACCTAATAAAAGGGAAGGGAGAGCATCACGGTGCGAACCTGCGCAGTGTCTCTCTGGGCAAACCCGTGCGTGTGTGGACGCGGCTCGGCCTGGCTTTTCCAACAACAGAGCCTCTCCTGTTCCCTCCTTCCCCTCCCCACTCCCGAGGGCTGCTGTCTGGGACAAAAAAGCAAATGCCATTGTCTAGAGCAATCCCCAATTTACTCCCAAGTCAGGCTTGGAGCATGTGGAACTTGTATGAGCTCCCTCGCCCTGGCCTGCCACTGACCTGACCCTGCCCAGCACAGGTCACCGCTATTCAGCACGCAACAATGCCATTGACATGCCTGCTTCGTCAAGGGCCTCTTCGGCGCTCGGAACGCCAGTCACACCCGATTTTGCTGAATAATGCTGGATAGATTTGTGAAATTTGCGAGATGTGCCTGTGTTTTGCTATGCCATCCGCTGAACAGCCACGAGCGCGGTTCGCATAGCAACTGTGAGAACAGGGAGGCCGAAATCTCCATCGTCTGGGGCAGCCAGCCCCATCCCTACCAGGGTTAAATAATCCACCGCTGAAAGAGAGCTGAAGGGCTGATAAATATGCAAATTGATGGCTTTTAAACGCCTCTTGGGCTGCATCGAGAGAGGTGGGTGTGCGACAAATACAGGCCTGAGCTCCTAAGTGAAGAAATAAAGTGTGATTGATACCATTTTAAATCCAGGGGCTAAAATAGCCGACTTGAAAATGTCAATACCTCTTTAAATGTGGGTGGCATGTAAATTGCAAACACGTATGCAAAGAGTGACAAAGATTTAAAGAGTGCTGGGGCGAAATGAGTTTACAGGCTTGCGTAAGGGACTAAGCAACACTGAGGAAGGAATTATTTTAACCACCAGGATGGTAACAGTCCTTAGATCCCGACTCCAGGGTGCAGGGTTTTTTCTAAGCCCGTCTATTTTTAAAAAATAATTTTAAAATAAGTTTGACATTTTGTGCGAGGAGCTGTTGAGAAATTCCTTATGTAATGTTCCCTCAGCGAAATATTAAAGCTTAGCTGGTCTGAATTTGGCTGTAGCTGTTCGTTCCACTTACTGGAGTCCCTCCTCTGCCCCCTCCCCCTGCTCCTTTTTTCATATTGAAAAATAAAATATAGATACGGCAAACTGTTACAAATCTAAATTCTGCAGCCATAAATACTGTAGCAAATAATCTTTTGCGCCCTCTCTTCCCTTCCTCCTCTCTAAAATGTATTTGAAACACAATTACTCTGTTTAATGATTCAATTTGTGAAGACTTTGTCACTAGGACAATGAAAGTGGCTCAAGTGTGATAAAGCAAACATACCAATAAACCTTGTTTTTATTGATTTGTAGGAAGCTCAATTGTCTGGGAGAAACAGAGAGAGCTGACATCACCCCCCGGTCCCACTGGAATGCAGTGATAAGTGTCAGCCTATTTTTCTTACAGGCAATTTCTCTGGCTATGTGATGTCTGGCTGCAAATTTAAAACAAATGACATTCCACAATCTGGTAGGGATGGGAGGTGAAGTCTGCGTTATTTGTTTTAGCATTCAAAATAATTTTGTGTCTGAAAATTTCTCCAGTGTCTAGACAAGATGTATTACTTGCCTGCTGAAAATATTAAAATTTTCTACTGTACAGTCGACACAGCTACTTTCATAGTAAACATACAGATTCAATTTAAGATTTTTAGACTCCTATTTACAGCATATAATATTATTATTACAGCTGGGGGAGCCAGATTAAATCTGATTCAGGTAGTCAAGCACAGTGCCGCTCTGTGCAGGCAGCACTTCCTTTAAAAGCCTCTTAAGCATGTTCATTTAAATCTGTTGCATTTTGTTGCCTTTCAGCACAAACGCAGCAGCACATCTGATGGGAAAACTGCTGCATACAAAACACAGTATGATCACAAGAGCAATATGAGCAGTGTCTTTTGTTTCCAGCTGCTGTATTCTACATGTTCCTTTACTATCATAATCTATTTAAATATGCTAGGCAGGCAATTTTAGGCATATGAATACTTGTCACTGCATAGAAAGATCTTGGCTAAAGGAACCTTGGGTTCAGTTTCTGATTCTTCAGGTAGCTGTGCTCTGGCCCAGGCAATTGCCTCAGTAGTAGCTTGTGTTGCGGTTTTCATTCTTGGGTTTGAATGTGCACGAGTAGTGTCTGTGCCTTAGTCTGACATAGGCATGTAACGGTTACTTGGTGCTCAGTGTATAAAGCTGGGGGAAGAAGATGGAAGGGGACGTTCGGAGTGATGGCGTTGTCTTCCCAAGTCACCATTAGGCGTGATGGAGCCCTGCTTTCATGGGGATGGCTGAACACCTGCCTGCCCATGGGAAGTAGTGAATGAATTCCTCGTTTTTCTTTGCTTGCATGTGGGCTTTTGCTTTACTTATTAAACTGTCTTTATCTCAACCCACAAGTTTTCTCACTTTTACTCTTCCGATTCTCTCATCCCAGCCTGGGGGAGTGAGCAAGCAGCTGCGTGGTGCTTAGGTGCTGGCGGGGGTTAAACCATGGCAGCAAGCACGCCAGGCCTTCTCTGTTCCTCGCTGAAAGTCAAGGCCATGCATCACCTCATTTCTTTGGCTGTTTTTGCGATTGCACATGGAAATCCCATAGAGGTTGAGTGCTTCATTCTAGGACACCTGCAGTTAGGTGCTTTTTATTTTCTGACTTCACCAAGATGGTCTGTAAAAGAGCCAAGACTAGAAACTGGAAGGACCCCACGCTGCTCCCCACTGAATGTGGGAAAAAGCATTCTTGGACGTGGGTGAGACTGGGACTTGGCCACGTCTTCTAACTTCTATGCTGTGTTGATGCTAGTGCTGCAGTGACAAACTCAGTTCTTTATGGCATCAGGGTAAACCTCCTATATTTACCAATTTCTAACCTGAGCAATTCCATTTACCTATCTTCATTCAACTATACCTGTTCAACATTATAACTGAAGGCTTAAGTGTGGCCCTCATATGCCCACACTCTGATAACTCTATCAAGACAGCTGCACTGAATTCACATGTTCACTAACATGGCAGGCTGAGGATCCCCAGCAAGTCCATTAGTGTGCCTCTACCATGGCTGCCTTCAAGTCCGCTGCCTTTCTTCTCTAACTTTTCTGGAACAACTTTCTTTCACACTCATTTGTCCTCATCAATCTGGAATGTCTCTAGAATCACTAGGACCTGATTCCACGCGTTTGGAATTCTCCCTCAGATACTCTAAGCAGAACCGAACCATTCGTACACTAGATGATGGTTTTAACATAAGTAATCTCATGCCCATATACTAGCTACGTTTCTATGAGCAAAGCTGTTTCTGAGAAAATATTGTTTAAATCTTTGAACCATGGGTAAACTAATCATTAGAATATTCTTGATTTCCTATATGAAAAGTATCGAGAAGGTTCTGTTCTAGTCCCTTTACAACAATTTGTAATGTTATTTTTTTTCAAGATCACTTGACTTATGATTTCTGTCTCTATATCATCATGAATGAGGAACCTCTGCATTTTAGGAAAGCTGAATTTCTTACCTACAGTAGTATTGAAATTCACAGATTCATAGAATCACAGAATGGTTTGGGTTGGAAGGGACCTTAAAGATCATCTAGTTCCAACCTCCCACCTCCACCTCCCACCAGCCCAGGTTGCTCCAAGCCCCATCCAACCTGGCCTTGAACACGTCCAGGGATGGGGCGGCCACAGCTTCTCTGGCAACCTGCGCCAGGGGCTCACCACCTGCACAGGAGAGAATTTCTTTCTGATATCCAATCTAAATCTACCTCTTTCAGTTTAAAACTGTTCCCCCTCGTCCTGTGGCTCCCCTCCCTGATCAAGAGTCCCTCCCCGGCTTTCCTGGAGCCCCTTTAGGGACTGGAAGGGACTCTAAGGTCTCCCCAGAGGCCTCCCTTCTCCAGGCTGAACACCCCCAACTCTCTCAGCCTGTCCTCCCAGCAGAGGGGCACCAGCCCTTGGAGCCATCTTCGTGGCCTCCTCTGGACCCACTCCAACAGGTCCATGTCCTTCTTATGTTGGGGCTCCAGAGCTGGACGCAGTACTCCAGGTGGGGTCTCACTGGAGCAGAGCAGAGGGGCAGAATCCCCTCCCTCACCCTGCTGGCCATGCTGCTGGGGATGCAGCCCAGGATGCGGTTTACTTTTGGGGCTGTGAGTGCACATTGCCGGCTCATGTTAAGCTTCTCATCCACCAACACCTCAAGTCCTTCTCCTCAGGGCTGCTCTCAATCCATTCCCCACCCATCCTGTATTTGTGCTTGGCATTGCCCTGACCCACGTGCAGGACCTTGCGCTTGGCCTTACTGAACTTCATGAGGTTCACACAGGCCCACCTCTCCAGCCTGCCCAGGTCCCTCTGGATGGCATCCCCTCCCCTCCAGCGTGTTGACTGTTGCACACAGCTTGGTGTCGTCGGCAAACTTGCTGAGGGTGCACTCAATCCCAACATCCACATCGCCAAGAAAGGTGTCAAACAGCACTGGTCCCAGTACCAACCCCTGAGGAATGGCACTTGTCACTGCTCGCCACTTGGACATCGAGCCGTTGATCACTAAATACTATTATTCTTTCCTGAAAATTAATAAATCTCTCCAATTATGCCGCCTTTACTCAAATGCAATATTATCTTAAATCAAAGATTGCCTGGGAGACTTTAAGGAAAAATATTTGCAACTACTTGTTTTCTCATTTAATCTATTCAGCATATGCTACCTAAAGTGTGCAATTTGCATTGAGACAAGAGCATGCATGTTAAGTTAGCCCACTTCAGCTGATGTATTGGCAAAAGACAATAAAGAAATATTTTTGTCCTAGTGGGAGAATCCAAGATATACTGTGGATGTTCAGTTTCTAAAGAATGGAAAACACATCTTACTGAATTTCTGTAAATGTAGTCATTCTGTTATATATGTAGCATTTTGTCTAGCAACCTCAAGGCATAGATAATATATATTATAACACATCCATCAACATGGATTGACAATATTCTTCTTTTTCTTGGGGTTTAAATTTGGACATCTTTAAGTATATCAACAGAAGCTTGATGATATGTTTTTGCTCTTCAAGCTCATTAAAAAAGAAAAGCTTCTGTAAGAAATGCTTATTTTTAGGGTGGGTTTAAAAAACAAATTGATTCCATAATTGTCTCTTTATCATAAAAATATACTCTTCCTAAAGTCAGGAAAAAGTGATTTCTGATAGCAACGCATGCCACAAAGATGCTGCATAGGAGCAAAATAAACCAGGCCATGAACACTGAATACAAAATCTGTATTTGTCCTCCATCTGTATTTGTTTGACCTGTTTGTTTTTGTTAACAGGTTTCAAGCTCTCTATAGCCCCAAAAGGCCCTTCACTTTCTCCAGTAAACAAAATGACTTTGTCATGTTCAAACTATCAAGCTGATAGTGCAATTAAAGGTAATAAACTGTAACAAAAAGTTGCACAATTAAGTCACCAGAGTCTTTCTAGCTGACTTGTTGAGTGAGAAAGTAATAGAATTTTGCTAGCCTTTAACAAGTCTCCCTCTTCAATTCTTTAAGGCTCAAATTTTAACTGTAGTGAACAAATCTTATGTCTGTCTTCATGCTTCTTAGTAACTCCCCCTGTTCCTTATTAAGAGTTTTACGTTTCCAGCATTTCCAAATGCCAGTTCTCAAAAATCATGAGCCAGGCCTTGGGGAAAAAGAAATCATGAGATTGGCTTAACCCAATGTACTTTGAATTCCTTTTATTTGCCTTCTTTCTTTGGGGCTGTAAGGGTACTGGCACTTCATCTTTTCCTGCTTCTTTCCACAACCATGAGAACTAGAAATATGAACTAGAAATATAATTTTTTTTAAAAATTAAAGATGAGATTGCTTTGCAATGTATGAATCTAGCAGCTGGGGCTTTAAAAAAGCAAAATCGTGAAATATCATGAGACTTGTAATTGAATGCAGAGTGCTACGTTGGAGAGTGCTGAAGGCTGGAGAAACACATGTTATTAAAGTAAGTAAATTGCACTGACTTAAAAGAGCTAAGAATCAAGAGAAACAACACTAGGAAAATATCCTTCTGTCTGTGTCCAAGTTTCAACCTTTGTTAGAGCGCACCTTGATGGATGGATGCCAGCAGCACAGCCCAGCGCATGTGAACAAAGGCAGGCAAGAATTATTAGGCTCCCTTGCCTTGCCTTTTGCAATTCCCTCACTGCAGGATGCCCCCAGTGAGACCACACAGCCACCCTGCTGCAGGACACAAAGCTCAGACAGCAGAATGACCTCACTCGACCTTCAGATTTGTGAACCTGAGTGCAGGTTTTGAGTTGCTTTAGATATTAATGCTGTTTCCACATTTTGAATATGTCAGACACTGGCTTTCTTGTGAGATGGTGATTAGAAAATATTTTGTACATCGCAATATCATCTTTCCTATCAGCTGTCCCAAGACACTCTACACTATTCCAACAGGGTCTGTCTGACCCTTTCCCATGACTTAAAGGCTACAACCTCCCCATCCTACTGGCAGAAAGTTTTCCCTCATACCTAACCTGTTAAAGTAATAGCCCGGTCTTTCCTGTCCTTCCCATCAGAGGAAAGATTATTCCTTTTCCCTTCGCAGCAGCTATTTACATATTTGGAGGAGTATCATATCATCCTTCAGTCTTCTACTCTTTGAACTAAGCACTCAGATCAAAGGTATTGCATTGTACTGCAGCTTAAAACCAGCTTACATAGAGGCCCATATTTCCTACTGGAGTTTTTTACTTTCACTGCTTGCAGGGCATGTCTGTTGCCTTTCTTAGAATTAAGCCCCTGCTAACTTGGATCCCTCGTAGAATGAACAGAGAAGCTGTCTGATTATAGGGACTCACATAAGCTGGGTAAACACTGGAAGAAATACTTATATCAGCAAATAAATAATAGAAGGTAAGCTTTGAGCCTAGGAGTTTCCCACGCTGAGATGCATCAATGAGTAAACAAGAGGCTGGTGCTTTAAAAGGCGGTGAAGACAACTGGGAATGTGTGTGAAAACAGTCTTGAACTCAGGCACATTTCCCTACAAAGGTGAGCATCTTTACCAAAAGCGTGCAGCAAGGCTAGTAGCTTGTGCTTTCTAGAAGGATGCTTCTTCATGCTACTTGAAACAGAGGTTGCTCTGGGTGAGTAGCTCGTGTCATTACAGAAAAGGAGGAGAAGAATCAGTTTTAACCATTCCTTTTTTGGAGAAATTAGGAGCTAGTTCTCAGTTCTTCACACAGCTGTGGGAACAAAATACCTGACAGTTTAACTGGTGACTAATTAGAAGACATGACCATCATGGGACTTAAGCCATTTGAAACGTGACAGGTGGGAAATGGCTTGGCAGTATTCTGATAGCTTTTCGTGCCAAGTACTGTAGACAGCCCTGGGACAGACTGAGGTTAATGAGGTGGTTGTTCTTGACAGCTGTCATTTCAGTGAAAGTTTTGTTGATATCACCTTTGGAAAGACAAACTACCCTTTGGCATGTAGCAAGGCCTTCAATTACTGAGTGCTCAAAAGCTCATCCAACATTTGCAGCTTGTGCCCTCTCTAAATTACTTCTTATTGTAAACTCATGGTCAACATTTAATGAGGAAATTAATTACCAAAGAGATGATAGAGAACTCCATTCAGGGAGTAATGTTTTACATCTTTGCTGCAAACTAACACGACACATCCAGAGAATAAGCACTGTGGTTCTGCAATTCCTCTACCAGAGTGCTGCACACAGAGGGAGAAAATTCAAATAATTTAAAAATCAGACCTCGCTGCAGGATGCTTGAGGACTTTGTATTTGTGCAAAACTAGGAGACTAAATTCATAGGATGCTCAGTTTTTCAGGTTTGCAGTTTTCCCCTCTTCTTCCACAGTCTGGCTAGGATTCATCTCACCTACTCAGAGATGTCCACAATGTAGGCATCCCTGTGTGAAACAGTCTTTTCAACTTCTTTTGTACTCAGTGAAGAGAAATAGGCACTTTGTCGTGGTTTAGGCCAAATCCGCTACTGGGGACCTGGGGGACCCCAGATGGGACCGACAGATGCTCCCCTCTACCCCTCTTCAACAAGAGAGGCAGAGGAGGAAAAAGAGACTTATGAGTTTAGAAGGAACTAAACTACTTTAATGAAATAGTAATAATAAAATAAAAAGAAATAATGAAAAAATATATACAAAACCGTATCAAGCTCCCGAGACAACAATCACGACACCAGCTGGCACTGGGCCAGTCCCAGGCTGGACTCGGTGACGGACGGGAACTGGATTCAGGATCGGGATCACAGGCAGACGAACGAAGTCCTCCTCAGGCGTCGGCCATTGTAGGAAGAGAGAGCTGACCCTTTGATCCATCAGCTTTTATACTGAGCATGATACAGATGGGATGGAATACCCTGTTGGTCAGTTTTGGGTCACCTGTCCTGTCTGCTCCTCCTTGCAGGTGGGACCCCACTACACTTTTCCGCTTCCAACCCTCCAACGGGGCAAACAACAAAGTTGGTTGGCCTTGGGGGTTATAGCAACAAGTATAAGCAGGAGCCTCTCTGCATACCATGTCTGGACATCAACTATAAACATAGGTCTTATCACTCTGAGAAAGTGAACATTGTCTGCACAATATGCTGTTAATTTCAGTAGTTAGAAGAGGCCCAGCTAAGAAGCGAAGTTACTGAACAAAATTGGTTCTGTTTTACCTCAAACCAGGACACACTTCAAGGGTGATATTCACCTCAACTTGCACCTGGCTACTGAAAGAGGTTGGATGAATCACACTCTCCAAGTGTGATTGTCCATTGACTGTAAAGGAAGTCCAGCCAACAAGTTCAGATGGAGATACCTGAAATTAGGAACTATTTAACCCTCCTTAGGTGCCTATGCATGCAAGGCCTTTCTCTTTCAGCATTCATTATTCAAGCGGCTGATACACGTAGGTGCAGCGGCCCAGACGTTAGGTTGCGGCAGTCTTGGGTTTGATATCTTCAGTGCAGCCTGGTGGGAAGGTCAGGATTTTTTTCCCTTTTAGGATTTCTGAGTGTAGAGAGTACTTCTAGAGGGAAGAATAGCAGTGTTGTCCTGCAGAGCCTGGCAGGGCATGCTGCCCTGGCTGACTCCTGTTTTTCGTGCTGGTGCTGCAAATACGTTATGTCCAAACCTTCTCCTGGCTCCTACGGATCCACTTTGGTGTATTGCAGGAACAAGAACTTTGTCCTCACCACCATCTTTGTGTGTCTCTGAAGAAGCAAAGTCTCTAGCTTATAGTAATGCCTATAATACCGAAGCCCAGTTACAATCTGCAACCAGCTTCTATAAGCTCGGTATTAAGAGGACTACTTTTTGTAATATAATTAGAATATTTTAAATTATCTTCTTTATATTTACTGTAGATCCTAAAACTGGTGATCGTTAACTATTTTTTTAATAATGTAATTGATTGCATAATGTTCGAACCTACAGAGGCTCTCATTTGCGACTAATGTGTGTGTTAGGAAGAATCTGGAATCTCAGGGCTGTTCCCTCCCATTTGCTGGCTGCAAGGCAGACTGACAAAGGCAGCTTTCTTGCCAAAGCTCTGCTGAGACTCTGCACCTCCCATTCCCAGTAAACCTGGAGCAGCCTTTGGCTTCCATGCTGGAACACACCCTGTGAGTCAAGTTAATGACTGGAAAATGGCCTGTCAGGTTCCTTCTTTCTCAGCATGCAAGTCTTGTATCAGGTCATGGAAAGGGTGAGAAGGTGAAAGGGAGAGGTCAACAGACCTAAGGGCACTAGAGAGAGCCATCCATGCGAAGGAGCCCCCGCCAGCATGGTGGCACCGGCAGGCACACTCAGGGGGCAGCATCAGTAGCCTCTGTTGCCCCGTGACTCCCCGTGTGGGGACCTGCCAGGTCCGCTGGTTGTGTCTACACCACTACAGAGGGCTGTGGGCGAGGGAGGTGTATTTGTAACTACCAGCTGCGATCAGAGCCAGTTGTGTGACTTTCCCTCTCCACTGTGTTAGACTGAACGTGTCCAGGCTCATGACTTCAGGGTTGTGGTCTTTATGTGAGGTAGTTGTTTTTATTACTTTGGCCACTGTACATTTTTGCTCTCATTTCTAAGTGCCTGCAGGTTCCTGAGAGGCTGCTTTTTTTCTCGCTAGATTTTCTGAGTAGGAACTTACAGGATGCTTACAAATGGCAACTATTTTGCTCCTAGCTCCTTAAATCCATGGTAGATTATCAAGCAACAGCCAAACTGAATAATTTTAGATCTTACTTGTCCCTCAGTGAATGCTGTAGGTAATTAGTACATGAAAGACAGAGTCTGGATTTCACTGACATGCTTTTTGGGTTCCCAGAACATCTGCCTTGAACAAAAATCACAGGTGTCCCTTGACCTTTCTAGAAAATCAGAAATGGAAATGCACATGCAGTCCATACCTAGAAAACAGTGTATTTGTAAAGCTGCAGTGTAGATGGATGTGTCTAGTTAAAACATCAATGTTCCTATAGGACTAATTGGCTTGATGCCAGTTCTTGAAGAATGAAGCTGTTCCAACATGTAATCAAGTAACTCCTGAGGGCCCCCAACTGCTGCCTTAATATAGCCATACCTGCCACGACGACGAGATGGCTTTCATTCTCAGCCAAGCAGAACAATCTCCCTTTGGAGAACAGCAGCTTTGGAGTATAAACGTATTCGGAGCTTTCTGCAGCCTTGGGGGAAGGGAATCCTCACACTGTAAACAAATGGAGATTCTTATATCAATTGTTTGTGCCTTAATTATTGCAAAGAATAGTTAATTAATCCCACAGGGACTTGGAATGGGTTGTAAAGCATGCAAGACTTCATTTTTCACTCTGTGCTAGCAAGCTCAAGATTTGTGATGAAGAAAAACAGCATTCTCTGATCTCATAGGGGATTTAACCTAGATTTCATTAAGCCCATGATAACTGGGTGACACAGAGCACATCAGCTACTTCTGGAGCCCGTGCACGTCTATATTTCATTGCAGATGCCTATCATATGCCTAGATCAAAATTAAAAGTCACTGGTGCATAATCAAGGTTCGTTGACCTCAACCTCTACTGGCCCTGGGCAACAATGCTGTGCAATTAATGCACAGAGATCATCAGCTGTATCTTGGTTCTTGGCCTCTGCTGCAACCTTCTATTATTATTATTATTATTGTCTTCTAAGGTTACAAAGATGGTTGCCACAACAGCTGGCAATGTTTTTTAGAGTTCCAGTGGCTGCCGTATTCAAAAAGCAATCTGTTAACTTCTAGCTTCTATCTTCCCACCTTTTGCTATTAGGACCAAAGATTTTTATCCACATGCACAAACAGCAAAAGAACAGGGTCTCAAGGAGTTACCCAGTCCAACCCTCTGCCCTATGGTGAGATCAGCTTTACTTACATCACTTGTGATAGATCTTTTTCCAACCTTTCTTAAGTATTTCCAAACCCAAAAACTCAACCACTACGCCACATAATTTATCCAGTGTTTTCCTGCTCTTACAGTTAGAAAGTTTCTCCCTGTTGTTCTTTAAGCCCAGGATTTCTTGTCTTCCTGACAGTGTATTTTTCCCCATGTTTTCTGCAGCATTTTGTAAATTTTAATTCTTGTCTTTTCCTCTGAAATGGAATTCCTCCAGCTCTGTCAAGCTTCTATTGGAGATCTAGGGACCCTGACCTCGAGGTGATTGCTTTCTTCTGGCATCTACCCGACTGCTTCAAGTTTAAAGTTGTTCTAAAGCGTGGAAAGAGTACTTCAGTGGAAGCCTTCCTTGCTTCCTTTGTATGCCATGGTGGCTTCAGTGCTTATCTGTCCTCTCTGATAACAGTTTCCTTCTCTGCCACCCCAGATTGTTGATGCTGTAATCACTGCAGCTATGCCCCGCTATTTCTGATTCTGGTTATTGCTATTAAAGTTGTAGCAATACCTTTCACTTTACTGAAAGCATTCTGTTTTTCTAATGTGTCACATAGAGGTCCCTACTATCCTTGTGTTTTCTGCAAATTTTCCTATTTCACACTCCAAGACATCATTAACAGAAATACTGAATGCAGCTAGACCTAGAACAGGCCTTCAGGGTATCCACTCAATGTATTCTTCCAATTTGATGCTGATTTCTTGTTACATACTCTGTTGCATAGTTTTGCAGCCTCTTGCATCCACTGTGGAGTTGCTTCAAGACCAAATTTCTTAGCCTGCCTATAAGAATGTCTCTTGAGTCAGAGTCAAAAGACTTGCTTAAAACAAGCCATGACAACTGTTGTTTCTTCTCTATCCCTGAGCCTGTTATCCTGTTGTGGAAAGAATTGAGCTTGGTTTGACATCATCTGTTCCCAGTAGCTGCACGTTTGTGCTTACTCATTTTCTTGTTATCTTTTGTGGGTTTACAAATGGTTTCATTCTTTTGTTTCAGTATCCTTCCAGGAGCTGAACTTTATTTGCCAGACAGTAATTTCCCAGTTCTTTGCCTCCTGCTTTCTGGTGGGTGCTGTGCTGGTCTTCTGCCAGAAATTTGGCCCTTCACTGTCCCTAAGGAGTTCTCAAAAACAGCTGCTAACAACTCTGAGATTGCTCTAGCTTGTTTCCAAAGTACCTGAGGGTAAATGGTATCAAAGCCAGCTGAGTGGAAAGGCCTCTAAAAAAAAATCACTTCCTAGCCAAAACTTGTCCTCTGTTGTCACTTGTGATAGCTGTGTCGGCTCCTGGGCTAGCTGCCCAGCTGCAGCAAGCAAAGTGGTCTGAGGTGGGTATCACTGTCCTGGCTGTTTGCCTATGTGTGCCTGCAACAGAGAGTTTTATTATTATTTCCGTTAAGATTATGCCTACAAACACCAGGGTGCCCTTAGTTTAGAGATTATGAATGCGTAAAGAGACAAAAACTGCTCTAAAGAGTGTATGTCTATAAAGAGAAGAAGAAGAGGAAAAATAATAATATAACATACATGCGGGAGTGCGAAAGTGCATGGACAGGGAGAAATGGACAAGCTGGATATAGTCCTTCGTTTATCTGATTTTATTTTAATTTTTATAAAAGGGGAATTCTTACTACCTATAGCTGCTCAGATGAGTTGAATTTCTGATTTTTACTTTTGACAGAAAGTAAGTATGGTTCGTCAGCTGAGACAAATCTCCTACATCCAAGTGTGTGACAAAGATGCCCAATGGGTTTCTTAAGATGTATTTCAAAGCCACACATGGGTATCATCCATGAAGCCATCCAGCATACCTTTGCATAAGTTTGTGATTTCACTAATAGGCACAAAAGCTGATCAGAACAAAACAGTTTGTCCACAAAGTTTTGCTACATTTTTTTTGCGGGGTGGGTGGTGGTGGTGTATAAAATAAACCTGTTCTAGCTTGGAAATATCTATTTTTACCAACATAGCTGCTCCTAAGAGCAAATTTATAGTAGAGATTCACCCAAGGCTTCCTAAATCCAATGGGAAGTCTCTCATTAACTCCACTGGATGCTGAGATGAGCTCCCAAAGGCGCGGGCTGCGATCTGAAGTGAGGAAAAAGCCTTGGTCTGTGAGCTTGCGCATATTTGCCCATTCCTCTGACTGCAGCTGCAGTAGTGTATTTAATGCTGCATGTCAGAATGTACTTCCAAACTACCTTGAAGTTTAGAAATCCATTAAGCACTAAGTTTCCTCCTTTCTTAAAAGTGAAATCAGTTTAGCCTAGATACATACTGAAAAGTGAATGCTCTCTTAATGTGTGCATGGGCACACACTCGGTGTGTGAGAAGTAGCTCCAACTTTCTGTTGCTCTGGCTTGTAAGGCTATGCAAAATTGTAAGGGAAAGGATATGCTCTGAACCTGGGCCAAAGCTGATTTAGAAACTTTAAAACTCTGTTGCTCTGAAATAAAACAGTAGACAATTAGGATGTTGGTCATAAGTGGAAGGGACTGCGCATTTCAGTGTATCACAAGATGGACAGAGACAAACTATGCACGTGACAGAAACATCTCCACAGTTTCTGTCTCTGTTTTTTGGAGGATTAGGGCATTTGAAAACTAAAAGAATGGCAAACAGAGCTGAGATTTGGGAAAAAAAAATATTTTTAGTGTAGGAGACAGCAAGATGCCTAACTGGTTCACCAACCCGTTCCCTTGGTTTCGGCGCCTGTGTTTCCCCCAGAAGTGCCACACTCAAGAGCCTTCCTCAGGCAGCTGGGTTCATGCAAGAAACAGGATGGCCAGAAAAATCCTCATGGTGGGGCTCTTCAGTGAATTTGCAGAGCTGTGTGGGTAAGGGGAAAACCTCGCCTACGTTTCGAGATGCAAAGGAAAGCCAGGCGACAAAAACACTGAAGAAGCTGGAGACAGGAGATTTTGGACATCTGTCCACCTTCCATCTCAGTTCCCTATGCAATCATGTGTTTTAGATGCCCACGGGCCAGTCTGACTCTTGTGATTCCAGCTTGTTAAGATCTTTTTGGGTTGTAAGCCTCCAAACAGCTCTTCAAAGCCATGAGTACCGTGAGCCCAATACTGAAGGTACCAAGTGGCCAGTGATCTTTGCTGTTATGGCTGTTTGAGTGTGGCACGAATGTGGAATCACACACATAAAAGGGACTGAATCAAAATTTAATCAACATTGTTATTCTGTTCTCCAACTCACACTCATTGTTTCGTATCTGTGAGCATGCTGAAGCCTGGAGTGATTGAGGGGGCTTGCTGTCATCGCAACTCAGTCTTCTCTTCATGCTGAGCACTTTATGTTTCTCTGCCTGGAAAATTTCAAATAAAATGTCAGTCTGTGCATCTCATTAATCTGCTAACAACTAAGTTAAAGGTCTAAGTGCTTTAAAAATATAACACAGATTTTAAGTTCAAGGATACATTCGAGGTTAGAATCCTTCCCTCCCATCCATCCATCCATCCATCCATCCATCCTATCTGCCAGTCCTCTCGCTATAGTGCAGTCTGAATCCAAATAAGCCTAATGCAGAAAGGCAATGAGGTTACATTGGTTAGCTACAAAGCAGAAAGAAGGTAGTTGAAGCAAAATCAATACTTTTGAAAGACAAAAGAGTTATAAAGCCTTTTTCCTTGAAGACATCTGTCCATGTGTCACAAGAAACCACCACCACCTTTGATGTTCATTTGACAGCATTGGTGACAATCGTGGCTGAGTCCTCAGCCTATGTAAGTCTAAGACCCTGAACTCCATCTTCTCCTCAAGGAGAGGGTCATTGGGTCAAATGAGTGAGAAATCGGTGTGGCTTTGAAAAGCCATACTCACTTGTGTTGTGAATGGGCACTTGGGTCTCTCAGGAAGCTGCATTACCTTGGACAGGTGCCTGCTCAGCACACTGTGTGTCATTTCAGTTCCTTGAGCACTCAAAAGACCCATGTATTTTCTTTTTTGTAATCCTGTGTTTATAGATTCATGTGTGTGTTTGTGTACACTCCATATTATTATTTACAGCTAACTCTGTATCCCTTGCTATTTCTTTCTCCCTCTTTTGTTACATTATATGCCATATTTTCATGCCATATGCCTCTTAAGATGCACCTTTATGTGTACAAAATGTGTACGTAATTTGCATGCATAGTTACTACCATTGTAGACACAGGCACAGAGTGGGCATATTTGCATGCAATTATCTGATTTGCTTGCCCAGTTGTGGTGATTTACATATGCAGATTGTGTGCACAGTTGTACATTTACATTTTTAAAAAAACTGGCCTTAATGGTTTATTAAAATAGCTTTAAGCTTCCTCTTATAAAATATTGAAGATCCTAGAACCCCTCTGGCTTTTCAGTATTATATCCCCTCAGTAAACGATCTCCACATTTTTATATTCTCTCTCTCCCCCTCTCTCATCCAATACTCAAGAGAGATTTAGTCTGCAGATTTATACATCCGTTATTTCAAGGTATATTTGATCTTCTCCATATTCCTCTGTTAATCCACCTTAGCTGTAAGTAGAGAAAGAAAAATACCCTTGCTTAACTTTCAGAGGATATTCCACCTATCTGAGCCTGTGTTTTCCATTTAAACTCAGAGTTTTTCCAATTAATTAATTCTGACGGAACTGAAAAGATTCTTTTCCCAATTGAGAATTCATCAGTGGCTGTGGGTAAATCCAAGACTCTAATATGTGATCTGGCAGTACTTTAGCATGGAGGGACTAAATGTGTCTTTGAAAGCATTTAAAGTTTTTCTGAGAACAGACCGAGTAAGAGGAAAGTTGCCAATTTGGTTTCTGTGCCTTAAGTTCTTTCAGACATGAAATTTGCTTTACCATAATTTCTCAGTCATACTTCCAACACCCTGGGACTTAACTTCTCCCACCCAGATGACTAGTAAAATTCTCAATAACTTCACTAACTGCATCATGTCTCTAGTGGTCCCTTAGTGCTTGGTGCTGCACGTACCTCTAATATCTGTGAACCGTGTACTGATAAAGAATTCAACTGAGCAATCTGCAGTTTTATCAGGCCACATTGAAACCTCAGATATTGCTTGTGCTTTAGACAATTCTTCTATAATAAACATGAGAGAAACCAAGGAAAAGTTGCCATCTCAAAACATACCAAGGAAGCGGGACAGGATTTTTTCATAATGTTTAGAGGGGAAGGAATGGAATACAATTTCAACTGCAGGAGTCCTTTATAACTGATTGTAATAACTCCACCTAAAATTTAGCCAGCAAAATCCTGTGCATTTTACAATTATGGTTCAACCCTAACTTACATGAAGACATAAAGCAATCATCTAAGTTACCTGGAGTTCCCAGAAACAAGCTTCTATTTTTCTCACAATGGCAAAGCTGGTCTCAGCTTCCTAAAAATCATCTGGGAAAAAATTCTCCCATGTATGGCCACAGCAAAAGGGGCAAAAAATATTGATAATCTCTCTAAATACTCCACAGTTCTGCTGAGGTCCAGTGTCTTCTGGAAGAAGGTTTCCTGCAAAGGCTGCACAGCAGAGAAGGGAACAGAAAACTCAGCATAGTAACTGACTGGAGGGAACAAGTAAGGTCTTCGAGGTTACATATGCCACAGAAAATCACATTAAACTATGATTCTTTCTCTGCTCCCCTTCTCCTCCCTGTCACATCCATCAGGAAGCTGCAAGATGCTTAGGCAGAACTTTGAGCCCACTGCCATCTGATCTTGTCCCTGTTCTGACAGTCAATCTCTAGCAGCCTTTCTTCTGTTTTCCACTGGCCCCCTGCTTCAGATTATAGACTCTGAGCTTATTGAATTAAACTGGCAAAGAATTTATGGGAATGAAAATTGAAAATCAAAGGAAAAGCAGTATTTAAAAAAAAAAAAAAGTTAGCTACCATAACTAGCTGTCCCCTTCCTCGCTTTTTCCCAAGGTGTCTGACACATGGTGAATCACAGATATCACCGAGACCTGAAAGCTCAGTAGAGGCAGAGAAGAGAGCAAAAAAGCTTGGAAATCAGAACCTCACTGCAGCTGTGATGAGACAGTTGCAAGCAGGCTCCACAGAGAGCATGGCCTGGAGAGTGTAACCTCGCCTGCCCACGGGTGGGCTGGGTGGGATGCTCTGGATTCTAACTCAGATCATCCAGCCTTGTGCATTTAGTCCTGTTCTGCTCTATTTTAAGCCATGTTAAATCACTCCTCGGGCACGGTTTTGAGTCTTGTACAGTTCATGAAACACTGTCAGAAAATTCAGAAATGCACTAGTGCATTTGTCTAAAATCCTCTCAGGGTTTAGAAAATGCACCTACAGAGTTTTACATCTCTATATTTAGATGCTAACAAGTCTAGGTTGGTATTAAAGCCTCATACAAAACTGTAAATACTGCTTATAAGGGACTGAAATAGCCTTCAAGTAAAAGGATGAACCATCTCTAATTTTGTGCACGCAGGTCATTCTGCAAATGTTCAGGAAATGGTTGAACCATGTTATTTCCTTGCTCAAGCATCTAGTAGAAAGCTTCTTTGGCTTAAACTGGATCTTCCAGGATATCTTGACGAGAGAACGCCAATGCTAGTAATTGTAATGCTATGCTGAGAGAGTAAAGTTTCATTGTAGAAAATTGTCCAGTGTTTCAAAGGTCCGAGGGATGAGCAGCTTCCACTAAACAGTTAAAGTTGATTGAGCTTCCATAGGTGTCATGGATGGAAGTATTTGATACAGCTATGATTAAACAGTGATTCAAAATTTATTAATAATTCGAGATAAGTCAAGAGGTTGAATCTTAGCAGCACTTAATCAATAACTGATTTAAAGGTTTACAGAGTAATAACAAAAAAACTAAACAGCGACTTAATTACAGATTTGAAGATGGCAGGATTCAAACTAATTTACTATAAAGTATCTCAAATCAGTATATGTACACATGAACATGAACAAAAGCACAGATCTCAAATTATTGCATATGCATATAAGCACGCGTATAAACACCCCCCGCCCCAGTCTGTAACCGCAGAGATCAGAGATCTCCTAATGTCACACGACTCCAGCGAGCCGGCGGGTTCCCCTTTTAACTCCTACGTGTGCACGGACAAATGGAAGAGCATCCACATCTTAAACATGTAAGTGGAGAGATGGATGAAAGAGAGGCTAGCGTATAGTTAAAATTCCTCTTTTTGAGTTAGAGTAAATACTCACAATATATTGGCATTCCTCAATGGGCAATAATTGAGGCTGAGGAAGTGTTGTCTCACCCTGGCCTTACAGTCCTCGAGGCGTCAGCCTGAGCAGTGTTCCAGCTCAGGGGAGGTGCTGCCCGCAGCCCGCTGCCATCCAGAAGAGCTCAAAGGGTCTTTACCAGAATCGCTGCTGATAGGATCTGAGATAACTGACATTCGTCAGGTACTTTTCCACTTCGGCCCAGCTCGGACAGAGTATTTTGGTACTTCCCATGTTTACACGAGCCCAGGACTTGCTAGAACTTGTGACCCTGGTACCCCCTTCTCTGTGGCCACGATCCCTATGCTGTCAGGAGTGATTGATTATAGTTATTATCTTTAAGCGGTAGGAGCCGTGGGGACCAGGCACACTAGTGTGTTCTTGGTCCATTGCTCTCCACCTTTTCTTTCTTTCATGTTAGAGCGTTGTGTTATGTTCTGGTCCAGTGTGTTCTCATGTGGCCCAGGCAGGGAGGACATCACACCAAGTACCAAGAGGCCTAAGGTGGTGGGGAGACTACACCACTGCAACAGGAAAGAATCAGACCTTCTGACACTGCAGAGAAATTACCTTTTCTTTTAACAGACTCTCTGTGCTGTGTGACAACGCGTGGGGATTGCACTCATGAGCCCCACTCAGTGCAGAAGCCCCGGCCCCGCACACTCACAAATAACTCCCAGTGCATCGCACTGCCTTGGGACCAACTTCCACCCAGTGCCATGCCGGGTGGACACTGAGTAGAAGCAGTTTGGCGTGATTAACCTGGTGCCAGTATGTGCTTTTCTCTACTTAGGGGAGCTCACAAAAGGCTTGACAGGCCCTTGAGGTGCGGCTTCGCATTAAGAAAGTGGCTTTCTTTGCAAGATGTTGCAGATCTGCCTTGTCCCATCTCGCTGCGTAGGAGCAGCCTCCTCAGGCCCCGGTGCACATCCACTGACGGCAGCTATTCCAGCAGAGGGTTTGGAAAAATTTTCTTAGTTTCAGACCCCTCCTCCTTTTTGATTTGCTTTAAAAGCATGTTCCTGCCCCAGTCTAAAACGCTAACATAGACATAGCCAGCGTTATTCCTTGCTGTTGCTCCCCCTCCGCGGGCCTTAACAGGCTCTCCCGCAGCGGGGGCTCTGCCGTGCGCCGGGCACACACTGCAAACAGCAGCTGCGTCTGCCTAAGCAGCATTTTTGTTCTTGTGGAGTATCACGACGGTGATACTCTGTAGGTGCCACTTAGGAGGCGGCGTGAGGAGAGGACTCCTCGCAGACCGTGTGAGCAGGAGCTACATTTTTTTCCTGAAGTGACGAACTCACTTTCCCTGCGTCCAGGTTCAGGTTGGAAGCGGTAACATCGCTCTGCAGCCACACGTTCTCCTCTGCCCCTCCCGACAGACTGCACGGAGCGTGACTGACCTTGCCTTTACCGAGTCACATGGTTTTAAAGTTCAATAAATAAAATTTGAGGGGTTTTTTAATGCCCAAAATACAGTTTTTAAAGGCCAGTCAGAAATTACCTGGAAATACCCCTCTTTGTGCAGGAAATTGTGTATAATTATAGCATATTACTGCCAGTCCGTGCCTGCCACTGTGTTACTCAGTCCCAGTTTATTTTTGGGTTAGAAGACAGGTAGGCTTTTTTTATTGCAACTGTGATTCTGAAACATCCAGGACCCCTAAATCTCTGCAGGCTACAAGTTCAGCAGAATTTTGATCATATTTTACTTTTAGGCCTCTTTCCCAGTGGTCTGCGCTTTGAACAATCATCTTTAAGCAAGAGTCTGCAATTCCCATGGATTTATCCTTAGGAAATGTACCAAGAGTCCCCTGGCATCAGAATTAATCATGCTGAATAAAGAAAAATACGTTTAATCCAGCTCCAGCAGGGAACCTACTTTGGGATAGACTATGAATTCTAGTTCACCCAGCATCCTCCCTTGCAATCTGTGCTCCATCCCTAAAAACAGGCTATAAAAACAACCATGACTTTTATTGTCCAAGGTGAAATAAAAGCCAAAAAAACCACCCCTACGTTGAAAGCTTTAATCAGAAAAAAACATTTTATAATTATCAAAGGAGGTTTTAGGACAGTGTCATATGTAAAGAAATGTATAAGTTTATAGTATTGTGTGTAAACTTGAGATTGAACACTTCCAACGGCAGTGAGATTGCACTCATGATCCAAGCATGGTCTGCTAATGAAATAATAATGCACACAAACAGAAAGCAGTTTTGCAGTTTCATAAACTAACAAGCACAAGATTTTAAATGTGGTCTCTATTCCCTTGAAAAGATAAAGTGATTCTTTACTTAGTACAGCCACAGCAATAGTATCTCCGGTAGGAGATATTAAAAAAAATTTTTTTAAAGAAATACTGAGCAAATTGATCTTTTATCTAAGTGGAAGGAGGGAGTGAGGATACACTGACCTAAATAATGGAAGGGTTTGGAACCATGAGGGAATGGATAAAAACTGATTCAGGTAAACTCCTTACATGTTCAAAGACTGAGAGTGCAAAACCTGTAATTTGAAGAATGTATTTAAAACGCCTGGAATGAGTGATTAAGAGGGGCTATTTGAGTTCTGAAAGTGCCACTTCCTGACAGCAGGAGGCCTTGAATTCATATTCCCTGAGGAAAATAAGAATTACTGTAAGACACAGGCATAAACTGGTACAAACAGGTATATATTTGTCATGAATACTTAAAGGCTTGAAATTAGAATGAAGTGACTAAAAGCATCTGACAACAAGAATCTAAGAAGTGCTTTTCAGTAGGAACAGTGAGGCTTAAAACTCTAACTTGATGAGCTGGCAAAAGGGCTTTTCTAGTACAGTTGTCTGTCGTGGGTCTGTGCTGTTTAATACCTTTATCAAAAAGCTGGATGATGGGGATGGTACACACCCTCAGGAAGTGTTCACCGTGAGAGTGGTGCAGCACCAAAACACACTTCCCAGAGATTGTCAAAACTCAGCTGAATAAGGGCCTGAGCTAGCCTTGAACCTGACTGGAGCAAATGACTTCCAGAGGTCCCCTCCAACCTACGTTATTCTGTGGTTTTATGAGTCTATTTATTTAAACGTTAGAAAGGGAAGCACTAGGATAGCTGGTTTGAAAGTTTCTTTCTAAGGGTATCCTCCAAAATACTATCTGAATGCCTGAAATATAACCATTCCCAGAATCAGGGGTGCCATGTGGGGAATGTGGAAGCAAGGCGATGTGGATGGGATATTTCATAGCTATTAGTAACAAATGGGGCAGGTAATAGATGTACTGACTGAAAGGAATTTTGAGGGAACTACTGTTTCAGAAGAATTAAGGAATGGTGACACAGGAGGAGCTCAGAAGGTGCGAGTGGCTACTTGGCAAAGGAACAAAAATCAGGGTATAGTGGCAAAGAGACAACATTTGGCTGATTTGTTGTTCTGAGAAAAATGGTTGAATCAAGCAGAAATCTCCCCAACATAACAGCACAGAAGCGTAGAATCATATATCATTGAGGCTGGAAAAGACCTGTTAGATCATCAAGTCCAACCATTAACCTAGCGCTGCCAAGTCCACCACTAAACCACGTCCCTCAGCATCACATCTACATGTCTTTTAAACACCTCCAGGGATGGTGACTCAACCACATCCCTGGGCAGCCTGTTCCAGTGCTTGACAACCCTTTTGGTGAAGAACGTTTTCCTAATATCCAATCTAGACCTCCCCTGGTGCAACTTGAGGCCGTTTCCTCTTGTCCTATCGCCTGTTACTGAGGAGAAGAGATGAACACCCACCTCACTACAACCTCCTTTCAGGTAGTTGTAGCGAGAGAGTTATAGAGAGATGTAACACATCTTTAGTGTGTTATGGCATTTTTTTCTGCTTTTCCAAGTGAGCTTTCATTTCCATGGCCAGATATATTGGAATGAGCTACCCTGTCATTTCAAATGCAACAGGGCTTGACACTTACACAGCGGGGGGGGGGGAGTGCACGTGCACACGTGTGCATTTGAGGACCATGATTTGCATGCAAACAGTATCATTATCAAGTTGATAGTTGACTGTTTGACCAGACATAGACATTATAATGGCACCTCTCAACTGTCTTAAAATCTCACCTCAAAATCACTTTTAAAATTACAAGTTAGCTGGGTGGTGAGAGCTTTGCTGAGGTGAACACATGTATGTAAATTCTGAGGGCAAAGCTCCATTAGAAATTTAATAAGCCACTAAGGACTAAGTAAGAAAGAAAAAAAAAAAAACCGCAAGATTTTGTGGTTCTACCTTGAGCGAGATGTGCTGTTTGAGTCTTCATCCACATGTCCATGTCCTGCTTATGTCCCCTTCTAGGACAGGGGGACTCAGTGGGTCTGGCTGGAGAAGATGTGCTAAATCAGAAACCCACTACATCACCATCTCTTTGAAATAGAGCCTTCCTATTCTGGACCTCCATTTTCAAAAGCTTTTCTTTTCCCTTTCCTTTTGAAAACCCTTTCTCTCTCTTCCACAGCTTGGGGGTCAAATCCATCCTTGCTGTAACTCCACCAAGGCTAATTTGGCCCATGTTTTTCCCTGTCTCTCAGCCAAAGTCCCAATCAAAAGAGATCCTGTCAAATCCTGGCACAAAGGGAGTTATTTCCTCACTAAATGCTCTCCCTGGGCTAAATCCTTTATGTGAACTGCAGTCTTTTGCTAGCCCATGGGAAGCTGGTGGCAAACACATCTGATGTGTCTGCTCAGTCAGAAGACCTTCTTATTTCAGCAGGAAATATCTGGACCTACTTCTCTTTGCTACTGCTCTTAAATATCCCCTTGTGGGTATCTCAGCAGCCATTACATGGAGACACTCCTGAAAGCAGGTATTTTTTCCCTTTTTATAATGGGAGAATTCATTTATGCTGAGAATACAGTTTTTACCAGACTGCCTGCAGGACAGTACAATAAAAGGTTTATCCTTAATAGCATTTCACTGAAGTTTCACCACAGGAGACAGGATTTTTGTTGTGTTTTTTTATTTTTTTATTTTCCCCTTCAGTTGCTATGAAAGTCTCTACTCTCAGCTTTTTTTTACAGAGCATAATCCCTAGACGTCCTCTGTCACCTTCTCTCAACTGAATTTTTCTCTTTTCTTCGATCCTTTTTCATCTCTGACACACTTCTCTCCTTTTTGTTTTTCTTTTCTTCTCCTATTATGCAGTCAAAGGAAATTAGAAAAGTAACTGGTTATGAGCACAGTAACTCTGAAGTTGGACAAGCCATCTGTAGCAAAATTAGCATGAAATAAGAACTAGCCTTTGCTCACCTGCAACTTCATGTTTGCTTTGCTCTCTAACGCTCTGTTTGAAGCAGTCTGCTGATTTACAAGCTGCGACGAACATCTCCATGACTGTCTCCACTCTTCCCTCCAGGTTGCTGCTGAGCCCAGAATGCACACCCATCTTCCTGCCTTTTTGAAAGTCTCCCTGCTCCAGGATCTGTCTCATCTTTTGTCCAGGTGAGGTGCAAACACTTAGCTGAATTTCCAGAGCTTGTCCCAAGAGAGACAGCACCCTGCAGAGGACAGACACATGCCTCCAAGTGTGGTGGGATTCTCTTGCAAAGTGCCTGTCTCTTCCCATTAAGCTTAGCAAGCCTATATGAGGCACTAAGTGCCAAATGGCTAAATAAAAGAACACAGTCCTCTATGAATGATATCACTGACAAGTTGCCTGAGTCTACTAGCAGACTCCAGTTCTGCATAGTCCTTCCTGAGTCCTCTGGAGGTACAATGATGTCTAGTGTGCGCCTACTGGGTTGGCTGGAGGGAGACTTGAGATAATATCCCATCTCACACCCGTCCTCCCTTGTCTGCCTCTTGTTTCTTTGCCACTGAATACGCAGAATGGTACCTACCTTCTTCCTAAATTGCTGCAGAACTCAGAGTTGCAAAGAGCTGCTTGAGCAGCATGTGTCATAATTAATTGTTATCCTAAGCTTCCTCAGGTGCCTGACTGCTTGAATATCTAAGAATTTATGGGCATTTGGTAATGTCTGAAAATGAAAAGAGTCTCTTTAATATGCTTTTGATAAGTATTTGCACTTATTTTAGAAAGCTATTTTCATTCCACTCAGACACTTGTTAAATAACTTTTCAGAACTTGAACATTTCTGCTCATTTTATATGTGAAATAAATCAATCAGATTTAACAAAGGAAAGAACCTGATTTGCCCACAGCCCTGTCTGAGCACAGAGGTGCCATTTTGCAATCTAATGAAGCTTTCAGTTAGAGAAATGAAAGGGGAGGGAAGACTTTGATACCAAATAAAAATGATTCAGCATCCTCATAACTTTGACACGTAGTGTGACTTATAAGCCTTCCAGTGGAGCAGTATAACAATAGAGTAAGAACTTATAAGTCTAGACCACAGAAGATACCTACCAGCAATTATGTATCCTCCCCAAATCTGAAAGAGCCTCGGGAAGGGAAAGGGCCCTGAGCAAAGTGAAGAAAACCCATGCCATGGGTTTGGACTCATGGCAAGAACCATTATCTGCATCCACTCACCTGTCAGTAATCATGCTTGTCCAAGTTATTAAGAAGACACTGAGATTGAAGACTTTTTAGGAAAGGGTTTGTATGTGCCTTGCACAAAAATGGGATACTGCATCATGAAATGGGCCTTCTTTGCTGTTAATAACACATTTTGTAATGAGTAACACATTTTGAAAGTGATGTACTTGCGTCAGACTCTGCTTAGCTCACGGGGCACAAGTGATACAGTCCGGACCTCTGTTGGTGGCAAACAGAGCCCCAGTCGAGTAATGAACAGCAGCTCTTCAGCTCCATAAAAACAAAGCACAAGATCTGCATAGGTGGACTTTACTACAGGAATAGGATATCTAGACTTGCTAGTGTAGCCTGTCACTGCCTGTCTTGGCATTTGTGATGACCGCTGCATTTAAATTCAAGAGAGTGACTGACGGTTAAGGTTAATTACCATTTGGGGCTGCTATGCTTTGGCCTCATATATGCTTAATGGATCTTCAGGGCTACCCAGCACTATTTGTGGCTCTGATATGGCTACAGGCTCTTACACATCACTCAACTCTCTACTGTTTCTAAAACAATGCATTATTTTTCCTTTTATTTTCCTGGTGCTTCATAGTTAATCAGTACAGAGTTTAAACAGGGATTTTTATATATATATATAAAAAGAAGAGTTCCTTAACACCTTTATAAGTCATCCATACTTCACAGACTGAGGTTATTACCAGATGGGTATCTGTCGAGGCCTATCTGAAGAGAGTATCTGTGACTTTGATGTATTCTTCCTATGCTGCTAACAAATAGGTCACAGCCCAGTTATGTGATTATACAACATGTTTACAACTTCTGCCATACTGAAGATGCACAGAATATTGCTTGGCAGGAGCCAAGACCTGCATCTTGCATGATACAAGAAGTTCTGCCTCTCTCCCTTCCGTCCCTCTACAACCACAAGGAATCTCACCCAAACAAAACTTCCTTGCTGTCATATTTGAGAATGGTGGGACTGAGTCTCACAGAAAGTCTCTCAATCTATAATATGCTTTCAAGCTCAGCAACAAAAAAGGATTAAAATTGTACTGTGTGAAGGCTTCTGTGTTATGAAGTATCATCATCCAAACACTTTAAGTAGTATTCTATAATATAGTCTACCATAAGTTCAATTTTTACTCAATCACTTGAAATGCACTTAGGAAAATTGCTCTTTTGCTGTTTTCACAACAGCTCTGGAAGTCAGCCTCTGGTTTAATGATAACTGCTTTAATCACAGTTTGGCTTGTTTCATTTTCACAGCATTGATGTAACAAATTATTTATTTTCTGTATGTTAAATATGCTATCATTACAGATACCAGAATTTTGTTACTGGTGCACTAAATGCAAACGACAAGGTTTGCATCTCATTAAGGTAATTTGTGTGCACATTATTTTTAGTAAACACAGTGAATGAAATCACGTATCTTCTCTACCAAAACTGTCATCTGAAACTATTTGTGCTTGGTTTAATAACGCAAGTTATTTTTCAAGCCCTGCTATATATAGCAAAACATGTGTTTTCTTAAACAGGACAGCCAGACTCTAAAGCGAACATGGCATCCTCAAGTAGGAATTGCATTAAAAAATATTGTTACACCATTAGGCTGAACAACCCCCCCTCTCATTTGCCACAAATCACTGCATTCGGCTCCGAGTTCAGATTCTGCAGGGTACGCAAGGAGGAAAGGATGTTTGTTCCTACGCCGTGAGCAAGGGGATGGGAGAATTCTGTCACTAATTTGTTCTGATCCTGCTGCCTCATTAGGGCAGTCTGTGAAAGATGGGAAATGTGTACTATGTCAGTGAATGTGAACTTTCTGCATGGAGCTGTTAACACAGTAAATAGCTCAGGAGGAGGGAGGGAGACAGCTGGAGTACATTGTGTTTCATAAAGACTATACCGGGGCCTTGAATCTTCATTTAACCCATCACTGAGGTGACAAATATCCACCGCTTTGCTGCTGTGTGATGCCGCTGCTGCTTGCCTGTTAATTTATCTGTTTTCAGGCTGTCTAGACATTGTTTGGGTCAAAAAGTGCTGTCTCTCCCCTGCCGTGGGATTTGCCGGCTCAGCTCTTGCTGCAGGCTTCTGTGCCAAACGGGCTTTACAGAAGAATGCTCCCTCTGTCTGGATGGCTTATTAACCAGGACTCTGAATATAGGGAGAGGTTTTCAATCAGGTTAAGGCTTCTTACAGATAAAGTTTATTTTAACCTCTTCTCTCTAAAAATACGCTGTCAGGAATAAATAATTCAAGTACTTCGGGTTTTTTCCCCTTGTGATTGAAAATGTGCCTAAAGGTGTCCTTGAATTGTTCTCTTACGAGGTTCAAGCAGGTTTTGGATGGTCCAACCCCAGACTAAACTAAATGCTGGCCCGGGGTCCATGTTGTGCCTTCACTGGGGTGGTACTGTGCCCAGCGCAACGGAAACGCTGGCGCTTATCAGAACCCCTTGCTGTTGCTGCCAAGTAAATGTTAGAAAATACTTTTTAAATGGTACTTCAAGTTAAGTAAAACTACTAGTGAATACCTTGGCCATACATTTCTTGGGAACACCTGTAAAGATGTTGACCTTTGGGGCACTCAACTGCAGGGATGTTTTTTATGTGAAAAAATCATCCAGGTGCCTTACCAAAATTGTTGCCATGAGATTCTCAGTCAAATTCATGAGGAGATAAACACAAGTTCCATAAAAGCCAAATTCCCTTTCACCATAAAATAATGTTGTATTGCATTATATCTTCAATATCAGCATTGATTTCCTAATGTACCTGCTGTGATCTTAGACTGCAGGAATAATCTCCTATCTGGGACTTAACAAAAAGTGTCTCTTTTTTTTGCCCTTTTTTTTTTTGGACAGAAAATTAGTTTTGGATTAATGGAAATATTTTGCAAGGGCTTCAAGGACTGCGGAAAACATTTGTTGATCTTTGAAGAAGTAAGTCTCCCAAACCGAGGCATGCTACATGCACTGCGTGGTGGGAGCTGTAGTTCCTATGTTTCATGTTCCCATTTCATCGTATCAATCAGCCTGAATTTATCTTCCAAGATCTACAGCTTCCTCACACCATATGTAACTCACCACTTCTTATCGCACCAATACAGAGCACAGGGAAGGCAGCCCAGCTAGAGGAGCTGCAGTGAAAGATGGCATAGGCATCTGTATTAGGGCCCACAGCACAATTCTTATGTGCATGTTGCTGTGTGTTCAGCAGAAATACTTAGAATTTTTCTTTTTTTGCCATAAATTCACAATTATGCATAAATACTTCTGATACATGAAAAATCTGAGAAAAAGAAATCCACTCTCACTGGAAAAAAGTCCTCCCAGCCCTCTCTCCTGGTTTACAGGTCAGCACATGGGCTATGCCGGCTTTCCGCAGAGGGCCTGGAGATCCCCTCTGAGCTGGCAGGATTCTGTCATAGGTCCCACAAAGGGAAAGGGATGTTGTTGCTGGAGATTAACCTCTCGGGATTTTCAGCTGTTTTTTTGGAGGACAGGTCTCAGTTTTCTCACATCCGTTAACTATACCCAGTTATCTTCTGAATATTTTCTGTGAAAAATTCTTTGCTGGCCATTCTCATACTGGAAAAGAGTTCATAACCCTGAAATGGGCACCCAGACGAGGTGGAACTTGTACAGACTCAGTTGACTTCAGCAAGGTTCTGCCTGAACCCTGGCTCTTGGCCACGTGGCGTACACCCAAGGACCAGTCCCTCAGATGACCAGAGTTCAGGCAAGTGTGCCCAGACAACAGCAATTAACTCTTTGAACCAGCTCTGAGAAATTTTTGCTCTCGGCTTTTGTGCTTTACTGGGTCGGCAGTCATTAGTGCCTTTTAAGCAGTTTGCTAGCAAGGCTTCTGAAGAGAGCGTGGTAGCAGCATATGTTCAGATGAACAGAAAATCCTGACAGCATTCACCCAGGCTGGCCTTAAGTCACTCTCACTGCAAGATTCTCAGGCTTTGCATCTTTCCTCACAAAGCAAGGACTACAGAGAATCTCTGTTCAAAATTTTCTGCCTTCTTCCCATTGGAATTTAAAACAAAATGTCATGGAAATACAAGTTTTGTTAAAGCTTACTAATACAAAGCCTAAATTTTAGGCCAAGTTAGACCTGAAGGAGTTCCTTTATTATTTTTTGCCATGACTAATTCTATATTTTTCCATAGAATTTGCATAGGTTTTCTGAAATAGCTACAATCAATGTAGTAATTTTACTGAGAGCGCTTTCCAAAATACAAACTGAATAGAGAGGTACTTTGTCTGATTTACTTGTAGATCTACAGCTACAAGATTTTTCCACTGCCCTTTTTATTCTGAATGAGTAGGTTAAAAGAAGAAAACTACCCATATCTTCAAGATGATGGTATAAGGTTATTATTCGCAGGACTTCAACGCTTCTCATACAACTCCTGAGTTGCGGACAGCAACTGAGTGGTATGTGCCACTGAGGCAGGGAATGAAGTGAGGTTTAAGGAGAGGAAACTGTGGGGAGTGGGAGGAATGCTCAGAAAAATTAAGGGTCCTAGTATATTTTCAAGCCACCTACATTGCTAACCTTCTACTGTATCACTTACAAGTCTCCTGCTAGAGGCATCTCCCAGAATCCTACTCCTAACTGTATTACAAATCTCATCCTTCTCTTTCCCTTCACTATCCAGGCCGAAATGTGCCTCTGGCACTGTCTGAAGCTGCGGAGGACTCCACAGCTCAGCATTAACATGGAGCCGCCTGGGTAGGCCACTGTTGGCTTGCTTTCATGTCAGATATCTCTTGCTGTGCTCACAGCTGATCTACTGCAGTCATGATTTTAATGACCTTCCTCTCTCTAAATCAGATGCTAAGGGCAAAGGAGTGTATTTCACTTCTCCCATTTGTAATTAGCAAGCAGCAAGCCTAAGTCAGGCAGTGTTTTCCCATTGCCTTGGCAAAGATTGGAAGGTTCAGCCCTGTTCTTGTATAGGGCACCCAACTGAACGCTGGCACCCTGAGTTCACCCCCAGTTCTTCCAGGGATCTGCAGGGGGGGGTTGGGACAGTCTCCCTCTGCGTGAGGAAGCAGGCCAGAAGTCAGGCAGCAGAGGAGGAGATGGCAGAAGTGGGTTCAGTTCCTTGGTTGACCAGGCACTTCCCATGTGCCTCTCAGCCAGATGCTTTATCCTCTTGTGTTTCAGTTCTCTGTCTCTAAACCAGGGCAAACAAAGCTTTCATACTGCACTGTGGTGCCATGAGGGCGCATTAGGAACTGTAACATCCCCTAAATTCCGTGGGAGAGATGAATGAGTTGGTTTATATAGACCTAACAGCTGTGAGAGCAGGTATTCCTTTTAGCGCGTGCCTACGCTGGAGGTTTGAGATAGACAACATGTTTGTAACAACAGTGGGCTCTAGAGATGGCATGTATTTGGAGCCTGTAGCCGTGACTGGGTTACACGTGATAAAGCATAAGGTTGTGCTTATAAAGGATAAGAGCAAGTGTCTCCTGTTACTCTGCTGTGATGCCTTGGGCAATTCAGGAGTGTGGGCAGGCAACATCCCCTAATTCAGCCAGCCCCACAAGGTGGCTATCACTTGGATGCCAATGTCAAAATTGGACAAGATTAGATGTGGACTCATCACTCCTTGCTTTCGGTGCATTTAGACATGTACAAGGTATTTCCAGTCTGTCTGTGGGGCAGTTTTCAGTTTGATAGCTACATTACATGGCTTTTAAAGAATAAAATATGTATTGATGGCACCCAACAAGTTACTATTCCCTTATCTCAACACTCAGAGGCAGTAGATTTTAGAGCTGTAGAGACTGCTGATCTCAACTCAGCAGGTGATTTTGTTTGATTCATGTTGTGCTGTTTTGCCTGCTCAGGTTCCCTACGGCTTGCTGCCTAGCAAGTGCACACAGACAGCTTACTCACTGTATTTGGAGTAGGTAGACTTGGTGCCAAACTGCTGTCATGGAGAAAGCGTCTTTCATCTCTCTTGGCTTATTTTGAATTGGTAACCCTTACGTGAAGAAAGCTGGCCTTCCAGCTCTCTTGTTCCTTGGCATCTCAAAACAGTAATACTGCCATTGTGGCCTTTACACCTGAGAGGACATAGTGAGACTATCCTGGTTTCAGCTGGGAAAGCGTTAATTTTCTTTCTAGTGATTGCTGTCAAACAAATGTCGATAATGTATATTGGTTTTAGTTGTTGCTAAGTGATGTTTACACAATTCAAGGACTTTTTTTCAGCTTCCCATAGAAGCCTAGACAGAATGATGGAATGCCCAATGGAATATTCCATACCATAGACATAATTATTATTATTATTGTTATTTTTCCTTTTCTGTTATTGTTTCTATTAATCTGTCTTTATCTCAACCCAGGAGGTTTTTTTTCTCCCTTTCTGCTCCTTTGTCTTCCTCTTCTCCCCACCCTTCGCGGGGAAGGAGCGGGGAGCGAGCAGCTGCGTGGTTCTAGTTGCTGGCTGGGGTTAAACCATGACACAGAACTCGGTGAAAGTTTGTGAAAGTGGAAATACACAGTAAGAAATGTTTGATTCTCTAGCCACCATTCGAAGTTGATAGAACAAAAAAAAGCCTGTGCAGGCATGCAAATATTTCAGGGCACTGGTAAAAGTCCCACACCCATTCAAAGTTTGCCATATTCCCCTTTGGTATTCTACTGGTCTTTCATAGATTGCAGCACACCGCCCTTCTGTAAGTTTTAGTTCCTTTTTCACTTTATTAGATGAGGTTTCTTTATTATGCCCAGACAGAAACTGAAGTGAAATACAAATGCAAGTAGTTTTTACCATCAGGGTATATTCCTGTATGTGCTCTTACTGCAGTGCATGTCCTCAGTCTCATATAAACACTCGTTCGGCTTGTAACCCTGTGATGGCCAAACGACAAACTGAAGCTCAAAGTTGCCCTTGCTCTTAGCTGGTGATAATTTTGCTCCTTTGTTTATTCCATCTGAAATCCGTTTACAGTTCAGCCTACTTCTGTTCCTGCTGGAGTTTTTGCTCCATAAACTGTATGTCTCCCCAGCTGAAAAGTCAACAGTTACTGCACTTTCATTTCCTCCTGGGAGGGTGAATCATAACCAAGCAAGGGCTGTAAGACCAAAAACAAAAGGAGAGAGAAGTAATGCGGTGGATCAGCTTCTCCAGGCTGTGCGAGCTCCACAGGGTGCCCTTTACAAATGCAGTCCGTGAACTGAACCCGAAACAGTTTCCTTCACAATGGCTGAAGTAAACTGACCTTTGAAGGTTTGCTTGGTGATTGCAGTCAGATGAACTCGAGCTTTCTAAGGAGGACAGCCTCACAGCCCTGCCCTCCCTACTGCTTGAATGTACCCTTTTGTACTCATCTACAGCAGCAGCAGATGGGCTTGATGACTTAGGAGGACCTTCCAATCCTACCTCCATGGCCTCTCAATGTTCAGAGAGATGTTCAAACGTGCAGCAAAACATGAGCCCTAGGCTGTGACTGTGGATGTTGTGCGCAGTGTGGGTTTTTTGAATCTCTCCATTCTGAGTCAGCTTCTACACTGAATCAATGTACGTGGCCTTATTAGCAGCTTTCCTAAAAGGTGTCTTTGGAGGGCAAAACTGCCAAAGCAGTGGGGTTTGTGTGACTTATTATAATTTCCTTTTAACATAATTTGTAGCTGTTCACTGCTTATTTTGATAAACTACTTCCCCATGCCAGCAGGGTAGGGCTGTTGCGGAATATCATGCCAACTTTGGTTTATAGAGCAGAGGGGAAGACAGAATGCACATTCAAATCAACAAACATATATATGTGTGCATGTGTTTAAAGACTAATATTTGCATGGAAAATATTACTAAGAAAAATTATTTCCATTTTCATTGGCATTTTCTTGAGAAAAAAAGGAGTATTTTCTGATTATCTTCAGAGCTAGAAGTAACCTGAGATTTATTTCACTGAAAAATTTGCTCTGCTTTCTTTTTCCCAGTGCAATTAAAAAAATAAAATAGCAAAGTTAGAGACCTTGCATGGTTTTCCAAACAAATGGGTGTTCATCTGGGACTATGACATCTCAAACAAAGGTAATCCATGAAAGTATTAGATCATCAAATTGCATGGTGGTGTGGGGGATTGCTCAACTGGACAGACACACTGTTGAAAATGCCAAACAAAATGCTCCATCTAAGGACAGTAGGCATCACTCATGTGTTTTCACTTAACTCCAATGCAAAAAGGAAGCAGTGTAACTGTACTGCAAGTCAGACTGAGGGGAGTGTCAGTCCGGAAATAATTTATACTGAGGGACTTTCAGTCCCACATTTTGGACCTTCAGGAGATGCCACCTTACTTGAACTAGCAGTTTCTCTGAATTTTCTACTGTAAGTTAGTCATAGCACACATACTCACTAAATGGAAGTATCAAAAATTTGTCAGAGGTTTGGGAAAAGATGTTCTGCAGTTTGTTGAGTTTTGCTCATATTTGAACCCTTTTTTGTCCTCTGTGGCTTGGTCCAGTGCCCATTAGTGTTCATGGAAAACTCCAGTTGAACTGGATGAGTTTTGCAGATCCGGTTCTGTAATATGACAAGTTCCTTCCATTCATGCTAGAAAGAATGGAAAGTGCTAAACGAACTGCGGGAGGTGGGTGACCCCCGTCTGTGCCAGGTCCCCAGGTTCAGCCATTGGATATTAAAAGACAAGTTAGAAGAGAAAAGCCAGTTCCCCTTCAATGGCTGAATTCTGACCTGAACCAGCTCTTGGGTTCATGCAGGCTTTTGAAAAACTGACATTTTTCTCTATGAATCACACGTGGAATTTGCATCTTATGTCACACACACACTGAATAGTGGAATGAACATGACTCAGTTATATTCTTTTTATGAATTGAACTCTAAGACAAGATGTTTTGCATTGTTTTGTTGAGAAGTCTCTGTTCTCCTCCCTCGTATCTCCTCCAACACCCACCCACTCAGAGGCACACGGTCTTACTACCCCTTACCGTACCATACACTCCCACCACTCCTTTTGCTTTGACCCTTCTATTGGAAGTTGTTTACTGCTACCTATTCCCTTCAGTGACAAGTCACTGCTGTTATTACTGTATAGTTATTATTATTTTTGTGCCAGTCACTCATCTGGACAGGAAAGCTTTAAGAACCTTAATTACTTTGTGGCCAGACATGGAGCTATATTTCTAAAAGTAGCTTTTCTTTTTTGGATCAGGTTCATTTCCTACAGTGTCTGGTTTTATGAGTTTGCTAAAAGTTGTCAGGTTCTCAGGAACCCCCGTACTTTCTTCTCAAACACACACACACACACGCGCACACATAAATATATATAAAGAGTTGAAAATCTGGAACAATTAAATTGTTTTCACCTCCTGTCAGTCACCTACACAGAGTCATTTGCAGTTTCACATACATACTCTGCTTTCACTTCTGCGCTAAATACTGCTCTAAAATGATCTTTGTGGTTATTGTATGCTATAGTTCAGGACCCTTCCAGCTGAAATGTTCTATAGAAAATATCACTGTTATTCTTGGCACTCACCACCAACTATGTTAATTTTTGTATTTTTTTAAAGTGCAGCAGAACTGCAAGAGAGATAGTGAGTAATTCCCTTGAAGCTATGTCCCCAATGATTTGATTTTTCCTTGACAGCTTATGCATCATGCTATATGCTTATTTAGACAAATAAATAAGAGGGCTGTTATCTGCCAGCCTGGCCTGAGGGCTTTTAGCAACACCAGAAAGTCTGCCGGCTTTCCTTTCAACATTCAACAAGACAATTAGGGAATCGCATTATGGCAAACGTGGATACTACATGCTCGAGTGGGAAAAGAAAAGCTGGTCTGAAACTTGTGAATCCATGAGAAGGCCAGTGTTGATTGCACAGTAACCTACCTCTGACCTGCACCTAAAGGAAACCCTCTGAGCAGGGCTTAGAGATGTGGCTTAAGAAAAAACTTGAGCCTTATTCTGTGTGGTGAACAGAGCAGCTCTGGGATTTATTGCTGGCGCTGGGAGATATATTTTGATAAAACATCATGCTCTGAAGAAAACAGATTTGGGTCAACAGAAACATTTTGTGAATTCATGTTCAACTTAACAAGTTGCTTTATTCTTAAAATTTAAGGAAGTCAAAATGTTCCCTTTCAACATTTTTACATGAAACATTACACATTTCAGAAATGTACCTGCTTTTATTTTTTAAATGATTACAAGTGAAATGTTACCTTTTACTTCAAAAAAAAAGGGACATATTCTACTCATCCTAAATGATTAATTTCATTTGGTTGGGGGGGGGGAGGAGGCACGTTTCCTTTTGAATCTACCCTAAAATGTTTTTTCCGCAATTTTTCAGTACAATTTTGCAAATAAATCCTTCCCCTTCACGAGAAACCCTTTAGGGCAGCCACAGAAACAGCCATTCCTCCGCCTGGTCTCCACCTGCTCGCCAAGGGACGTTTTCTCTCTCTCTCCAGGGAGTCTAAACCAGCTCTTCACCACTCCTCAGCTGCTGGTAACTGCAGGGCAGACCGAGGGCTGAAATGAACTTGGCAGTCTTTATGCTGTTCAGTTAACTGACTCACTGCCCGAACACGGCCAGGCTTGGAGCTTTTCGCGGTCAGATAAGCTAGGGGTGAAATTGCAAGCAGAAATTTGCTCTGTCCTAAACCTGTGGGCTGGATTTTTAGAAGTTAGGCAAATAAATTCATGCAGCACTGTGTGTCTGTTTGCAAAGTAAAATTCCAGAGAAGTTGACATGAAATTATAATTAATATCAAAGTTTCATAAACATTTGAGTCTAGCTCTTTTGGTCAGTATTGTATGCAAGCAACTCCCTTTTATGTGCAAAGAAGGTCCACATATACAGTCCTGATTTTCTGCAAAATCTAGATTTTACTGCGCAGTCTATCCTGGAGGTTTTCATAATGTGCGATAACGGGATAACTGTGAATTAGGCAGAAAATCAGCTCTGGGACACAGCCCTAATATCTATGTGAAACTGTGCGACTTCACCCAGGCAGCCATAAAAAATTCCATGTTGAAATAAAGCATGGAGCTGTGTCTATATTTGTATGGGTGTCTGGAGAAGACCTCATCTCATCTGACCTGATGAAACATTGCCACCAACTTCATAAGGCTCTGATAAATAGTAACTTTCCAAGGATGACTTAATTTCTCTCTAAGCTTGGTTGGAAAGCTTATAAAAGAGAATAGTCTCATCAAAATGAAGTTCTCCCCAAGTTCAAAGACCTGAAGGAGTAACAAATTCTATTTTCCCTTAGCTTTTTTAATAAATTCATTTCATTAGGGAAAGTTTAAAGTGACAGCTTTAAAAAAAAACCACTTTTCATTCTTTGCCTGTTCTCTCTTTCAACAACACAATCACACCCCAATTAACTAACTGTACTGCTTACAATAAAGACTAATGATCCTCCACTGGCCCCCACCTCCACTAGCAGCTTCAGAATCCGACCAGAATCCCAATTAACACATTGATTTGTTTAAAAGGAAAAGAGTGATCTTTGGCTGTCCATTCCACCAGCTGCATGTTCCATCACCCAGTCTCCAGCCAGTCCATCGATTTCCTTAAACCAGCAAATGTCTTTTGATTTCCCTCCCCTAACTGCAGGGTCCCACTCCAGTTCTTCTTTTTGCCAGAGTTCACTGGGACATTTTATCTAAGAAGCTTAAAGACTAATATGCCGTGTTTCTCTCCTGCTGACCCACCGGTTCATCAGACTGATTTCAGCTGACTGCTAGTGTGGGACTGAAGGACAATGCTCGGAGAGGATGTTAGCTGCACGCTGCCACTTCCAACTTGGTGAAGCATCCAGATAAACCGAGTAAAGAAAAGGGTCATGAAAGCCTGTATGTTAAGGTTGTGTCCTCTACAATCACACTCAGATAATTAGACTTTGTAATGAGGGAGCCCTCATTATCGGAAGCTATACCAGGAGTCTGCAAATGTTATTCTTGAGGCTGGCTGGAGGTCAGGAGGGAGCACATCCACAATGCTGACTTGCCCTCAGGCCCAGCAGAAGAGCGGCAGTTCTTGTGTGCCCAAGGGGGACTGCTTAGGGATCCCTTGTGAGAGAAAACGGCAGAAGTTTGATGTCCAAGAAGTTTCCTGTTTGAGAGTACTCACCACGCTGTGCAATACACTGCAGGGAGAGGTTATAAATAATTAGGAGTGAGTGACCCAATTCGGATAATAGAACCAACGTGCCTGTAAGCTCTTTCAAGCACTCGCCTTCTGCCTGGGCTGCAGCGTTAGAAACTTCTGCAGGACGCGCATGAAACAATAATGCAGATGGCTTTTTGAGTAAACAACACCAGCATCTTTTGAGGTTTCATCACAACGTACAGACTTCACAGATGGAAAATACCAACTTCTGCTGGCCACCTAAGTGCCTGTTTTTCACAGGCAGGCCAGAGCGACAGGAGCTTGCTCTCCAGTTGCTAACACCAATACCCACAAGACTCCTGTAGTAAAAAGTGCAGTAAAAACCACTGTGAAATAATAACCGAGTGATAAAATTACAAGTAGGAACACATAAAAAAAATCACATGCACTGCAGGAACAATGATAAAAGCCTGCCTCTCAACCTGTCTAATCTCACACGCAAACCACACCCTTGGGTATTGCCAACCAGCTGAAAGCAAGAGTAGGAGCAGAGTAAGTGAAACCACATGAATGTGTGATGTGTAGCAACCATTCTGAATCCGTGTTATAGCATTTTTCTTTTACTGCTTGTATTAGATTTCTTGGGAAGGTTTCCTCCCTGGCTGGATTTGAGAATGAGAGGTCAATGGAAGATACACAGACATCGCAGGGTATTCCACAAAATAGGCCTGGCATACTATGGAGACGTTATTGATAGCTGCATTGTGCCAGAGATGGTGACACGTCTCTCAGGAAGGGTTAGGCTGTACTCTCTTGAGATATCCTTGAGCAGACAGCTTCTGTGAAGGGGAGAGAACAGAATGCATAGGAAGGGCCTACTTAACAGGTACAGGGAATAAATAAAATAGCGATGGACACAAAGTATGTCCTATGGATTTTATTGTAAAATACATTTTCCTCTTGCTTTTCTTGCTGACTGCCCAGTCACAGATTAAGATCTGTGTTAATTTTCAATGAGAGCTGAGTCAGTCTTAGCATCTTGCTTTACATCTCCTGCATCAGTATAACAGGGTAAGGCACAAACCATCCAGCAGTGATATCTCAGTCTTAATGAAGTCAGCAAAAGGTTCGCTAATGTCTTAGACAAAGCCAAGATTTCACTAGCCTTATACTCCAGTCTTCCTGAATGCAAATTTCTTTACCGACAAGGTCATTTGAATAATGTTCACCTCCAGTTTTTATGGAGAGAGCACACTGGGGCAGGCCAAATCATATGTGGTTATTGAATTCAAAACCAATACTTGCATCAATTTTGTTTTGGTTTTGTAGTGTTTTCTTTTTCCTTTCCTAGCATTTACTGGACTTCAAATGCAAACATAGAAAAAGTACATAAAAACATGGCTGTATTCATCTTTTCAATTAGAGAGATCGTGCTACATACTGAACAAGATTAACATGCTGCAACTTGAAAATCTGTGCAGCTTTTAGGTTCACTACTGGATGCCAGCATATTACTAGAGATTTGGAGATAACGATAGGGCATTAGTCTCTAAATCACAGCAATTATTCTTGATGAGAATAAAATGAAGATAAAGCTGAAAATAGCGTTGCACATCCAAAAGAGTGATTAGGGCGTCTAAAACCCGGGCAGCAAGGTACATGTATGTTAGCAATATGCAAACTGAATGCTAAGGAAAGCCTTGCATTTGTCGTCATTGCAGCCAAGCCCAAAACCAAGCACCCATGGCATGCCCATTGTGAAACTCACCATTTTACAGGATTAGTGGGAGAGGTATGATGCCAACCACAATGAACCAAATTCAGCATTTTCTAGCTTGGTGGATGAAAGTGCAGCTTCTCTACACCCTCATCTAAAGCCTACTTATTCACTGAAGTGCCAACTCCAATTATGAAGGCCCAGCCTACCTCAGAGTTTGCCAGTATACCTGGATCTGTGTCTGTTTCCTTCTCGCTCTTTTCCCCCCCTCTTTAACACTAGAAAATTATTGCCAAGTGATTAGCATTTGCAGTAAGAAGGCGGTTGGGTTGAACAATTCAAGTTTTAATTCTGTTCCAAAACATGTGATCATTTGCAGAGCTTAAAAAGAATTACAAACACTAATTGAGTCTGATAGTGCGCGTGTGATGGCAGATAAAGAATATTAAAGCCATTTCACTGATAGGTAAACAAAAGTAGGTAAAAGTAATATAATTTCCCTGAGCTCACGCAGAAAATGTGTTATGAGGGTGAGATGAAAACTCAACATTGCTCATTGACTAGTATCATGTCCTATGTAAGAGAAAAGCTCTCCATAAAACTGCAATCTCTAGTTATTAATTTCTGTACTGTGAGGACTTGGGATCTTGTTTTCAAAATAACATCTGCTAAAATACACAGACTAATAGATACATCTGCATTCACAAGGAATAGTGTAGCTCCACATTCGGATTTCCACATGCAAATCTTGAATTAGTCTTCTAACAAGTTCATTATGTGAACAATGTCTAATTTGCACATGCTGTTTTGGCAACTGTCTGTGCAATTTTCAACACGCAGAACTGCATGCCTGCCCTTTGGAAACTGAAGCTCTTTAGCTACCCTTCACGTAAAATTCCCTATTTTTCTTTCATTGAATTAAGCTGATCTAAGAACTGTGAGCTCTTTTTTTTATTATTTAAAGGGAACCAATAGGGAATACTACAAATGACATCCTTTAAAATGAGTTAAGAGTATGATTGACTTTGAAACCACTTTAGTCTTCTAGTTTTTAAAGAGGTTTATTCTGATTAACTGACCTGAATGTTAACAGAACTGGAATTTTAATTTGTATTCAGACTGTAAGAATATCATCCACTCAGATGAGACAGTGTTGTTTAATTAGGTCTAGTAGTTAACTCAGAAGAAAGTAAATGTACTGCTAGAGCTTTGGAAGAGTGCTATAGGCTCCTGGGACTTGCAGGAGTTTGGAGAAGCTTAAAAATAAGAAGTCAGTAGTTTTAGGAATTAGAAGTGAGTGCTTAGAAGGTATCGCAAAGGTTCTGCAAAGTCTGTAGTCAGCATCTTTTACCCTTGCACTTCCCATTAAAGTAATGACCTTGGAAAGATATAAAATTTTTCAATCCAATAAATAAAGTAAATCATACATATGTAAGGTCCAATTTCTGTGATTCCAAAGAAAGCCCTCAGTTATGATGATAAATGGGATATCTTCAGTAGCGTCCACAGAATTCTTCGTGTTTCATTTATGACGCGAATGAGCTGTGAAAATTAGAAGTAATGTATACACCACAGACAGCAGGCACTAATAGCAATAGAAGGATATTATCTTCACAATTATAGTTTGAATCTTTGCAGTTTTCTCTATAGTTGATAAAACAAATAGTCTTTCAAATTACCATGCCCACATAGTTTTAATACATTGTTGAGACTTTGCTTCCATTTTTCTTTTGTTTTGTTGTTATTTGGGGGCATTTTGTTTTTAATTGAAAGAAACACTGCAAATTACAGACTGATATATTTTTGATGAGATGACAAGGCAAGCACAAAGCCATACAGAGTTGACAAAATGAGATAGAAAAAGGGAACTATTCTTTAAAGTTATAAATGTGAAAATTGATTCAAGAACACTAGCTGTTTTCAATTTTTTATTACCATGTATTTTAAGGACACCCATGTTCTTACAAACTGGAGTTTATGTTCTGATATGAAAATATAATTAACACTTAAAATGACACTTTATGTCCTGTGGAGTGGAATTTTTCTGCTCTCAAGTGCGAGCAATTTGTAAAGAAACATGGTGGCAGTGAAACATCTAAACATCTTAAATTGGGCTGTCCTCCTCCAGGAGTCCCGGGCATGGGCGACTGATCTGATCGTCCCGCGTAGCTCGCTGTGGGCCTGCCTGCGCCTGCGGGAGCAGGACGGCTTTGTGGGATGGGGCTGGTGGGGAGGCTGAACGTCTGCTCCAGGGGCTGCTGCCAACAGGGTTTGCCTGTCATCCTGCAGCAAGGCATCTGCAGATGCTTTTTAAGCAGCTACGTAGGGCGCTTCGGGGATGCGGCTGGAGAGTGGTTGTGAGCAGGCTGACGTTTTGCATGTTTAGTTTGTGTGGCTTTCCAAATACACTGTAGAAGGACAAGTACTTGGTAGTGCATTTTGAGCATCTGCTTGTCGACTGGATTTCCCCGCCACATTACAGAAAACTATTTGGAAATAGTCATATTTTCAAATAACCGATTCACTTTTACTCCCTATGCTTATGTATATTCCCTGTGGTTTGCTTTAATGGCTGGCTTATATGAAAGCCTGGGCTGCTCAAGGTATTTGCTACACCAAAGGCTCATTCTCAAACTGCCTGAAGTAAACGGAAAGACTCCCAGTAACAAAGAAGCACAAAAAAGCCCTCCAAACACAGCTGTCATTGTTATTACAGCCGTGTTGAGAAGGTCGGCTTGCTGAAGTCACGAGTGAGATGCATTTCTCTAAACCACACAGCAAATGCCCTGCATGGCCGTACCTGAATTCTCTACACAGAGTCTCTGCAGGGGGGGCAGGGGCTTCAGCACAGCACGTTATTTGTTGCAACAGTAATTTTCCAAAGCCAACACAAAATGTCTCTTTAAGAGCTAGAAAGGTCTGGAAGAGAAGAGGTATTCTTGCTGTTGCTTGGAAAAATAACCGTAGAATCACAGAATATGGATTCCATTGTCATTACATTCTAACATCGCAAGCTTCATTGTCAAAATCCATAAACACAGTGTTAAAACAAATTACACAGTGGGGCTTTTTAGATTCAGTCTTGTATGACTGTAGAGTAGCTTCACCATAATACCTCTGCTTAGGTAGTAGTGAATTGATGCACTGTTTCCATCAAGGTAGCAAACAAAACCTCATTTTGCTCAATAGAGCAAAGAAAGAAACCACAAGTCATTGTTCTCTGGTGGCAACAAATTTCTACCAACTCGATACAGATGACAAACAGAGGTTTCAACTGAGAAGGATGACCAAGATGACCAAGGATGGACTGCACCCCATGCATTCAGAAGAATGAAACTAACTGATAACACTTCACACAACCCCAGCGTGCGCTGCACGGGACTAGTGCTTAGCTGGGGTCTCCATTTCCCATATGTTTCACTGAGTTGCTACTAAATCCCTCCCTTCTTTACCATGTCACAACGATCATCCGATCAACATTTATGAGATATTCTTCCCTCACCACACTGGAAAGTCAGTACAAATGACTAGGTAGCTGGTGGCACATGGAAAGTGCAGCTAAGTGCTGAACTGTAGAAACACTGGGCAAAGTTACCAGAAATAGTTTGTTGCGGTACGGTGTGCATCATTACTCCTCTGGGAAGCTGAGGAGGTATAACACGTGACTGTTTTTACTTTGCATAAAGCATCTCACACATGGACACTTTTTCAACAAAATGTCACAAAGCAGAAGACCTGCATCGATGACATTCCCCTCCCTAGATTTTATTGGCCCTTGTTCAGAGAAGAAATCACTGCTCTCCTTGCGTGTGTTGATGTGCAGCATGAGAGGATGCAGCAATACATTGTTCAGGAGCACAACATACTAAGTCCAGTTTTGGAAACTTTTAAAAAAATAGAAACAAAATCCCAGGGAAGGGACAACAGGAACTATCTAAAATTTAGATACTGTGAGTGAGAAGAAAAGATTGAAAGATCTAGATTGGTTTTGTCTGGAGAAAAATTATTAAGGAAGGGCATGATAAGGTTGATTTAAAGAGGGTGATGGTTAGTTATTCCCTTCTCCACTGGAGGTAGGACATCAGCTTAAGAAGAAATCGGCTTAATTTGTAGAAAGAAAAAAAAAAAAGATTTAGATTGGATATTAGGAAAAGCTTTCTGCTTATTAGGAGAGTTAGGTAGTGGAACAGGCTCTCCAGGTTAGTTTTAGATCTCGTTCTCTGGAAGGTTTTTAAGACCATGTTACACAGACAAAGACAGTAGTACACCAGGGATAATCCATGTGTAGAGGTAACTTAGACTGTACAGCACAAGGAGAAGATGTGCAAAGTTTGCTTCTGCCCATCTTTGTGCTCTCCCTATCAGAAACAGTGGAGGTGGTTTGGCCTAGGGAAGGTGTGTATACGTATTCAGACATGCCACTAACCTGGCCCAGTTTCACTGAAACTTTTATTTTGTTTCAGACAAAAATGGGAGGCTATAGGAAAAGTTCCATTTCTGGAATGAGTTATTTCACTTTCACTTTTCTTTACAGTAAATGATTTATTTTCCTATGTCTTTTCAAAAGTCTGCATCAAAACATACATTTTGGGTTTACTGAAACAAAATTAAAAAGCTGAGCAGAAATTATATTTACCCATTGTTTTCAGGGAATTTCAGGACTTTAGATTCTTGCTCTTGTTTGGATAAGAAGCAAACCTCAGAAGTGCTAAGTTGTTTGCATCATGGAATGGCTCTACTCTGCACAGCACTTGTGTGATCTTTGGCCTCTGGCAACTGGCAGGGCTTCCCCGGGTGCCCAGGGGAGGTACGGCAAACTGCAGCGCTCGGAGCTTCCAGAGGTTTGTGGGCTGGATTGGGCTTCCTGTGCTGCTGCCTTGAGCGCAGCATCGCCAGTGCCCACGTCTCCAGGGGACCTGTGGAAGACAGCCTGTGAACATCTTCTGCAGTTCCCATTTCCTCTTCCTTGGTTTGACAAAACTTTAATCGTCCCTGTAGGTTTTGCAAGACTCTTTAGGGGGGATGAGAGAAAGGAATGAGAATCTCGGAGCATTCTGTAACTGAATCATGGCTAAAGTTCAAACAAACGACTTAGTGCACTGGAGTGGCCCGGCAGCTTCAGGGACTGCAGCTGCAGCTGCATTCCTGCAAGTCCTGCCACCTAAGACCTTGGCAGGCAAAAGGTGACGTGTTCCTGAGCTGACTGACATTATGGTGGTTTAAGCAGATTCCTACAGAGCAAGCCCAGACTGGAGATGTTCGTTTAAGACATCATCAGCCGTCTCCTCATGAAGTAATCGGCTACAGAAATAAGACTGAGCAGATGAAAACCTGGGAAGGTAATAGAAGCTGGGGGAGTGGAAGTTGGTGCCTGAAACAATTAAGAGTTCAGAGGTGAGTCAGCAAAACCAACTGTTTTTTATTAAAAATTCATTTCACTTTCGTGGGCAGGCTGGAGAAGTAATTCCAGCACAGTCTGACTTCAGAGAAATGCCTCCCAGATAGCAGGATACAGAATAGCTAAATAATACTGAGAAGACGCGGGACAGAGGTATTATCATCAGAGCAAACTTCTACCAGCTAGACGTGCCCCTGCTGAAGAGCACTAGAGAATTGAAGTGAAATGTCCTTGGTGCAGGGAAATTTACAGGCTCTTCTGCAGACACTCCTCTCACCAAACTCTCCAAAATCATATCAAGTCTAATATCTCCGGAACCAATGATGCACCAGGTTTGAAGGATTACATCACCAGCACCCGGCTTCATTGGCTGGTCCTACCCTGAGGACAAGACATTCCTTCTTGCACCTTTTCAAAGCTGCTGCTTCTCAGGAATTAACTCTTTGAAGGGTGTCACCTAGGGACAAGTCTAAATTTTTGACTGCTACATATATACATGTATTTAATGCATGAGATTTTGTTAGCCACAGCTTGAAACTCCAAAGGAACAGCCATGTCTCCACAGTTCAGATTATTTCTCACCCTTCACTGCAGAAAAATGAACGATATCTTTTCTGTCCTTCAGGGGAAAAAAAAAAATCAAGTTGTCAGTGATATTATAAAAAGTAGAATAGGCTGAATCAAGAATACTATGCAACCTCGGTAAATAAAGCATTTTTAAGGGAAAAAGGAGGGGTGCTGCTGCTGCAGTGTAACAAAAAATTCCTGTAACTGGTTAATTAATTAGTGGCACTGCAAAAAAGATGCTGCAGATGCAGGTTAGCTCTGCCTTGCTTGAATTTGTATTGCTCTATTTCAGTTTGCATCCCAAAATAGCTGATAGATTTAGACAGTGTTGCAGGAAAAAGAGAGAGAGAGAGTGTGTGTGTGTGTATATTTTGTGTGTGTTCTTTCCCCTTTCCAAATTTCCAGTTTGCCTAGTAAGTGTGAGAAATCAGTTTCATAAGATTACTGCCCAAAATCAGCTGATGAAACCCATTGCATTCTAAGTAATTTGGTTATGTAACTTAAAAAAAAAAAACAAAAAAAAAACAACAAAAAACAAAACAACACACCACAGGGAGAAAAAAGACACACAGAGAAAGATGCAAGGAAGTTTCTGGAAGATCATTTCTTGCCTAACTTTTTTTTTTTTTTCCTGGAGAAATGTTGTTCCAGGGAGTGTCTGACTAGTTCTGCAGCTTGGCAAAAAAGCCAGACGTTACCTCATAGCTGCGGCCAGACAGCCCATTTCTATGCCAGGCAACCACTGCAGAAGCACACAGCACAGGGCCCTGCTTGATTAGCACTTCTGCTGTTTCAAGAGTCCTGGAGTGTTTTGTTCAAGGTGGGCTGCTGAGTGGGGACTCGGTGTACTTTTGTGCAAATGAGTTGCAGGCAGGGGGAGGCGGGTGGGGTGTGGGGGAAATTGGGGAAGGGGGAAGGGAGGCAAAGGGACGCAATAGGGGAGGTCTGCACTAAAATTCCGCATTCATGTTATCTTTGGGAAACAGGATCTGTTTGATCTGACCTGGTCAAAAAAAAAAAAAAAATAACAAAAGCAACCCACGAAGTACTGCATCCTAAAGGTCAGAGTAAAAGGAAGAGATGGGGAAACAAAGAGCTGTAACGACAGAGCAGGTCAAACTGAATTAAATGTTTAATTGTCTCCCTTGTGCCTCATCAAATAGCTTTCTTTAAAGGAAGAGTGATCTTTTCTTCCCACAAAAAAATTACCAATTCATCAGTGAGTTGGAAGATGACGAGTGTTTGTAAACATTACAGTCAATATCATTTTCTCATCCTCTCCCTTATTGTTGATTTACCTCATTTAGCTGTGTCATTCACGTAGTAAAGCTGTGCCTATATGCTGTATACCATAAATGCTGGGATCCCTGCACAGAATTACAGCTGCCCAGCATTGCTCTGATGGGCTTTTTAGCAAACTGTACCGTTTGCACAAGAGAAGGGCAAGTAGCAGGGCACAGAGTGGGCAGAGATGCTCAGCCCTGCACCACCGCACCTCTGCCTGGCAGTGTCCTAGGGTGACTTCTTCCAGCAGCCGAGATGTGGTTCAGTGCTCTGGGACAGGGACAGTCTGTGCAATGAGCGGGGAAAGTAGAGGGTGTGTCTGCCCAATAGCCCCAGTTCATATACTCGTGTTGTACGTACGCGGTGGGGATGCTATAGGGCACTGGAGCTTCATGACCTGTCTTGATGTATTTGCCTCTGTTNATGTTGTACGTACGCGGTGGGGATGCTATGACCTGTCTTGATGTATTTGCCTCTGTTCTCGTAAATTATGGTAGACATTTCTGTTTGGAAGAGAAAGAAACACATTTTAATAAGTTTATTTTATTGGGTGACAAGATAACTACTAATAAACTCGACCTTCTATCTGAGAGTACTGCATGATTGTCAGCAAATTTGATATCAGAACATGTGTGGGTTTGGATTATCTTTAGTAGCCAGTTTTCCAAATGAGATAAGTTATAGATAAAGAGGTAAAATTAATTGGGTTTGGTCGCATATAAAATCAGTGTTAGGATTAAACCCTTAGCAGCTCTTGACTCTGAGTCTTATATTTGACCCCTAATGCAAGATGCATGCCCACCGGAGGCATGAATCAGTCCTTGTTCAGGACAACTTCTGAAACATCTTCCAAGTTTTGGGGGTTGTTGTTTTGTTGGGGTTTTTTTGGGGGGTAGAGAAAGGGGAGGGGTGCTTACAAAGAAAAGCAGATTCCCAGATTTTTAGGAATTTCAACTGGAAGTTGGAAGAGGAGTGAGAGGCACTAAAATGTTCTGCTAATGGACTTAGAGTAAAAGTGGGATCCATCTGACTCATTTAAGACCCAGTCCAACTGCTGTATTACAAGGCCTAACAAAATGTGTCAACACCGGGGATGGGGAAACCACAATGGGAGCTTTTCCGAGATTTATAAGAGATGTGCTCTGGATCTTCCCAGCTTCACACAGGTGGACTGAGGCTGGTAATTCCAGTCCCGTTGCTCCAGGCAAGTTCTTCTGCTCGGGATGTCACAGAGATCTGGAGGGCTGTGCTCTAGGGGTACTACCTGGGTTGTGTGCTTGCTAGAAACATCACAAGCTCACTGGGGCCAGAAGGGCAGGAGACAGAGATGCCACCACTACCAGCAGTTCTATCGTCACACAGCCAGACATGCAGCTACTGGGCTTTGGGTCTGTGGTGCATTTGTAGGCAGCCTGACAGGACGACGTGTGGCCTAGTTTGCAAAACCAGCACCGATTACAGCTGGGAAACTGGAACACCCCATGAGATAGTGGGGAACGGTGGACACTCACTGTGTTTGGTCTTCTTGGGAATTTCCCAGAGCTGTATGCTATTGGCTCTCAGGCCATGGCTTGGCTCAAGAGTATCTGCCTGCTCGGCTGGATGTACGTAGCATGGCAGTGGTGTTTGTGGGTGACGGTGTCTGCATCAGTAATGAGCATAATATGAACAGAGTTTTCCTACGGTGCGGAATACCACTGATTCCCTGGATGCCAGGCAGCCCCATGGGGCTATGTAGAGACTCCAGTCGCAGGGCTGCAAAAGAGGAAAAGAAGGAAATTGCTTTCCCCTTCCTTTTTGGCAAATAAGAAATTGGAGCAGTGAGCAGGGTGGATTGCGGGGTGCTGTGAACTGTGCTGGCTGTATCCCTCTGCATCCCGCCCAAGCCCTTCTACAGATCGGTAATATAAATACATTTTAAATCCCATTTTACAGTCACCATAGGACCAAATAATTCGGGGGCCAAATTTCCTTTTTAGCATATTATAGTTTAGTGTAGAGTAAATTTCCTCAAACTTTGGCCTGGTGCTTAAAAACACACCAGTAACCCTTGGCACATGGGAGTGAATCCTAAGACACTCCTGTCTCCTCTGAGTTCTTCCCCAGTGTGAGGGGATTTGCTGTTTCTTACAGTTTCCCATATCAGTGATGACAAAAGAACGCGGGCATCACAGCTTCCAGGGATGCTCTGAGCGTCATTTGGGAAGCTCTGGACTTTTGAGTTGTTCATGAATTCCTCATTTGGTTACTGCAGGAAATCTTGCTCAGGACACCCTATGTGGAGCTCCTGGCAGGCTAAACACAGGAGGACATTTCACAGCTCATGCAGAGTCTGTGCTGCTGCATCCTTGCACAGATTTAGTATAGGAGATGAGAAGGCATTGGTCACAGCGCTGCATGGGGCACATGCCAGTGACCTGCAAGGTGGTTGGGGTATGGCGGGGAGAGCCCACGGTTTTGCTCAAAGCTGTGTCTGCCCCCATAGGACTACAGGTACCTGAAACAGCTGCAGAGACCTGGCTGGGCAGAAGAACCCCACGAGGCTCTCTCCCACTGCAGTGGAAATTTATGCTAAGCAAATGCAGTTGGAGGAATTTAAGGCATTGGAGGTCAAGGTACGCAGTGAAAACCTCAAGGACAGTTTCAACCCCAAACAGTAGATTCATCTTACCAGCCTACACCACAACACAGATAGAAGGATGGTTCTTGCAATGGGAGTGGGAAAGGCTAGTTAGATATATTTATGGGATACAGTAGAAGAAATGCATTAAAAAGTAGAAATCCTTGACTCTAACCAGATCCTCCCTTTCAGATAAATTGGAAGCAGCTGGTGGAGACTTGCAGGGTGATGGACAGAAATAAGAACCAGCCCCGCTTACCCTGTTCAGGAACGGCAAAGCCATCAGCCCCAGATGCAGTCGGGAAGAGGTTATATTTGTACAGGGAATGGGAGGAGGAGGAGGAGGATGTTTATTGTTGCATGGCGGTGTGGATGCTAGGGGTTTATCTGTACGCGTAGGCATCGCCCATTGGGAAACAGGTATGGATAGAGCTGCAGCTTCCTTAGAAGATAACAGAGGTATTAACATTAAAGCGTAGATTGCTTAGATTGTTTGGGGAGGAAGAGAAGGGAATGAGAGACGAGAGAGCTATTTGAGAAGGAAAAGGATTTATTAGCCTTTGAAAGTGGGGATCTGAGAGAGGCTGGAATGGGGCTGCTATGTCATTATGGGCTGCAGTTGGAGATGTTTCAGAGAGTAAACTAGTAATAGAAATATTTTATAGGCCACCTGACCAGAAAGAACAACTGGACTGTGAAATGACAGTGCAAATAAAACAGGCATGTAAAAAGGAGAGAGTGGTAGGAATTGAAGATTTTAACTACCCAGGCATAGACTGGAATACGTTAAGGGAAGGAAAATAAGTCTGGAGGTATGTTTGCAAATCAGACGCAGACCTGCTTTCTAATTCAGTCTGAGCATCAACTGCACAGCTTCAGTATTACAAAGGGACTGCATGAGGACATGCACAATAGGGGAGAGCCCTGGGGAGGCCGCTTTGACAGGCTCCAAGGGAAAAAAGATTTTAAAGGTGGATTGTGAAGCAAAGGATGAAGATAAAAAAGAAAAGAAAGAACTAGTGGGTTTGGTCTGAGTGGCCTTAGAGCTTGAATTTCAAATATTTGGGTTTTATTGGGCTCACAGTTCCACAGAAGCAATCAGTGGTGTGTCTGCAAGTGTGAAATCATGAGCCACTAATGAATTAAATCCTGCAATAACCCAGCTTTACTCCAGGTGAAGCTCCCTCTGCCATTAGTTAGGCCTGGGGAAATAGGGGCTATAATGGAATCCTGGGCCCACTGACACCAACGGTAAAAGTCAATCTTGATTTAACGAGGCCAAGATTTCATGCCTGATGCTCATAATCTCATTGCGCAGGAGGATGATTAGGGGAAGTGGGAGTACAAAGCTGGTTTGCGGAGCCAGGAGACTCCCTAGTGGGAGGAAGGTCTAGGGTTTCATTGCATTCCATATGCACCTCTTGAAGAGTCATCAAAGAGTGAGAGACCCACTATTAAAGGTAATGATTTCAGATCATGAAGAGCAAAGCTTGAGACCATTAGTGTCTGCATCTCTGAGAGCACAGCCAAGAGGATTTGGCAAAGGTTTGTTCACCAAAAATGGCTTGGGCGGCTCCATTCCAGGTTCTGGGCCAGGGGTGCACCTGGAGGCACAACCATCTCTCTGTGCAGAAATGAAGATTGAGTCTGGAGTCAGCTGTTGCCAGGGGCTGGTGCCGACCGACTGAACCTGTGAAGGGTCTTGCTCCTTGCTCGGAAGCACTGAGGTAACTTAGTAGGGACAGGGGTGCCTCCAAAGCTTCGGTACTGCAGCCCATGCAACCTGCTTGTGTTTATAAATGTAGAACTAACTGTTGAACCACTTTGAAAGCGTATGGGATTTCTGTTTGAGGGTTTTTGTCATAACTTTGGAGACTTGTGCCTTGCTAATTCTTTTTGCTGATTCAAAGCTACTATTACCAGCTACATATGAACATGACTGATTTTTTAATTTATTTCTTCTTTTTAAATTGGGGAACAATTGACGTCTTCTAGGCAGGGTACTGTGTCTGTACATGTATGAAATGGACAAGGAATAGCTAATTCTTGAGTATTGTAGCTGTCATGAATCATAAGCTGTTTTCTTATAGCCCATATGCTTGACTTCACCTTGTATTTCCTATCTGATGTAAAAAACAAAGATAAATAGCATGGTAGGTAAATTTAAGACGTTTTAGGAACTTGCAGATGGCTCTGAAGTAGCTGCAGGTATGACACGTGGTAAGATATGAATTTTACTACAATTGTAGAGCTACTGTCAAAAAAAATAGCCTTCTTGTTTTATTCCTTTATATTAAAAATAAATGAATAAATTTGTGTGTTCAGGGGAAGCAGAAGGAAGAGGTGGTAAAGAGTGAAAAGAAACCTCAAACCCTGGCTACTAACAGGTGCCAATGAATCACAGCTCTCTTAGTCACCATTACCAGCTGCATGAATCAATAGAAGACTCTAACTGTTAAATAAAGATTCAGTCTTTGTATAAAATATTATCTGATAACCAGCCAGTCTGTATTCAGTGAATGCCTCATGAAAGACTCAGACTGAGGCCTCCAAAGAGAGACAGCTCTGTACACAATCATTTAGCAGGAGAAGCAAAAAAATTTTAAAATCTGCTATTATTATAAACATAATTTAAGTTTTTAATTGAATGAGAATGAGCACTCCAGTAAAATTATTTGGACCGCAAAGGCTACCGGAGAGAAATGTAATTACATTTGTGTTGCAAATGTTTGCTTAGCAAAAGGAAGCGCGCTGTGACGGGCCCAGGCTCCCAGGGAAGCTGCGTGCCGCGCGTGGTTCGGCTGGTAGCGCAGAGGGTGGAAGCAGACCCTGCGCCGTCAGCACGGCACAACCAGAACCCCCTCCTGTGCCGGCAGGCTGCCCGAGCCCCCGGCCTCCGTGCAGCTCTGAACAGCCATCACCAATCCAAAAGCGGCAATTTGCAAACTATGTGGGTTCGTGTCTGTGCACAGCAGTGGACGTTGCTACTGCCCAGAGCCAAGGACACATCCATTGCAACTACTCCTCGCAGAAAGGTTGAGTCAAATACAAACGCCCCTCCCCTCCTTCCCTGTCTCTCCCCACCTTTTTAATTTGGCAAACAAAAGTCCTTCCCCCAAAATACCACTGAAAATAGTGACTATTCAAACAGATTTTCTTTTGGTTGGTATTATTTTTTGTAGGTGAGGAGATGTGCACTTGTTCATTAAAACTGAGACTTTTCAAGAACAAACACGTTCTGTGACAATTGTCTCTGAGTTGCTAATCCTTTTTTCCACCTCCTTCTCCTTTAACGTTTGGTGGAGAGTTTTCATCCATTCTCAATAAAGACTACTCATTAAATGAATCTTCTAGCAGAACTCGCAGGGTATAATAAAGAGATTTTTAATCCCTTTTTACTCCAAACAACACACAGGCAACAGATTTTGATTTTCAGTTTGATTCACCTGGAGTTGCTGTGGGGGCTCTTAAGAATCTGGTTGCATTTCTCAAATCCATTTGGAGGCTCTTAAGCAGCAGCTGATCTCCCAGTTTTTAAAATGTAATTTGTGGCAATGATTTCGAGATGGTTAAGCTTCCTAAAAGGCTCCTGACTGTTGACTCCTAGTGGGAGAGAAAGGTGGCCCAGGCCTGGGGGGACGGCGCTGATGTGCGTGGCGTGACCCGGGGGCGAGCGCTGCGCCGGCTGCGGCTCCCTGAGACCTAAATCCTCTTTGGCCTCTGCTGTCCGCAGCGCTGCGCCTGCTGCTGCTGCAGCAGAGCCGCCGGGATGCTGTAATCTGGGAGAGGGCTGGGATTTGTTCAGCAAGAGCCAAGCGTTGATCTGTACTGCTGATGCTTAGGACAATTAAATAATAGAAGCAAAGTGATTAATAATGTTCTGTTCTAAGGCGTGGAGAAGGCTGAAGGCCTGGAGAGGAGCCACTGAATTTGACTAAATAAACGTAGCAGAATAGGAAGATTTTCAGCAATTATTGGCTCATTTTTTTCCTCAGGCTTTGTAACCCGTCGCTTTAACTTATTGGCTTAAGACACTCCTTACACCCACATCACATTTTGCCTTGGGCCATTCTGCTCCTCTTGACAGCTGTCTAGGGCAAAAGGAAATCACCCGACCGCAAATGTTTTCTCATAACTTCATAACAAGGAGATCTGAAGAAGGTAAAACCTTGGAGGTTCAGACCCCGCTTTAAAAAGTGAGATAAAATTAGGACCTGAAAATCAGGCATTGCCCTCTGTGTCCCGTACCCCCCCAGTCTGTATATCCAGTTGGGCTGCTGTGTACACAAACTGATAGCCATTAGCAGCAATTTGAAAATGGTTACCTGAATTGCTGAAGTCGTGGTGATAATCAGAAGCCAATTACAGCCAGCTGGTGCTGCTGTTTTGTACCGGTTGGCAATGCCGAACAGTGGGGAAGCACTGGGATGTGGCTGAGTCGATGGATGGCAGTGTCTGGGGACGGGTCAAGAGTGGCAGGACATGTGGGCAGAGCGGTTTGCCCTCTGGCAGTGCCAGATGGGCAGGACGGCCTCGATAGGATGATTAGTGTTCAAGCTAAAGCTAAATCACGTTCAGCGCTGATCTGGCTGCTGATCATCCCGTAGTAGGGAACAGGGAAAGATGCCTTTGAGCCCAACCAGCCCTTGTGAACTGTGCTAGCAGATGCAGAGCTGTGGTCTCATGCCTTGCCATAGAAGCACGTCTTCCTTGTGCAAGCTGCTTGGTTGTCTTCATTGTGCACATGAGCTGGCTTCATCGATGGCTGTGAATGTGCCTCTTGCGCCTCAAAGCATGTTTGCATTAGCCCTGCCTGCAGCACAGCTAGTCACACCAGTGCCAGCTACTCTCGTGGCACATTTTTGATGCCTAGTGGAGATTTCGGTTGTTGAGGGTTTCAGTACGGTATTACCTCTATACTGTAGATGTTCAGTGTTTGCTGTGCTGTGCGCCTGAAGCACTGAGTAAAGGGATGTAAAGGTGAGGTAGTGACATCAAAGGGACTGGGAACAGACACGTGTCCCAACACTGTGCTTATGGACATGACAGTACAGTGATGTTCAACTTGTGCCCCATCTTCTGCCAATGGTCCCTACAATAGGTGGATCAAGCAATGACTAGAAAATAATAAAAACTTGCTCCATCTTCCCACACAGACAAGCTAGCAAACAAACTGCAGGAAAAGAAAAGCAAATTAACACACAGTTTGTGTTTAGGGTCTTTTGTTTTCTCTGCAAATGCGTGTGAGTAAGTCTTAGGACTGCTTCGGGAAGGTCAGGGGTCCTTTAAATGTCAAAAGCTCGAGGGATCCAGTTGGCTCTCGCTCAGATGTCCCTGTATGAAGACAAGGCAGACAATGAGCTGCCTTTTAATTTCTTCATGTCTTATTTAGACCTCTTCTCCCTTTGAATCTGTTTAGAAAATGTACACTCAGTCATTCGTCCACACCCCTGTCCCCTTCCGCAGAGAGGAGGAATGGGGAGGTTGTTGTGGTTTTGGTGTGAGTGTGATTCTGCCTGTCTGAACTAGTGAGAGATTAAGCAACTTGCCCAAGGTCACAAATAATTCACTGACTTTCCCTGATGATTTTCAATACAACATGTGCTCCAGCATAAGTCCTCTTTGGAGAGCTTGCGTTTCAGTTTTACTGTGGCTACCTGTATATGGTGACTTTCCCTTTTTTGTACAAGTACCAGGGCTCAACCTGAAGGCCTGGTTTGAAGGAAAGTTGGTATATTGTTCCCGGGAATAAATCTGTCTGCAAATTTGATAATGGTTGAGGATCTGGGCCTTTCCGTCTTCACTGTTCTTTCTCAAAACTTGTGTTGCAAAATCTCGTTCATGTGGCTCTGAAATGTACTGCCCAGTTCTGACTTCAGTCTGCGACGATGGCATGTGGCTGCCAGCTCAGCTGCGTGCATCCTGACCCCCTGGCTAGCTGTGTGGTTGAACTCTCAAATCTTGCTGGAAGAACAGTTGGAGGTTCATGGTGCCGCTCCATGGTGCATCCAACAGCGATAGAAACAAAACTGCAAAGCAGTAGCTACCGGCTATTAAAAAGCATAATTAAAAATGTAATTACTTCTGAAAATAGTAGTGTCACTGGCTAGACATGCAAATCCCACTGCAAGCCAAGTAAGAAATTCAGGTTTCCAGGAGGACCCTTGTTGGGTGCACTTATGAAACTGGAGTGAGAGGATGGGATCCCAGTAAGACAGGCAATGGGTGCATTAGATCGCCCTCCCCAAACTGCCTTCCTTCCCTAGCAGTCTGTCTGTCCGTCTGTCTGCCTCTCACTGCTGTACTTATCTGATGGTCGAAGTCACTTACTCTTATTTACATTGCCCATAGGGCATGTTGGATTGGAGCACATTCCCTCTCTTGTTACAGTTGATGAATGCAGCCCTATTAAAATATCATCTCATCCTCACACTAGATTGCAGTCTAAGATAATATGTGTTTTTTCTATATCGTTTATACAAGAAAGATTATGTTAAATGCCAGACCCAGTAAATATTTCAAGATCCATAGCATTGCTGAGAACAGTTTCTCCCTGGGCATATGTTTCAGAGCCAAAGAAAACACTTTAAAAATTTCCTTCCTGTTTAATTTTTTTTAAAGGGCATTTTCCGTATATCTCTTACTGAAATGACAAGTTGTCATGTTCCATGATCTTATTACAGTTGCAGATGTACCTCAGCAGGGAATCTGCCCAAGTTTACATTTAAAATCATAAGACCCAGATTCTGATTTTTTTTTTTCCCCCATCAGTTTAAATCTTCCGATGGTGTAGGGCTTCCAGCCTTACCTCATTGTAATCAAGATCAGAATTGCTCCTAATTATAACACTTAACTCCTGTGTAGTGCTTTACACTTTCCAGGCTCTCTATATTCATCAATTAATTATTCCCCAAAGCAGTATTACATTCCCACTAGAAAAATGGGAAACCAAAGCATGAGGGTGAGAAGAACTTGCCAAAAGGCAGAGGTGACAGGGCTGGCGCAGATGCCATCAGCACAGTAGCCTGGGTCCGTCCCTGCCTCTCTCCCACTGCGCTGTCATCATGCGAAACATCACCTGGAGGGTCCTGGAAAGATCCCACAGTGGGATCTGGGTTCCTCTGGATTTTGGGGACTAGGTGATGGTTTAGAAAAACAAAAGCTTGAAAAAGCTTGTCGGGTGTCTCGCAGAGGCCTGCCAGTGCCTCCATGTGCATTGCTGAGCTTTCATCAGGAAGGGGCCAGAGGGACAGCCAGGCACTAGAAATAAAACCTCAGACCGCTAAAACCTTCCCTTAGATACAGATATAGATATATAGTGGAAAGGCACGTTTAGGAGTAGCCATATGTCTGAAAAGCTTAAAGAGCTGTACACCTAATGCAAGAAAAGGCGATGGTCTTTAACCTCAGTGGAGCCAGATTTGTCCCATGTTTCAAGCATTTGCTCCGTGCTCCAAAGACCTCACTGTCCTGGGCTGATGATAAGCAAGGTTGATGACAGTGATGAGTGAAACAGCTCTGGGAAGAAGAGAATGGCCCCAGTTCCAGTCCCAATATCTCTTTGTGGTTTATTCTCTCTCAAGTCCTTTCTGGGCGGATTGTCCTTCCTGGCGCGCCTGTGCAGGGAAATTTCTTGGCATAGTTGTGTCACGGTAACTGCTCTGTGCAAGCTGCACCAGGATAAATCCCTGCATGGGTTCTGGAATAAAAGCCATGGCTGCACAGAGACATGCTTCCAGAATAAGATAAATTTTATTCCAGAATAATATCCAGGCAGGATATTTTACTGGCCTATCTGTAGTGGATTAATTATTCTAGCACAGCTGTTCTGGGAAGGTATTGCCCTGTAGACAAACCCATGGAGGGTAAAGGGGAAATGTGAGATTGTTGAAGGATTAGGCAGAAGGATGGGACATCTAAAAGTTCAGCTCAGCTTCAAATAAATTAACTGAAACCTTTGGAGGTTTCCCCATCACTCCTCATGGAGATCAGATCACTTTTATCAAAGAGAGTGAAAAGGACTGAGACACGCACTTTTTCTTGCTAAGTTGGTTAGCTGGAGCGGGAAAAAAGAGAAAAGTGACTTCAAGAGGAAAAGCAGGTTACGTGGACTTTAGATTATGTAATTTTTGGAAGGTGTGAGTCATTGGGGGGGACAGGGGGGAATAATTTTCTCTGGTCGCTATGCAATAATGCAGAACAGTTGTTCCTGTGTTTATTTCTGTGTTTTCCAGCACAGTAATTGTTGGCATGCACCATTGTGAGATGGGGATTTTACAAACTCAAATAGAAGAGCAAATATTCACCAATACAACAGCAGCTGATGCCAACTGTAACACCTGACACAAATATGTTAAACATCAGTGAAGGAGGGATCATTAAATGAAACAAGTATTATTTTAACTTTCATTTCCTGAAGGGCTTTTGATTTTTTTGGGGTGTTTTTTAAGAATAACTGGAACAATTGCACTGGACTGGAATTGCACACTAAGTAAAGGCAGAGAAGAAATCTTTGATTTCTGCTTTTGTATTACAGAGTCTGAAAACAGAAAAGTACTTCATTACAAATAGGAGCAGCAGGAGATTGACTGGTTTATTCTTCTTACATTATATTAATCTTTTGGTTCAATATTTCATTAATATAATTCATTCTTACATGCCTTTCTACTTTTTCTTAAGAAAAATTGAACATCAAATACAAGCAAAACCAGCTGTTGTTTGTGTTCCTCCTGAAGGTCCTCTCTCCTGTGCACGCGGGTGCTTGTCCTTTTCCCCCATTTTATTTTCTTTTTAAACCCTGAGGTTGATAAAAGTCAGATTATTATCAAATTGTTTATATTGTTGCCTATGCTAAAATTAGCCCTTTTCAAGAAAATTAACTTAAAAGCACCTAAGTCTGCCGACATGGTATCGTCTGTTGAAAATGCCTCTGGTCATGGCTGCTTTTCTCAGATTGGTTACAGGTACGTGAATCGTTGCAGCATTTTTTTCTTGCTTTCGCTGACCTCGCTTTTTTTGCTTGTTTGTCTTTTGGGTTTTTTGAGCAGATTCATAGTCACGCAGGATACGCTGCAGCATTAACCCGGGCTGCCAAGCAGCTCTTCGTTCCACACTTGTACGCAGAGCATTGAGTGCCGTGGCTGCTCCAGCCCCAGTAGAGTCCCTGTTCTTGGTGGTTGTTACTGCGTGTAGAGCAGCTCTGTGGCCTCTTGCCTGCGTGCCGTGGGAGGCTGCAAGCTCTCCGAAGCTGGAGCAACCTCAGCACGGGTCTCTGCCATACAGTAGCTAACGGTTTAGCCGGAGCATCCTGACTAACACTCCCAGGGCAAATCGCTGCTCAGGCTATTGCGTCCCTGGTCTTGCTCTGCTGACTTCTGTGTATGAGGGCACTTTGTGCAGAGGCGATCTAAAGCTCACCAGACTGAGAGATGGTTTGCTCAAGCACGTGAGCGCAGCAGTTCTCCTCCCTCCTGGCCCACCTCTCCCCCATGGTTCCCTCCCTGCGGGGAAAGCTGCTGCCGTGCAGGCTCGGGGCTCATCCTGACTTTGGGTAAGGAGAGAGCTGAGAGCACAACTGAGAGCTCTCCGACGCTTCTGGGTTCACCAGTGCAGACACAAAGTACACAGCAGGAGAACATCTGCCTACAGGGAGTACTGCGGAGGACTTAGAATGCTTGAATCATTTCTGTCTCTTCCTCTGGTGCAAAATGGACAGATCCCAGCCCAGCACACAGCAAAGTCAGATGCTGGATTCTCTGCTGGCTGAGCACATTACCCCTGACTGCAGCTCCCCCCCATCCCGGAGGAACCTTTCTTCTGCAGACGGTCAGGCAGCAGCACAGAGCTCGGGCAAACCGTGTGCTGTGAAAGACCTCTGTGTGGAGTGGTGCACCTTGGCAGCGCCCCACATTTGGAGGCTTTGGACCCAGTGTGTTTGTCTGTCCCTAATCTCATGAGAGGGACAGGAGTGGGCTCAGATCCCAATGCAGATACTAGTCTCCTGTATCAAGAAAAAAAATAGTGTTTGGAGAAATTTCTCTTCTTGCATAGCTAATTCCAGCCTTGAACTGTCCCTCTCCATCCCGGAGTTCCCCTCTCTCCTAGCATGGGTGTATTTTTTCACTGCTCCTTTGATACCTGCATTTCTTCTCTCCCAAAGTTTAACACTTCTACAAAAGAGGCTTAAATGTGTTTTCTGTATGTTTGCGGTTAGGCTCGCAGAGCCATTCAGACAGGCTAAGAAAAGCCAGCCAAGCAGGTCAGAGAAAAGAAAGGCTTCGTATGCTTTGTGGATTGCTGTCATGGTTGGTGAAACTGGCAGGACAGGAGAAAAAAAATGTGTTTGTGTGTGTGTATGTGGAAATCTTTGTAGCGCCAGTCTAGACCTTCCCTGCTGTTCAGGGAATGAGGGAAAATGCAGCCGGAGCAGCAAGGCTGGGTGAAATCATAATAGTCCCATTGACATCAGCCTGTGCTCGGTGGATGTGCAGACCCAACACCCTGCCGGGGAAAATGTCTCGCACTCGCACTGACACTCTGTTGTGACTGAGGGACCCTGGCTAACACCAGTTGTGCTTTCTCATGCAACAGCCGAAATACCCATTGGGACACTTCCTCTGAGCTTTAAGTAGATCCAGGAAAGCTGTAGATCAGATGTTGCAAAAGTAAACAGTGCTTTAGCACCCCATTTATACAGGGAGGTATATGAGGTATGATGAGAGTAGCTTTTCCTTCCTTAGTGCCATCAGTGCTCTCTACTTCTGAGGTGAGAAAATCGCATACGCTACCCTGGAGACTGAAACACGTTTAGATTGGCGTTGAGTGCGTTGAGCCATATGTTGACCCAAATCATCAGGAGATTCTGTGCGTTTCACGTCCCAGCTTTGTTGCTTTCAGGCCCTCCCTTTTATTTGTCAGGCTTCCAGGGACTGATGTCTGGTGTTCCCACCCTGTCTGCCACCCAGTCCCAGCAAGCTTTGTGCTGGAACAGGAGCCTTTGATTTTTCATTTTGAAATAACTTTGGGGGTGGAAATTTCTTTCCTGGGTGTTTTTTTAAGATTTCAGATTAAAAGAATAAAAAGGCTGTATCCAAAACAAAACCTTTTATATTGGGGGCAAATNTTTTGGTTTAAAACACAAACTGGGGTCAACCACAAATAATGTTACAGTGCTATTATCCTCTTTTTCCTTCCTTTCCTTGGCACGGATGCATTGCACTGCCTGCATCCTGACTTCCCCAGAAGACACTTCCCAGGAGCCTCTCTTTCCTTAGAACTCCAACCCCGGCTCCCCAGGTTGTTCCTGTATGTACCAGATTAATGACATCAACTCCGCCAGTCTGTATTTGCGGCTGCAAAAATAGCAAGGTGGTGACTCAAAATGAAAAGTGCTTTCCAAGTGGTTATGTTGTATTTAGTGTATTAACCACCACCCCTCAGAGGAGGCGGATGAATGTGGAGGAGGAAGAGGTTGTTTTGGAGATTTTGTGTGAAACTTCTTTTGACTGACAGCATTCTGTGACAGTTCCCAAAAGCAGTGCTTTTTACTGGCTCCTGAATTTGCTTATGTTTTGGCAAATCTCCTCCCCAGCCTGCTGCCTCTCCTCCTTGGGATACTGAGATGTTGAAAAGAAACAACAAAAGAAATAGCCAGCACACTACCCCCATGGCACAGGGACATGGGATGAATGCAGCTCTAGAGCCAGTTCTCAGCAGATGGGCTCGTAGCGGAGCGACAGCTCCTGCAGCCTTCAGACTCACTTTGGCCCCAGTGACCAGAATTTTGGTCATGTGTCCCTGATCATTTTCTGAGCTGCTGCTGACTTTTAAGACCTACTGCATGGCTAACTGATGGAAAATAAAACCTTTATAAGCACTACCGGCAGCTAGGGTGGGTGAGGATCTTATTATGAAAGCCATATATGGCACACTGGCCTGTGCTATAACTGTGTATTGCAATTGTGCTCTGCAAACTTTGCCCCTGCAGACTGATGGAAAATGGCTAGATGGAGCGTGGATTCATTTTCTAAAGGAAATGAGGATATAAATTCATTTAAGAAATGACATGCCAATTTTTCTTGCTCCATTTTCCTCTCATAATAAATGGTACAGCTGCCAGGAATTTTTGTGACAATAACACTTGCTTTCTTTTTCTTTTTTTTTTTAAATCCCGCTCAAAAATTATAAAAGACCCAGAGCCAGATATATCATATTTCAGATTTTAGCAGAGGTGAACGTCACTAAACAAATGAAGATCTGTCCCTGTCCCCATTGACTGCTGACAATGATAGCGACATAGGCTGCAACATTACTTCCTCAAACCTGGAGAAAATATATAACCCATTTACTTAATGGACTGAGCTATAATGTCATCAGTTAAGTGAATCCCGTGAATAAAGAACAAGATGAAGTAATTGCTTCCAAAACATCTCTGGAATGAAGTAAAGCTTCACAGTGACTGGTCTCCTGGGGTCCCGCTGATACCTCTTTTGAGCGAAGTTTCTTCTTCTGTGATGCAGAGATCCTTTTCCAGATGTTATCAAGGACTTGATTCACTAGCCAGCATTAAAGGGGGCGGCTTAAGCTAACCCCACTGTGACTGGGCTTGTGGATTGCCATCTTGGTTTGGTTTAAATCATAGCAGCTGGAGTAAGAGCCCCCTCTAACCACACTGACTGAAATTGTTACAGAGGGCATAGTGCCAAGTGCTTTTAAGCTTGTAAGGGGGTATAATAAAGTCTTAATGCCTCCAAAATAGGCTTTTCTAATGATCTGAGCACAACTCCAGAAGTCAGGCCCCTTGCCGGTGTCCCACGAGCACTGTGCAGAGCTGGGAGGTCGTTCCCGCTATGTGTACCCCGTGCTGGCTGGTGCAGCGTGAGATGCATGCGCCTTCATGAGGTGGGCACTTGCGGCAGCGTAGATCAGCACTGGAAGAGCCAGGGACCACCACTGAGAGAAGCGGCTGTCTTGCCACTATGACCCGAGCCTGTGCTGCCGCGTGGATGCAGGGGGCTGTTGGCTTCAGCCCCTAACCCAGAGCTGTCATGTGCACTGTGGCCGCGGCTTCGAACACCATCCCCATGCCTCCTACTCTTCACTCTGCCTCTGACTCCCTGTGTGGCCAAATTCTGGGGGAAAACAATCTGAATTGCACCAACTGGCATGCATATACTGTATTTCAGCTGTATTTCTGGAGGTGCTGAGCACCTGTAGGTCCTATGTACAGCAGTTACAAACACAGCCAAGAAATGACACAGAAAGCTGGGGTGTGTGTCCCAGCTGAGGCAGTTTCAAAACAAATGAAGAAACTCTACTGGTCTAATGTTGCAATCTTCACTCCTGGACTGCTGTGGGAGACCAGCAGGAGCAAGGTCTGCAGCGTTTGCAGCTTATCTTTCACTCGGGTTTGGCTTTTTTCTTAAGAGGCGAATAAACTGGAGAGAAAAGGCTGGAATGCCATCCCACAGCAGAAGCAGAGAATGAAAGGCTTACCTGTCACTGAGTAGCTTGGCAATCTCTCTGTAGAGAGTCTTTCTTTGCTCCAAGATTTCAGGGGGTGTTGAGCCCCTGAAGTGTAGGTCTAGGTCATCTTCTGATAATGAAACGAAACAATGGTTGGAAATGCTGGTTTTGCAGTCCACAGGATAGAAGAGTTGTTTTCCTGAATCGTTGCAGCTTTTACTGGTAACCCATGACAGAATCAGAAGACTAGGTTGGAAGGCTCATCTGGGGGTCTTCTAGTCCAACTGTCTGCTCAGGGCAGGGCAATTTTCAAAATTAAATCAGGTCATATAAAATAATCAGTTTAGCCCTTGACTATTGTTTTTAGAGGCTTCTGCCTCTGTAGCCGCAAAGAGCTAGTCTGGCATTTGGCACAATGAATTAGGCAGAAATTTCCAGCTCTAGAGCAAAAGCAAGACAGAGAGGCAAGAAACTGTTGAGACAGGTCAACGGTGGGCAGGATAGCTTGTTTCTTTGTGGCAGACCCACTTGGCAAGGTTCCCACCCCTGATTGCCATGGTCCCTCCTGTCCCCGCTGCCTGGCTGCGGAAGGTCGCGGGACCCTCATGGTTGCGTGGAGTGCGAAACAGAGAGTTTGTGTGGCCGTGCTCCAGGTGTCAAATACCTCGGGGAGCGGGGGCAGGAATGGGAATGGTAATTGTTCACCAACTGTGTTTACGAAGCAAAATTAGCAGCCTTCCCTTGTTCCTAACTCTCCTTCCGTATCCTTTGCACAATGCCCCTATCTGCCCTTCTCATGTAATTTCTGTATTTCCCTCAGCAATATTATTTGCACAATGTTTTTTTTTCCCACGTACTCATTTTTCTGGCTACTTCACATTGGCTGAAATGTTGAGTTCTTTCCATCTGACTTAGAGGTTTCTGGTCTTACAATTGCTCTGGAAAAATTTAAGTTCTTAATTAACATGCATCTACTGGAAGGGAAGAGAAAAAGGAAATATACAATCACATTCTTTTTGTTTCACAGAGAGGAGAACCCTGTGGTACAAAACACACAAAAATGGGTTTCATCAAGAGATCTGGATTCTCTTTCCATCCCAGTGCCTTCTGTGATTTCCAGCCAGTGCCTGACCTCTCTGAGCCTCCTTGCCTACCTCCTGCTGTTGAGCCTTGCTTTTCTTTCCTGTTGACTTATTTTCTTATCTGTTGAGGTGGTGAGCAGCTTTGGACAGGCACCATCCAACCTAAAAAGTACCTGTTTCAGCTAGCAAAGCACCTGCCCTGTGATCCCTTTGCACTCAGTGGGGAAGAGAGACACCTCAGAATGATTCAGATCTGAAGTGGGATAAATCACAGCTCTTAATGGAGCTTTTCTCTCCATTAGCTGCAGTGGGAACCTAAAACTACTATGTTGCTAATCTGAACAAAGAAAACCCAGTGGGAACCTACGCAGGCTGGAGCATATGTAGTGTTTATCACAAGCAGCTCAGCTGAAAACTTTAACACCTAACTATAAAAAATTATAATGCTAGGAAAAGCTACTTTTCCTGGGTTTCTTTCACGCAAAGAATCTCATTGCTGAATATCACTATCAAAGCAAGCAGAGCAGAAATTACTTGAGTTCTTTTTTTGTAATAGTTGTGAAGGGCTGTAAGCAAAATCAACCACTGTTCTTCTGGGAATAAATAAAAGAGCAGGGATTTGTGTTAGAGCAACCCTTACGGAAACTCAGAAGAAACTTAAGGCCTGATACTTTGCAAGGCAAGGAAGAATAATGAAGATGCAGTGATTGGAGTGGGGAGTTTGCCCTGTTGGGTCATTCTTTAGTGGAAGCGAATATTCTGCGTAGCTCTGCATGATGTGCAGACTGCTTCATTATAGCTGATCTGGGTGGAAGAATTACTTTGAAGGGGACAGGAACTGCATGGTGTTTAGCTACTTGGCTTCTAAATGAAAAAAAACTCGTGGGATTAAGATAGCAAAATGTTGAACACCAACAAGAAGCCTCACTGAAAAAAAAATAAAGAACCCCTATCCCCAAACCAATAGGCCAAATGGTGTTTTGAAATGTGGTATTTTGTCTGAGAACTGCAATAACAAAGGAGCATGGAGGTCAGTAAGGCGTTTCTGAAGGCAGTTCCAACTGCTGGGTGTGAGGATGGAAGAACAGGTCTCTCTTAGCTGATCTGGTGCAGTCACCTCTCTTTGTCCACACTTAACATTTTCCTTACATCCCTGCTGCCTGCTGCTCCCAGCACTATTCCCCCCTTATCTTTGCTCCCATTACATATGTTTCCACTTGGGTTATTTGATAGATACGCTTTTTCCTCAAAAAATCATGAAGATAATCTGTCATTTGCCACTATGATTTTGTGTTTTGTTTCGCTTCCTACTGTGTGCTGGGGTCATCTTTAGCTTTAGCTCTCGAAGATGGGAGGTTTGATTTCTTTTCCTGCTACCCTGTGCTTGTGCAGTGCTTAGCACCACAGAGATCTCTTCTGCTGCCATAAACCCTACGATGAACCACTCCTTCATGCACTGAGTTGTAGGACTTATCAACCAGCAAGTGGGTGACTGTGTCTATGGTAGCTAACATAGTCACTGGTTAGGTAAAATAGCAATAAAATTCTAATAATTAATTTGCTAAAGCCTTTCTCATGGACAGATTTCCTACTGCAAAACTATGACACAGACACCACCATTTTCAGTGGTCCATTCTCAAAGGCTGAATGCTTTTCACCCAACAGGGTATTGAATCCATTCCCTAGGATGTGTTAGGTATTTGTGCAAGCACCATGTCGAGGTGGCGTTGTTATGGTAACTCTTCTGTATTAATCTTGATTCCACATATAGTGCAATTATGAATGCTGTTGTTTTAAAATAATCCGAGCTGTCTCTAGTCCAGGGAGCCAGCATTGCTCAGTAAGACCTGCACATCCACACTGAGGCAGAGCTGCTTTACCATATGTTGTTAAAATAAAAAGTTGATGAGGGAAAATAACACATTGGAAATATTTCTGTGGAAAATCAATGGAGAAGTCCACACTTCCCTTGAACTTTTCTCCACAGCTATGAGACAGACGCCTACTTTTTTTTTTTCTTTTTAAATTAATTCAGGCTTTGTTCTCAGGTGATCACATGAGTCCAAATGAGCATTGTACTAATTGAAATTATTACATAAACTGTGATACTCACACAAAGATGCTTTAGAAAAGCCCACTTTCACCCAAGTCTGTCAAAGTCCAGAAGTTGTACAGCATGCCAGACCTTCCTCAGTATATCCCCAAAAAGCCAGGGGAGAGAGCCAGAAAGCAGAGGGGCACGTGCAAAGAGGTGGTGTCCCCGTGTGTCCACTCCCAGGCGAGGAGGCAGGGCCGGCTGGAAGCCATGGGAGAGTAAAACTGCACACAGAGGGGAGAGGGGACATGACATGCTTCTTGCCTTCCCAAGCAATAACGGGCTCTGCTCTGAGGTGTGTGACGAAGATCTCAGCAAGCTCACCTCAGGAATAGCTCCCTCAAATCTGGTCAGGAAACTGTTACCTTTGTCTCTGTAGTAGAGATGTTCCAAGCCAGCATCCTGACCTGCAGAGCCCGGTGTGCTCAAGCTGTGAGCAGTTTCTTCAGGTCAAAGTCTGAGTTTCACGGCTACAAACTTCCTCTTAACTCGCAGCCTCCAGCTCAAAGCCTCTTTCTCCTGGCCACCCCTGCAACCTTGGCCATGTACTGACCCCTCCTGTGAGGTTCATGCAGACATCACCACAGGGCAAGGACCTCCTCTTGCACCCTCCTGTTCCAGGTTTAATCTGCTTTTCACTTGCCTGGATGTGAAGCAGCTCAGATCTCAGTGTAATATTAAGGATGCACAAAACCACTAAGGACTGTGGCTCCAGCGTCCACAATTTGCCTCAAGGCTCCAAAACATTCCCTGGACGTTGCCCAGAGGACTATAAATCCACTTCTGTCTCTCCAGGCTTTGAAGGACAGACATTTTCTCTTAAATAGACCTTCTCTGTTTTCATTCCCTTATTTATCTGGAGCTGACACTTAACACAGTAGAAGCAGCCAGGCACTAAAAACAAAGAGAAATTAGAGTCCTTGACTACTTCTGAGACTTGCGGCCTGTGTTTAAGAAGGGAAAAAAAATAGTCTAACAAACAGAGAAAGCGCTTTTACAGATTTGTCTCTTTGGCTTTTCTAAAACATCAAATAGGCAGAGCAAAGATTAGCGGTTTCTTCTACAGAATTAAAAAACAAAGAAACAAAAGATTCAGTACACAAGGCGTTCCTTTGGTTTCTCGGGAAAATCATAGAATCACAGAATGGCTTGGGTTGGAAGGGACCTTAAAGATCATCTAGTTCCAACCTCCCACCTCCACCTCCCACCAGCCCAGGTTGCTCCAAGCCCGATCCAACCTGGCCTTGAACACCTCCAGGGATGGGGCAGCCACAGCTTCTCTGGCAACCTGCGCCAGGGGCTCACCACCCTCACAGGAAAGAATTTATTCCTGATATCCAATCTAAATCTACCTCTTTCAGTTTAAAACTGTTCCCCCTCATCCCATGGCTCCCCTCCCTGATCAAGAGTCCCTCCCCAGCTTTCCTCGAGCCCCTTTAGGGACTGGAAAGGACTCTAAGGTCTCCCCAGAGGCTTCCCTTCTCCAGGCTGAACACCCCCAACTCTCTCAGCCTGTCCTCACAGCAGAGGGGCACCAGCCCTCGGAGCCATCTTCGTGGCCTCCTCTGGACCCGCTCCAACAGGTCCATGTCCTTCTTATGTTGGGGGCACCAGAGGCGGACGCAGTACTCCAGGTGGGGTCTCACTGGAGCAGAGCAGAGGGGCAGAATCCCCTCCCTTGACCTGCTGGCCACACTACTTGGGATGCAGCCCAGGATGCAATTGGCTTTCTAGGCAGTGAGGCTCGAGATTGTTTGTCTGCATTGCAAGCCTTCACATTGAGCTTTTGAAAAATGTTTCATTTAACTAGATACTTGACCCTCTGAGCGGATAATGTGTCTCCAAAACGAAGGGAGGAAAGGAGGAGGCAAGGAAGAAGAAAGGAACTGTCTTTGCTCCTGTTATCTTCAAAAAGTTCAACATTTCTGCAGGGTTGCTAGATAAACTGTGAAGGAGAGCTCTCCCATCCTTCACCTGGTTCTGAGAGACATCATCCTCCACCCTGTCTGTGGAGGGGCTGATTTCAATTTCTAACCATTTGCTGCAGCTTGTTTTACCAGGCCTCAGCTGCAAATAAACCAGATTACCCAGCTGGGCTGGCCTCAGCAGACAGTATTGCCTTTTCCAAAGACTGAAATCAAGGGGTTTTGCTTTGTGTTCAAGTACTGAAACAGGCTGAAACCAGTAATAGGGGAGAAGGGTAAAGTGGCCAGACATTCGAAAGCGCTCCGAGCTGCATGGGATAAATTAATGGTATCTCTTACTATGACAATTTCCCCTTCTTGGGCAATTTTGGATGGAAGTGCCCTGTTTGCTTTTGCTGCTAACAAAGCGATGACTGCTGTAGGCATGGGCACTGTAAGTTCTGAGAGGATGCAGAGAGCAGTTGCGCTGCTCTCAGGTTGGGCAGTGGGGTCAGGAATGAGGAAGGCAGTGATCAGAGAGGGAGGCTGCAAGAACGTAATTTGACCCAAACGCAGTTTGAAAAAGTCTGGAAAGCGGTTTGGGTGTTGGTTTGGCAAACAGTGCAGTAGTCATCCTAGCAGGCCTTGCCATTCCCTTCCTACATCAGTGAGGGCTTCACAGGCTCTGTAAAACCCAGCCATTTGTTGACTCACTCAGATAAGGGCTTGTGGGAGTTTATACTTCAGGCAGCCAAGTTTGAAGCTCTTGGCCCTGGCCTTGAAGAGGAAAATGAAGCTGGTCCTAAACACGAAGGGTGGTTCTCACATGGGTTTTTCTGTTGCCACCATGTGAGACTAGCCCGTGCATGCAACAGGCGCTGAGCCACAGCCACCAAACACCTCTAGACTGCCAGCTGGACTTCAACCAGACATCCAAAGGTGAAATCTTATCTCCATGCCTGAGAGAAAACAGGAGGAGATGCAGATGGTCCCAATAATCCATTGCAGGAAACAAAGTACACTTGATAAGGAGCAAGGGAAAAGGAGGACGAGAATTCCTAATGTCAGTGATTCTGTTAAAGACTTTGACCATGCCTTATGGGAAACTGCAAAGTTAAAATATAAATAAACTGACTTTAAAACCTCAATATTGCAACAGTAGCGGGTGAGTTGAATTTAAATTACCTTCTGTAATTCTTGGAATGTCTAATGCTCTAAGAAAGTGTGATGTTTTTCTTACCTCTTACATAACTTTTTTTTGGTCAAATTTCTGAAGCAGCGTATTGATTTTATTTTTTTAAGGCAGAGATTATCAAGCCCGTTATCAGCTGCTTACAAATAAGATGCAAAGAAGGGAACTGACAATTCAAAAAAATTTGCCCAAGGATCCTAACCCTTTTCTTAAAAGTCCCTGAGTATCCAAGAAAGGTATGGATGGAAACATCCTATTAGTGACTGTCATTTTATTTTATTTATCTGCTGAGTGCAGTGCAGAAAGGGAATCATTTCCCAGCTCTAAATTACTGTAGGTCTTGTCCACAAATGGGACCTAAGCGCTGCAGACTATATTGCACTTTTGCTCTTTGCGTTCTGAAAGACCTGTTGGCTTAAGAAAAAGGCAATTGTGTATACGCTCATAAAGAGTGAAAATCAGACAGCCACACACATAAGATCTAATTTGAAGGTTTAGTTTTTTCTTCACCGTCTGCATAGGAATGAGTATTACATCAGCAAGAGCACAGAATAGCCTCCTCAACAGTTTGGCATTTTGGGATAAGTCCGTGCAGACCTGCAATATTCTGTCGTATTGATTAGAATTAATTTAATAACACTATTATGCCTCTGCTGAACACAAAATGATTCTGTAAACCCTGGTGGGTTTTTTTTCCCCCGTCTAAAATGGTATATGAGACAAGGAAATCTACGGGACACTCAGACTGACTGCTGATTCATTTCTGATTCATAAAAATAAACAGATAGCAAGACATATGTCTGAGCCAAACAGCATTTACTCTGTGGGAACATGTAAATGTAATAACACTCTTTAACAGGGTTAAACAATATTAGCCCTCTGATTTGTCATTATTAGTGTCACTAATTCTAGTTTCATGAACATCACTGAAAATATATGGCACGCAAAAAACAACTACCATAATGTGAGCGCATCCATCTGTCTTTCCAGAAGAAAAACAGGCTTGGCAGGGACTGCAGTTCTGCAAGGATTTGAAACAACAACTTTTTATTCATTAAAGTGTGGTTATGGTCTGAAAATGGACTTGGGGGAGAGGAGGAGGGAGGGAAAAAATGCTCTCTCATTACAGACAGCACTTAGCCATTCCAGTTTGTCTTCCATTGGCAGTCTGCACTGACAGATACAATGGCTTATTACTGCCCCCATTGAAGCCAACAGAAAAATTCCCTGTTGAATTCAGTGGGAGAAAGACCAGACCCCAAATCTGGACCGCTGTCAACAGTGGGGAGCCAATGTCAGTCTAAACAGAGCAAATTTGGTCTCTTTTCTGCCCCATGTGTCTTCAGCAAATTGCCAGCTAAGTGTAGAATCCAGACTCTTTATAGCTCTTGAGGAGAGCGGCTGGTCAGGCTTTGCCAAGCTTGTGGAGTTTGAGGCTTTGCGAACCTCGTGAAATATTTACTAGCTTTGCAGAACGTGATTGACTTTTGCAAGCCCGTTCTCTGCCTTCAGGTCAGGGCTCACCTCTTTACCAGGACACTGCCGTTCCATCTGGGTGTCCCTGCGCGCGTGCCCATGAAGGCAGTGGTCGAAGTGCGGCAGCTGCAGGGGGGTGCCCTTCCCCGAAGCCGCAACCGGGACCAAGTCTCTTCTCCAGCGTGTGCCTGCCTTGCTCGGCCTCCCCTCCTCGCCTGCTGCGCAGGTCATTTGTGCTGTGCCCATGAGTCTCACTTTGTACAAAGCCTGACACAGTGGGGCTCCCCTTCGAGCTGCAAGGGGCTAATACCAATAAATAACAGTACCCCGAGCGGAAGAAATGCCTCCGCTGCAAATGAAGGGCCAGGCGGTGATGAAGCACTGAGCTGGAAGGACAGCCGGAGCCGTCTCCTGCCCCTGCACGTGCCAAATAGGCCGGGGATAACTGCAGCCCGCGTGGGAGCGTGAGGGTACGCGGGTACCTTCTGAGGCCAGAGTTACCTCCAAATGGTAACCGTACCCCAGTGGCCAGTGTTTCCCGGCAGGGAGCTCCAGCTTTTTCCCTAACCCTACCGGCAGGAGGCCACGGGCTGCTCGGGACGGGGGGGACGATGGACACACACACAATGGACGTCACCAGCGGCGTCTGGCTGCAGGAGCTGAGCACAAAACAGTAGGAGATGGCGCCAGAAGAGGGTTTCAGAGGTACGTGGCCTCTGCCTCATTAACCTGTTCTGAGAGCCACCAGTGCAGAGAAGGTGCCAGAACAGCCTTACGCAGTCTGGTCCAGGATTTCCCTACTCCTGTGTGTAGTTGGAAAGATCTTTTCCTAATGCCTCATCTCAGTCGTCTTTGCTGTAAATAAGGTGATTTCTTAAGGATGAAGAAGAGCAGTTGATCATTGTCCTCTTTTATAACAAACTTCTGCAAACTGGAAGACTTTTATCATATCTTTCCTCATTCTTTTATTTTCTAGACTAAACAAACCCAATTCCTACAACCTTTTGTTACAGGTCACGTTTTCCAAATCTCTTATCGTTCCTGTTTGATCTTCTCCGGTCTCTCACAAATCAGTCTGTGTCTTTCTCAAATTATGGTGCCCAAGGCTGGACGTCCTGCTTGTATTTTGCTGCTTTGGATATAGGAGGAGAGTGAGGCAAACAGAATTAGCATGAGATGAGGAGCTGATTTTTAATCCCCTCCATTATCCCTGAGCTGGATAGCACTGCTGCAGGCTTTTAGGAGAAAAAAGAGCCAAAGTGGGAGCTCACTGGAGCACTGAACACCAAATTACGTCAATTCCTACTTATGACCAACTCTTAAATTATGCCAATTACACCTAATTAACCCTGAGGTTATTACTTTGCTTAGATAAGTATTCACCTGTACATTCACCTCTGATGGGGTTTCGGGGACAGCATGAAAAGTTGCCTTGCTTCAGCTCGACTCCTGCCAGCACCTCTGCCTCTCCACTGCGTTCCTGCAGTCCCACCGCTGAGTGGATCACGACAGATACTGCTGTAGGACTGCAGGAACAGGGGGAGGACACTGTTGTCATGTCCATGTTCTATCTGTCATCTACTGGTAGCTATTTATACTGCGCTTATCGCTGTGGTGGGGATGAGCACGGGGTAATGGTAACACATTAGAGAGCCTTTGAAGCAGAGAGCTGAAAAAAGAAAGATACTGTTGGTTTTTTAATGTGCTAGACTGAGCCTGGGAGCAAATAGCTACCTGTCACCGCACAGGGATGGCTCCGCAGGCACAGCGTCTCTGCAGACCCACAGCCTTCCAGTGGCGCTCAGAATCCCTGAAAAATCACAGTCTGCATCGGAAAAATGCAAATCCCTTCCGGACTGAGCTCCAGGGCTTTAATAGCAGCATGTTTTATTCAGCCTGCTTCCCCTGTGCTGTATGTTGTCCTTTATGTGTTTTCAATATTTAAAGCCCGTTTTTCATGACAGTGTTTCTTATGGCATTTCCAGCCAAAATTTTTCTTTTCCTGTGCCTCTTCATTCCAGTAAAGATGTGGTTTTGTGTACTGCCCTCCTACCGTTGTGAAATCTCTGGGTGTCCGTTAAGATGAAGAGAGTGATGGAAAATTAAATGAGTTTATTATCTATTGTAGCAGTGCTAGTGAAAAGGTGGGAGCTGTATCCGTTTGGGCTGTGTAGCACAGGGAAAGCCAGAGAGCAAGGACATGGCAGCACCTGGATTATTCATTTTGATTTTTTCTTAATTCTATTTTTCACCTCAATTTATTTGTAAGGAACCATCATTGCCTTTTATTGTTATAAACTAAGCTGTGCAGGAGATTTCAAATGAAACCATTTAATTTTTTAATCCTCCACTTCCTTCGTAAAAAAACATTCCCCAAACACTATGCATTCAGTGCCACTGGTGATGGGAAATCAAGGACCATTTTAAAATAGATTAATTTCTCCAGACAGTCCTGCCATTGACAAATCCAGTTAATAATACTACGCAATTTTAGAGAACACAGAGAAATGTTGCATCTACTCATTCACCTGCAGAATAACTTAACACTGCATGTCAGCATTTAAAGTGGATTGTCTGTAATTAGTCTGCTATAAAACCTAAGTATAGTGGTCACAGACAATAAAGCCCAAGAAAGTATCTTTGCAGCATGTCTGCGTGCAGGCAGTTATGCATGACCATAACAGTCTTTCACAGGAGACTCCTGCAGAAGAAGACGATGTATGTGTGCACATAAATGTATACACACACAAGCATACACATGCTACACGGAATAGGTCTATCAGTTGTATTAGTTATATATCGCCTCCAGGGAAAACGGAACTTGGGTTTGGGGAAATTTAAAGGAATTATTTTTAACTAAAGATGATTATATCTATGTCTGTGATCCCGCAAGACACTGGGGTTTCTCTGTCTTCCTCTGTGTTTTCCTGGACCTTATGTAGGAAAATGAACAAAGCAGAAATACAAAGATCTGTGGCTGCTCTGGAGACAGAGGCTGCCTCTTTTATGGCATGGGAGAGAAGAGCCAACACTCTCTTTTCCTCCAGCACCTCCATAAAGGCTGATATGCTATTGCTCTGCCAACACAGAGGACATCCTTTGAGGGCTCTGGCGGCGTTGGGGTCACTCTGGATGCTGTTGCTGGCAGGTTGCAGCCCCAGAGAGTTGTTCTGCCACAAGAACAGAGCTGCGTATTCCCTCTGAAACAAGATATCGAGCAGTGGGGAGTCCCAAATGAGTGGGGTGTCGGGACTGTTGGGTTATATGGCCAACTGCACAGCCCCACCTGAGCGCTGCAGTCTCTTAGTCCTCTCCTTCGCCAGCAGGGATGGTGACCGGGCACTCTGGGGGCTACAGAGTCAAAGGGCCGTATGAGTTGCTTTGGTATGGCATGGCATCGCCCGGTGCAGGAAGGCCCACAGCTGTGCCCACGGGGCAAGTGCGACCGAAATGCTTCACCTTACTTCAGACCAGTCTGGCTGCAGCTTATCAACAGCGCTTGCGTCTGTCAGCTGCATGTTTAATGGCACTGCTCTCTGGAAAGATGAAATACGTGGTTGGGCAATAAAAGAAAAGCTGGAAAGAAAGATTTTTAATTTTCCCCTTAAGCCTGTCATTCATGTCATTAATGTAGATGTGATTTAGGAGGGCAACAACTTTTTCTTCTTTTTTCCTCTTTCTTTTTTTGCTAAAAGCTTTGTGTATGTACCCACAGTCTGACAACCAAATGGGTCTGCCTTTCTTTTTCCCCCTCCAATATGTGGATTGCTTCTAATTCTGTCAGTCAAATGGAGCAGCAGTTTCGGGAGGGGAGTGATTAAGGCTCCCTCAGAATAAAGGACTGCATGCTGCGCCTCTGCTATTCATCAGAGCTGGAGATGGAAGAGCGATTCCGGGCTCCTGCATAACGGGATTTTTTCAAACATACAAAACACACCTTAGAAAGCCTGTACAAACAAAGCTCAAAATCTCCAAGTGCCATGCTTATTTTCTGTTTATTTCTTCGTGCTTTGTTTTCACTTTTCAGCGTGTGCGCCAGGATGCCACTCAGCCCAGGAGCTCGCTTGCTGCTTGACTGCAGACTTGCTCAGCAAAGCATTTCAAAGTTCCTTAATTTAAGTCTGTGCTTAACTCACTAAAACCAAATGGATTTAAGCTTGTGCTTAAAGTAAAGCCTTTTATTATATAATTTTTTAAAAGAAGCTTCCCTGTTAGAACTGAATGCATGGTTTTGGTCATTTTTTAGTGGGCAAAAAATGCAGAGTAGGTGATACTGCAGCGTTTCCCAAACCAGTGTCAGTTTACCAAACTATTTGTGTAAGGAAAAAAGCAAAAATATAAAAAATTTAAAATTTTTTGAAGGTGTTTCTAAGCAAAATATTTCTGTCTTTTTTGCAAACTGTCATTTTGCAATTTCTTCCATTATTATTCAGAAATATTTTAAAAACACTTATAATGCAATAAAAAAGCCTTTCATTTATAGTCAAACAATACCTTTTATTTGACTTCAGATAACTTCTCTTTCCTTTTTGACTCCTCAAAGATTTTTGACAAACATTAATTTCAAGTTCCTCCGAAACAGAAATACTGAGTTGGTTTTAGACTAATACTTATCAGCATTTGTCCTCATTAATATTTATTCTTGACTACCAGACAAGACTTTGTTTCTTTAGTTAAGCTGTTCTCTTAAAAAACAATACAAAAGCACCATTGGACATACTAAAGCAGGGACGGTGTCTGTGCGTCTTTCCCCCCCCTCCCCGACCCCTCGGGGTGGGGGGGCAGCCCATGTGCTTTTCTCTCCAGCTGCTGGCGAGGGTTGGGGGAGCTGCAATGTGAGCCCGTGTGCAGTGCGTGAGCCCAGAGCTGCATCTCTCCCAAAAGCCAGGGAGAGGTTTCAGTCTTCCTTTCCGGCTGGGAACCCCGCAGCTTCCCAGCTTCACCTCCAGCAAGCCTCCGACAGCGTTGGCAAAGGGCGAAGAGGGGAGCTGGTACTGGAAGACACAAAAACAAACGCATGAAAAATAGAGTTCTCTCTGCACATTAAAATTAAAGTGGGAACTCGGACTGACTTTTTCATTTCCAATTCAGTTACAGATAAGCCCCATCTCCGCGTCGTTAGATGCATTCAGGGAAACAAGGAGGTACCTGTCCTGGCAGCAGGGCAGGGAACGGGCTCGGGGCAGAGGAGCAGAGGCATTAGTGGCTTCTTGCACAGATGGGAAACCAAATGGCTGTGACTTTTCAGGGGAGTTTACTGCAGGGCTGGTAACTGATCCACAGTCGCCCAAACATCAGCCCAGCACCGCTGTCATAATACTATCTTCTCCATGCAGTTAAGATAAAACTTCTAGATGACTAGACGTTGCACTCCTACATACCAAGGGTGTCAAATGGATGGTGGAGGTTCTTGGAGACCGAGCAATTGTTGAAATGCAAGATATTACTTCCTGATTCCCCACTATGTTTTATGGTGTGGCAAATTTATTATGGAGATAATATTCAACGCCCACACTTAACTGAATTTAAATCCGGGAGAACGTATCCAGGTCATGTTTTTTTCTCATCACTTCTAATGGCTGCAAACATCCTGCACATGTGAGTGACTAACAGCTTGTCCGCTGTGTTTGCTAAGGTACAGTGGAGTGAACACTTTGGTACAACATGGTAAATGTTTCATGAAAAGAGTATCAAATGGACTGTCTAAAACCCTCAGAGACTGTCTGCTCTGCACTCAAACGCAGGACATTATTTCATGATTCCCTATGATCCCTTTGGCATTGTAATTCTAAACTGTGCAAAGAGAATTGGATGAAGGCGGATTACAAATTCTAGTCGGTATAAAGAACCTGTAATTATTTGTTAAACTGTTGTGTTTAGTCTCCTGTTCTGCTCTCCCCAGACTGGGCTATGCAGTATTTTCCAGTTTAACTCCCTGACTGTATTACTAGTTTATAAGAACTATGTGTACCTCCTCCTATTTTCTCACAGGCTGGGAGGTAAGATTTCTCCTTCAGATCCCAGGCGATAGCCTGAGCGCGTCTGCAGGCGGAGGATAACTGCCTGTGGGATATGAGCGCCAGTCCCACGCTGTGCTGATGGGACACTTTTTGACCTGACAGTAGACATTTCTGTATGAGCATTTTACATGTTTCCAGACATCTTCTGATACTTTTTTTTTTCTCTTGCTCTTGTTTCCCCTTAGTCACAATAGGATTTTTTTTGCTTCAAGATAGAATTTCCCCTAAATTGCAAGAAAGTTTCTGCCTCTCTGTCCATCCTTACTTTCTCAGAAAAAATGTCCCCTGCTTCATCTGGAGAGGTGTGTGTGTCTATACCTATATATATATATGTATCTATCTATCTATATGTATATTCTTTCTTACCCGGTTCCACTGTGATTTAAAATAGCAACACTTTGCCAGTCTCTTCTCTCCCACCAGAGACAGGTAGGGTTATTTTGAAAGGTGCGAGGGTTGTTTGTTTTAATTTTTCTTTAAGTCACCAAAATGGTGTTAAATATAATTTCCATGAAATGCTTCAAACCCACTGCATTTGCCTGGGTGTATTGTTTTTCAGGCTCTCTCCCACTTCTAATCAGCTATGATTCGGCACAGTTGGCAGTCTCTGCTCAGTAAGCAGACTGTCTGAATCACAACTCAGCCCTAGAAAGGATGGTCTTTCTAGGTCAGGGCTAAATATACTGAGTATGGGGGTGAGGACAGAAAAGTTCTCATTCCAGCTGCTATCCTGCACTGAGTCTGCAGGGATAAAACTCCCTTCCTTGCTGGCACATTGGGAAGCTTCATTCACTGGGCTCTGCATGGGGAAAAGGGAAAGTCCTACAGTGATCCTTCCCTGGCTGCAGAGAGGTCCCCTGGGGACATGGCATTCAGAAGTGGTTCAGAGCAGCCTCGCCGTGGCTTCGACCTGGATGGAGACAAGGGGCATCAAAGTAGCCACTGGTCACCTTGGCGTGAACCAGGCTTATGTCTAAACTTAACATCACTCTTCCCTAGGACTCCCAACTGTGGTGGTAGGATCAAGAGGTCTGAGTTCACCTCCTCTCTGTGCCTAGCTGGGCAGGGTGCCCTGTGAATGCACTGGCCTGCAGGATGCTACTTGTTCTCCAGTAGTTGCCCATCCTCAGGCAGTGAGGGATAGCGACCAGATCTTCTCCTGATCACAGGGATACTTCCAGGCTGGCTGGCTAGCAAGGAAAGCAAGATCAAGAAACCTTGCTGAGATATGGCTGTACTGCGAAGGGCAGGGTACAGATGGCATTCAGCCGTGTTTGGATGAGGGTGCCCCAGCTAGTTCATGAAGCACCAAGGCTGGCAGTGTAGGCAGAGCCAGGTGCTTTCTCCAGGGCAAATGTCTGCATGATGCCTTACGAAGCACGTCAGCTATGGAAAGAGAGCACTCACAGGATCTCCTTCCAGAATGGTCCAGCTATTCCTCCAGCCCATGGCTGAGACTTGGCAATCTGGCTGGAAAAATTAGAGCACAAATCCATGTGCTGTTTGAAGTCAGTAATGAAACAAACTCCGTTTCCCCGGAGCAGGACTACATTTCCATTGGCCCCTTCCTATTAATTCTGTAATACCATTTTTCATTTTTATATAACGCACTAGCCTCCTGCAAGAGTTTTCTTTCCGTTTAGAAGATGAAGCTTCAAGATTGTTACAGTTGCTAGAGGCAACTATTCTGCAAAATCTTTTTATAAAATGTATTTATCTAATTAAAAATCTTTAAACAGCACCATGCCTGTAGGATCAAATATCTCATTTATACTGTGCAGGGCTGGGGCAAGTGTTTGCTGCTTCTGTAGAAGCACAGATAAACAGGGACTGGAGGGGCGTAAAATGGCTGCTCCAACTCAGCTAATCCTAATGCACATTTTCCAATAAAAAAGTGGGACCTAAGATCTCTATGGTTTAATATTGGAAGGGGGGGGGTGGGGGAGTAAGCTTATAATGGAGTCAATTCAATGTAGTTGGCAACAAGAGTAGAACAGCCTTACATCAGTGACATTTTCCAGTGAAACAAACCTGTTGTACAGAGAACAATTTTTAATTAACTCTGTATCTCATGTGTCGAGGAACGTGAGCAAACTTCTTTATGACTTTACTTTTGGCTGCAAAGTATATCCCGGTTTTTCTTCTCCAAGAATAGCTTCATGAGGTGAGTGGCAGGGAAGAGAGGGTTTCTAAATATGCCTGTGAAACTCAGTACAAAGCAACTTTGCAAGCACTTTATTGATTTTTTTATCTGCTTCTTTTACATGATGTAGAGCACAGTGTATTAAACATTAAATGGTACTCAAAGAATCTTTAAGAAGACAAGGCTTGGTTGAAGTTAACATGGAGTTTGGAGAAACCAAATACTTGATGCTCAGCCTTGATGAGAAAGAGCCCAGGTGGCCAACATGGCTCCGTCAGCGTGGCAGCACCACTGACCTGCCTTGGCGTCTCTCCTGGCTCAAGGAACGGCCCAGGGGCTGCCGGTGGCCCAGGGTGGACCTCCTTCTGCTCTCACCATCGCCACTGCAAGGGCAGGACAGCAGGCAGACTGCTGCAGAGCCCGCTCCTAACTCCGCTGTAGCGAAGGGTGAAAAGCATTTTCTTTCTGGTGGCATTACCCTGTCCTGTGTGTTTGCCTCTTCTCCAATGGGGCAAGAATGCTGCCTGGAAAAATGTGGGGGACAAATCTCGGACGGGGTGCCAGAGGAGGTACTTGAACTTTGAAAGATCAGGGGTGAGCCACAGAAAGATTTCTGCTGCAGTATAGGAGCCACGCTGAATCACAGTATAATGTCTGGAGATTTTTCTCCAGAAACAGAAGCTACCAAATCACAAAATTAAATACTTTCTCTGTATTTTTTTTAGCCTATCCTAGCAAAATAACTTCTGCTCTTAATTAACTTACCCAGTCAACACCAGAAACCAATCATTGCTAGCTATTGGTGTGCTTGGTTTGGCTGCGTTTCTCCATATTGCTGAAGATGTGCGCAGAGCTTTGCAAGCAAAACCAAGGCAGACGCTTGCACTAGCTACTATCTGAACGAGAGTACAGACAAAAAAAAACAACCCATAGAGAATGAGTTTAAAAAAGCACATGAGCATCTCTTTGGCTTTGCACATCTTTTGACATTCCAGGAACATTGTTCAAAATATAGATTGCACTTACAGCCGCAAAAGGAGGTTGATGATTTCCAGTCAAGCTGAAAAAATGCGTATTTCATGGGGAGTTGAAAAAGAATTAAAAAGAACTGTCTGTAAACCAATTGGTTTCACTTCTGGTGCCGAGGCTCACCAGAGCTCAGGTATTTGTCTCAGTGGGGTTCCCTGCTTGGCCTGTAACCGCCCCCCCCGCTACTCCCACTAATGTTGTATAGATTAGAGCTGTGTTGCAGACATAGTAATGGCATGTTGAACAGCATAGATCATAGGGGAGCTGAATTTGTATGCTTTAGCACAAATTAGATTGCATTTCTATAATCCTAATAAGCATAAAGATGGATCCAGAGGGATTGTTACAAACCAAACCAGAATAATAAGCTCATCCAGAATTTACCTAATGGACGAAAGGAGAGACGGTTCTCAAATAATGGGCACATCAAATGAACCAAAAAGCATCTCAGTAAGAAGAAATATGATCCTGTTCTGGGATGCTGGGGCCTGCAGTGGGACATGGAGGAACTTTGCAAATTGTAGTTGTGTTGGAGAGAGATGCTGATGAGTGGGTAGCAGACTCTCTCACACAACAGTCAAGGAAGTACTTTATGTATGGATGAATAATTGCTTTTATGAGGTGAAGTCCTTCACCGAAGCTAATGGAAAATTTGTCATTGGCTTCAATGGGATCAGCACTAGACACCTAACAAGAAAATAAAAATGGTCTTGTCTGCAACATAAAGCCAAAAAAAAAACCCAAACAACCAAAAAAAAAAAAAAAAAGAGCCAGCATTCACAGCAGCCAAGAGCCTTCTGCATGGATCTAGGAACACTCTACTTGGTGAATCATTTCTTTGTTAGATAGAGCACTTGTTCTGTTCCTGATTTATCTCCAAGCAAATTTAGACTACTCAAAACTGATTTGCTCGTTATAAATTTTTTCAGTTCCTATGAGCAAACTCCTGGCTTCTGCTATTTCCTATTGTTATTTCTGCTGAGCAATTGGTTGCCTCGTTCACGTGGTTCTGCTCTTGCTCCCTGCCTGCATGATGCAACGTTATAAATAGGGGGCTGGTAAAAATCCCAACTATCCATATTTCACAGAGGTGGGCTAGCATGGCTCAGAAGTGCTCTGTTACACTACCTGTTACATGGTTAGCCCCAAAATTCAGAGATTCTTTTCTAGAGTCATTTCAGAGCACCTGTTCTCAAAATGAACTGGGTGCCCATGTTAACAAGCAAAAAAGAAAAGCAAAGCACATAAGGCAGCAGCTAGGAAGACCTTAAAAGGGTTTCCCTAGGAGACCCATTGAATCGGAAACCTGCAAATCTCCATTAATGAAAATGATGTTGCTGATAACAGTTTTTCACAATAATTTGATTGGGTTGGATTGGTGTTTAGAAGGAAGAGACCTAAGAATGTTACTGGAAATGATGCTGGAGAGCCTGCTGAGTCTTAAGGCAATACCAGCCCAGTGTCAGTACATGGTATGAACACTGCTACAGCTTCTCTACCTATTTTCTGGGTGTGATTTAAGCAGTAGCCTGGAGGGGATTTTACAGACTTCATTGCAGGGGGGCCTTCCAACCCAAACTATTCTATGGCTCTGTGATTCTATGTCCCATTGCAGGAGCAGATACGCTGTTATTAACCAGTGTAAGAAGCTCTGTTCAGCTGCACAGTGTCCAAGAGCAGCCCAGGCTTAGCTTAGGTCTGTTATGTACCAATAAGATGCCATTCCGAACTCACACAAGTAACATACAGGTTTGTCTTACGTCAGACTGAGCGGCCCGTCTGATGTCGGGTTTAGCAGTGAGCCATCGTGCATTTATTGGGACCCTTTGTTCTTGCAGTACCTTATACCAAAGACATTTTTTGGAAATGCTAATAATTTGCATGATATTAAAATGCATGTTCCATTGGGCTTTCCAGTTAATTCTTTCTTTCTTTCTTTTAACAAATAGTTTTACCATTGTTCAACTTTTTTTTTTAAAGTAAAATTTTCAGCCATTCAGTGCCTCTGTTGAAATTTTTTCTTTCATTACTTTATGGCAGATGAAAGTTAAGAGGTCCAATTACTAACATTTTATGATAGCACAGAATATTATTAAAGCACTTAAGAGGTTATTAACACCTTTTATGTACCTCATTATTTAAAAGCCTGCCATATTTAATCATTTTAGCACCATTAAATTGGCATTAACAACAACCCTATGACTTACACTCTGAAATGTCACCATTTGACAACACTAATGCAGTAAAACATCTCACAGAAACCTGGAGGCACCAGGTGAACTATAATACTTCACAAAAATTGGGCTTTTTTGTGGCTTTCAACCACAGACAGCTGCAAGGAGTGCCACGGGGGTCCCCACCTCACCCTGCAGGCAGCGCCTGCTGCTGAAGCACCGGGAGGGAGCCGGTGCAATGCGTTTGGCAGGAGAGCTGGGTGTGGTGTAGGGCCATCTGCAGCGGTGGGGAACAGAAGGCACTGACTGGGATCTCCACACACAGAGAAGCAGCAGCTAATCCTAATTCAGTCCTCTCTGGTGTCCGAGCGCAGGTCACAGGTCTTGCCGGTGCAGCGTGAGTTCTGGGAACCCTTTTGGCTCCCAGTGGGTGCTGTGGCACCTTTACTGTCTCCCAGTGTCCGTGCCAAGTCACGGGCTGAGGCTTTGAGTGCCCTTAATTCAATGACTGTCACGCTGCTACCTGTGTGCCTGATGGTGGATGAGTGACTTTGACAGATACACATGGGAATAGCAGAAAAGCCCTTCATTCCCTGTCCTGACGGGTCCCTTGTTTATAGGAACAGTTACACATGTGCTACTCCCTCTTGTAAAGTTGTAAAATTATTTATCCCGTGACCTTCCTCTTGGGTCCCCTTCCTTTCTGTCTTTTTCTCACTCCCTTTGCTGTGGAGGGCTGAGGCTGACATACAATCTGGTGGTTAGCGATTACACACTCAATATCAGCTTCTACCCGTTGATTATCGAGGACAAAAAAACAACAGCCGCGGAGTGGCTAAGTGGAACATCATGTTAATCAAGTCAGAAATATTATTTTTACAACCTCCTGATTATTTCTAACAACTGCTAAAAGCTAGTGGGACTGGGTGGGTTGGAAAAGCTCTGGCGACATTGGGACTGTTCCAGCCCCTGCTTTTCAGCTCGCAAGCTGAAACTCCAGGAGCAAGATTCAATTCATATGGGACTTTTTCCCAGAAAAATATGGGATGAATTGTGTTTTCTCTTTAAGGCTTACAAACAAATCCCTTTCCCATAATCATTATTTTCATAAATGAGCGTTACTACTATATTTTGGCATTTTTAAAGCACATCCTTGAATTTATTCTGGCAACTGCTATACAGCTGAACACAGAATCAGGGAAGTCTATTCCATGACTTAAGTAGTATTCCCTTTCTTTGTGAGTGTCTAACAGAAAAAAAAATGAAAACGTCCCAAAAGCCTCGAGTCTGGAGCCATAAAAGGCCTCCTGAGTTGTTTTTCAGATGCTGGCACTCAGACAAGTGACTGTGTCAAAAACCCCAATAGGTCTATGTACAAAACATATCAGTCCCATCTGCTGGAGGGATGCCACCACCGCTATCAGTATATTGCTGCAGACATTTGGGGAGAGTAAATGTCAGTATTTGTAACTCAGAAGGGCCAGGGCACGGTGCTGTTAATGAGGCTGCCTGTCCACAGCCAAATCCCCCCTGTGTACGTGATCCATGGGCACTTCCCTATTTCCATTGCCCTGGGAGGGATGTGTTAATATTCCAGGCCAGCCACGCTTGGGTTTGGTTTGCTGTTTGTGTTACATCTATATCTGCAGCAGTTAAATGCTGGTATTAAATGCAGGTCTTCAGGCCTGTTAAACAAATTACAGGAGCCTTTAAACATCATGTGCTGCGCTTTATCCCCCACAGCCCGCACGCAGATCGCTCAGGTGCGAGTGGAGAGAAGCAAACAGGGCTTCCTGCCAATCCCCTCTCCAGCACAGCCAACTCCCTCGCTATCTGGAAAGATGGGGGGTTAATTAGCATGTATTAGTGTAGGGTTTAACGGCAGTGCCCTGGCCCTGAGGAGCTGTGTCTTAGTTCCTATCTCCCCAGGTGCCTCCAATCTCTCTGGAGTTCCCTGCCCCTCCTTCCTGCAGCTCCCTCACCTTTTATAAGGCGCTTTTTTTTTTTTTTTTGGTTGTTGTAGAACCCTTCATCAGAAAATTCCTGATAATAAATGGGCTGAAGCAAGAAAGGGAGCTACTTTATTTTTCAAAACAGCTTAGAAGTGAGTGCAAATTTTACTGGGATTTGAGCTCCTAATTCATGTGGCCCTTTCGAGAAATGTCCCCTTGCTGGCCCTTTGTACAGCCAAGGGGTTTCTCAGCCCTCCCGCAGTGCTGGGTTTGCCGTGACCTTCTTCCCCTCTGCCTGCTCTGCCGCGGTGACGGAGGCAGGGCGCATCCTTGGGACCTTGGGTAAGGGGTGCGTACCCGCTGCGCTCACTGCGGGGACCGGGGGAGAAGGAAGGCGGTGGCTGCGGGCACGTCTGATCTCTCCCTGCCACGGCTGCCCTCTCCGGGTGCTCGTGCCAGCCGAGGCGGACAGAGAGGAATGTCTCTGCGGGGTCAGCAGCAGCTCTTGCTTGGCAGCATGGCTATGATGCTCATGCAGTGGCTCTTGTGGCAAAGTGAGTGATCAAAGTGGGCAAGGACCAGGCACCAAGGGGAGGGAGACTAGAGGTGGACAGCTGCTATATATTTTTATGTATTATGCTATATAATGCTATTGTTAAAATGGCAAACCCCAGATCCTGCCTATGAGAGCAAGTTTTATCTGTTACATCAATACAGTTGCAGCAACATGTAACTGTGTTCAGTGCTGTAGAATAGCTCCCATGTGGCTCTTCCTAAGTCTTCGTTATCCAAAGAGGTGTAACACTTTTTTTTTTCTTCTTCTTCTTTATGGGCAGATAGCTTATATATGCTAACTATTTTCCTGAAAAATCCAGTGGTGATGAGACTCAAGACCTAAAGGCAGTGTTGCTAGGTGAGACTCGTGATGGGCCACTTGTGTGCAAGTGAAATGGTTTAGTCCCTGTGGTTATTTCAGACTTGCTATTGCTCTTTAACCTGCCGAGTTAACTTTAAAACCTGTCTCAGCACTTGTTGTGCTTGTGCAAATGCACTTCACTGGAACATTCATCCCAGGCCATGTAACCGAGCCAGCAGAAGTTTCTAGTTTAGCCTGTCCTTCATCGGTTGAGGGGACCATCTCCTCAGCAAGTGGAGCTAGGCAATTTGGATGTGTTTTGCAGAGTATCAGCCCAGGCTGGTGCAAACCCAGGATCATTTATCATCTGGGTGTATGATGGATGAGGTGATATGAATTGGTGGCTTTGGTCCATTACTGTTGGAACCAACTGATCTCCTTATTGGCAGCCTCAGCAGAAAGTCTGGGAAAGACTCTTCCTGCCCTGCGGCACCTTTCTCTCCTTGGACAAAGGTGCTGTGCTTCAGCAGGGACTGTGAGCAATCAGCACAGAGACTCTTGAGATTTTGCTACCCCTATTTTATGGAGCTCTTTCCCACTCTGCCAGAGCTCAGTGGACACTCCGGATTGCTTGCTGCAAGGCCCAGAAGCCGCCTCCCCAGTGACCCCCAGGCAGGTGATGCAGATCCCACAGATTTCCAGCCTGAGATTTGCATGTCTGCTTTGCAGCTGGTTTGCAGCACCGAGGTATTTGCATTTGTGAGCGTGTCTTTTTTCTGCCCCAGATCCCACAGCAAGCTCTCCTCCGGACTGCTGCCCCTCGCGCGGGGCACAGGCGAGGCTGGCGCGCTAGTGCAGCTCACCTGGTGCTTGCTGCGGGTTTGGCATTTCAAGTTAAAGTTAGCCCTGGCTTTTAAGGTCTGTTCCAACCCATTTAACTCCTGAGCTTTTTGTGAAAAAACGAGATGGGAAATATAAAAGCTTACATCAGCTCCTGTAACTCTCAAAGTAAAGGGGAAAGCTACAATAAATTTACAGTCAGGAGAAGAAGAGCTGTGCTTTATATAAACTCTCACTTTGTTCAAAGGCAGTTTATTATCAAAGGATAATTTTAGGTGGCAGTTGTTGCTGGAGTGTTTTGTGCTGGTTTTTTAATTACTAATTTTTTGTTATACAGCATGATTCTTGAGCAGATACTCAAACAAGCAAGATTGGCTCATCATTCCTCTTTAATTCCACATCATGTCACTTTGGAAGGGAAATGGCTTGGTAAAAGCCAGAGAGTTCAGATATGATGCTGGCAGATCGTTATGAAATATTCACAAGACATTTAGTTTAACTTGGTGCTAATTGAACACTGACAGCACAAGTTACTCCTGCCTGCAGCAATAGTCTATCACATTTAGGCAAGTGGCATGCCTTCCTCTTTGATGCTCTCCTAGATAGGAGGCTGAGAGGGAGCACAGCTCACAACCAGTAAACTCCTGGGCGAGCCGCATTAGAGACAGATCCTGCGCTCGCGGTGCCAGCATCCTCCGAAGCTGGTGAGAGTTTATTTGCACGGGGGCTGTAGTGAGACTTCAGCTCTCTCTGTGAAAATACTGAGTATTATGTGAGGTGAATTGAAACTGATACAGATATTTTTGGGGGATATCTTCCTTAGGGAAGACATCTTCTTACACTGTTTGCAGATTAGCTAATGTCACTTTTCTGAAGGCGTGTCCCAAAAGCCCTTCTTGCCCTGAGGTGAGAGGGTTTCCAGGGTGTAACGGTGTGTTTCTCTATGGAGACGTGGACTGACTGACTTCTCTTTCATTTTTATTTCTATAGCTCAACATACTGTTTCCTGATATTTGTGAATTCTTCTTATTTGTCAGTCCAGCTTCCCTGTGGGCATTTAATAACAGGAATTTTCCTACCATTTAATTGTCTCTTATTCCAGAGCCAAGCAGAGTTTGAAACAGGGTAGTAATGCCATCATTTTAGTCATCAGACATTTTGTGTGGTCTAAATAGCTTGGATCAAAACTCGGTGCCCAGCTCTGCCTGAAACCCTCTTCCCATCTGTGATTTAGATGCAGTCATCTGCCTTGGGTGCCTCAGTTTCCCAGCTATGGAGAAAGGCCAAGTTGTTAATCAAGGGCTTTTCCCATCTTCCCATTTGGAGGCGTTTGCTCCAGGCCCATCCCGTGCAGTTCACGGAGGGAGCGTGCAGGGACGGCTGCCTCGGTAGGGACCTTGCTTCTGCCTTTGCACCGCCGTCCATGCCAGCCGCATTTCATCACTCTCAGCATAGCTGAAGGACTAAGAGACTTCTACTCATAGAAACACATAAGAAAAGTGACCCAGAACATTTTTAATCCACTGGGAGAAATCTGCCCCCATCTGCCCAGTTTACCTATCCCGGGCAGTTAAACTGGAGATGGAATCACAGATGAGAAGGTGTTAATGAAACTGTAACTGCACATTGAGGTGATAGTGACTTAGATTACATGAGTTCATCTAGCAAACGGTGTGGTGACTGTGAGCTCTGACAAGAGCACTTGCTGGCTATAGAAAGGCAGACAGCAGTGCAACCACCATAACTGACTAAAGTAGTAGTAGTACAACTAGTAGTAACCATCTGAGAGCTCCAGCAGCTCAAAGGAGTGAAGACCCATTGCTCAATGCTTGTACAAATGCAGGGAAAGTGGGCATGTCCTTCCCCGTAATCCTTATGGGAAGCTACAGAAGATAAGGAAAAGCGTGAGTAATATTGCACGAGCAGTAGTCACAGCATGCACCAGTGCTGAGGCTTTGTTTTTCCCTTTTATACAGAAACCATTGGAAAAGGGGAGCATTAAGAACAGGTTCAAAGGAGGTAGCTGTAACCTCTTCAAAGCTTGGGGTAGGGTGGAGGGTCAAAGATGGTTTCTGAGCTGGACAGATTGGAAGCAGCAGCAGCTGATGACTTTGGGGTCTTTGGGGTGATCCCCATTTCACTCGCCTCTGGCACCAGGCCTGCCAAGTGAAATGGGGATCACCCGAAAGGAGGTACTGTCTGAGGTGGGGAGCACCCATCCAGGATTGCAGAGAAGAGCAACCAGGTAAATACAAGCAACTGAGAAAAAGATCTTTTCAGTAGTGTTCTGCTTGGCTGTGAGAGGGCAAGGAGACAGTTCTCAAAGTAAGGGATAAAGATGTTTCGGTATTAAAAAAAAGGGTAATTTAAACTACACTAACATCTTGGATGCTCTGGACAACGAATCTGAGATGCCCAAGCAGAATCTGGATGTAAGGGCTGAGCTGAAAAGCCTAGAAATTGAGTATTTCTGCCCTAGAATTTTATACAAGGTGGCTAATAGCTGTAGATAGCAATCTGCTGTAAAAACACACCTCACTTCCAACAAAGACATGGTGTTAGACATATTTTCAAAAGGCAAGGATGCAATACCAGACTAAAAGAGCTCCCAGACTTTCTTTCAGTGAACCTCCCACTCTTGGATTGCTGAGTATTGCTCTTCCAGTAATACTGTCCTTGGGAGGGCTGAGTAAACTTACAATCACCCTATGTCTGTATAAAACACCCTCACCAGGAGAAGTGGAGGGAGGGACATGAAATGTCCCATCCTCCACAGAACCCTGCTCCTACAGGCTTCCATAAGCATCACTCTTCAGGAGGGAAAATAAATGAGGCTTTCCAAATTGTTTTACTTGATTCATTTCATTCTGGGCTAGAGCAAGGCAAATAGACAGTGGGAGGGCTTCACTGATAAAGTACTTTTTTTTCCAAAGCAGAGAATACCAGAAGATAACACAACAGCAAATTACTGCATGTTTTAAACCCTTGTAGCTAAACATTCCCTTTTGGGGCTGTGCCAGGTATCTCACAGTGCCAGTGAAAATGGGATACAGATGTTCACTTGTTTGGATGGAGACACTGCAATACTTCATGGCTGCAACAAATAATAGGATGCCTCCTGCTCACAAAAGAATACCCTGATCTTTTTGTCAGTAATAGGAAAATATATTCTCTGTTCCTGTATTAAGGAAAATAAGGCCTGTAAGAACTGTGAACTGGGGAAGCATGGTTTTTTTTCAGTTTCCAAAATGTAACTTCTGTTGTAGTGACGCAGCCTGCACTGCTAAAAGCGCTGCCACCACGATACCAACCCAGGGGTGTCGTCACTCACAGGGGAGTGAATCATGTCTGGGGCAGGTACATGGAGTGTTAAATACCTGCTGCTAAACATGTATGAACAGAGAGCTTGAGCTCACAGAACAGTGGGGGTTTGGGGTGTTGTGTCTGAGACTGTTTTTTGGGTGGTTTTTGTTTTGGGGTTTTTTTTTTACAACTTTAGCTTTGAATACTTGCTTATTTTTGTAAGATAAAATTAGGCGTTTTTAAATTGTTGCCTCTGATTTTGAACTCGCTTATGGTGAAAATAGTCTCATTAAAGTCCGTGGTAATAGTGTTCAGGAATGTGATCTGTCCATTTTAATGGACATTATGGAAACGGGAGCTGTTTCCCCCCAAAACACATAGGGATGGGATGGGGAGAAAGAAGACCTGAGCCCATCGCACTGCAACGTAACAGCAGAGCTGACACTCAGCTCACCTTCTGCTTTTTCATGTGCAGCAGATAACCGCAAAACCGGCATCTGCCAAAAGAATTTGTTAGCATACCTGAATACTTGCACCGCTGGTTTGCCCCTGTTGTGCTCCTGTCAGGAGAGGTACAAACAGGTTCACACCTGCTGTATAGCTTCAGGTTGAAGGAATGCATGTGCAAATTTGGCAGGTAGAAATTGCACTTTAAATTAGACTCCACTTCTTGAAATTGGAGCTCTCTGCTTTCCCTGCCTGCTGTTCTATTTTTCACTTTCTTCTTGCAATGCCCATATTAAAATGAAGATTTTTTTTTTTTTTAATCTTTTTAGTTCATTTTCATGGTGGAGCTGTAACCGAATCCAAAATCACACTTCTGGGAATCCAGCACCAATGTGGTATGAAGGTTTTAAAGGTGTGCACAGCTTTTTCTCTCACTCCCCTGAATTTTACTTTCTCAGTAATTTTTATGAAGTGGGTTTGAGCTTGACACAACGGGCACAGTTTGGGATGTAATGACTTATTCTTCTGGTTTATTGGGAGGTGTTTAACCATTTGCTCACCTTTCTCAAGTTGTAGGTTGACTTTTAACTGAAAGATCTCATTTTGAAACAAAAAGCCCTGAAAATCTTTTGATTCAGTAGCACTTAAATGCAGTGCTCTATCTCCCTAATTTTTTTCAACTGTTTTTCTTGGCTTAAAGCACTCACCAGATTTTTTTTCCAATTTAATGAAAAGTTCTGGCATTCTGAAATGGCATCTTTTGCAGGACTAAGTGTTAACTGAATGTTTTGCCCTCGTACTGTTTACTACACTGAATTTTTCACATCAAAGCAGACCACGGACAACTTTAGCTAGCCCTGTGTATTAGTGATTTTTCAGTCCTCATCAATATGCCGACAATTCAAAACTTTCCAGGGGAAATGTGGATCCCTGGATAGCAAATTTCAGGCTGCTAACAGCTGAGTACCTTTTCTCATGTCTCTGTGGACTTCTTGAAGTTCCCAGGTGCCCAGAAGTTCATGGAACGCAGCTAGAAACTACTTCAGGTTCGCTCCCACTTGCTCACATAATGTAGTAGTTCAGCAAATATGCGCTGCCCCGCTGGTGTTTCTTCAGTGGAGGTACTCTCAACCAGAAATAAAGACAGGGTCTATTTTTTTTCTTCTCTAAGTATGTTCAAAACATGAATTTCCATGAGTTTCCAACATAAGACCTATATCTGCACGGTAAGTAGAGTCACTTTCACTTGCAAATGAGGTTGGATCTGCTAAAAAACCTGCTAATTTGCAATAAAAATAGCATCCATCTTTGCTCTGCAAATATAGCCTATTTGAAAACTGTCCCATTTTCAGAACTGTAGCAGCTTGTAGGATAGAAGAAAGGGGAAGGAGGAAATACCTTGCATTTGAAGTCACTTCGTATTTCTCCAGGACTATTTCACACACCTTTAGTCATTATGTTGCGTTTTGCATTGTCACATTAATTTTCACAGCAACAGACTGATATAAACAGTGTGACTGCGCTGCAGAAGCAAGGGAAGCTGGATTGATTGGGAGGGAGAAGGATTTGTTCAGACATAAATATCTCCTGCCATATTGAGGGGAGTTTAAAAAAAAAAAAAATGGCCAGCCAAGAAATTGCTTTTTTGTAGGAACGTTCTGTTTCTCTCTCTCTCTTTTTTTTTTTTTTTTCCTCTTCTCTACTCTATGTGTGCTTCAGTGTGAGAGACTGAGAACAAGGGGGAACCAAGTGGCTATTTAATGAGTCTGGGATGCTGAATGCAGCTGCTTTTTCAGGTGGGTGAAGCTGCAAGGAATGGAGGACAGGGAAGGTGAAGGTGTATGCAGAAGATGGTATTAAATAAGGAGGCCTGGTCATGTAAGGTCTTGTTGGGGAAACTGCTGACTTTCTTGCAGGTTAAATGCTTGAAGGAATTGCAGAGTCAGGCTCCAAGAAAATGAGGGCATACACCAAAAAAACAGCACCTCAGCACACAAACAGGTGGAAATACCAGGTGCCGAGAGGAAAGCCAGTGTCCCAATCTTCCTGCACCCAATGAAGGATGCAGAGACTGCATAGAGGAGAGCAGGTATTGTTGTGCCTATAGACCAACGTCTACCTGGCCACCACTTTTATCCCCTATGCATTAGGTTGCGATACGCATGACTTCAGGGCTCCAGACTTTCAGAAACCTCCCGTAAGGGCAGGATGAGATGGATTTCTTGCTACGTAGTTTCCCATCTCACCTGTTGGTGATGTTTCCCATAAGGAACTCGGTGCTCTGGGGACTAGGAAATGTGTGGCATCAATCTAGGATTTCAGGGTGTCGTGGTTTGGGCCGCAGAAAGTGTCAGTAGTATCTTCTAAGGTCACATTTGTAGGACTAAGATCTTCCCTGCTCTAGTACCCACATCCGCCTGGCTTGGCAATGCTGCTTTTGGCCTGTGTGATGACACTCAATGCAGGCTGGAAACGTTCCCTGTGCTCCCATGGCTTTTCCTTTAAGGGAGGGGCTGAGAGATGCCTCAGCTTTGGAGCTGATGATTTGAGTTCTCTGTTGGCACTCATCACCCTTTGAGTATTTTGGGCTAAAGCTTGTGGACTGGTGCAAGAAAATAAGTCCACTGTTAAAGAGGTGTGAGGAAAAGTCTCAGTGTCTGAGCAGAGGTTTTGCCAATAAGGATGGGGGATTGCAGCTCTGAATGCCGTATTCGTCCCGCTTCTCCTGTGCTAAGGCCAGCTGTGATGGGTCTGAGCCTTGAACTGAGGTTTCCACTTGGCATGTCCGAGTTTCTAACACCAAAAACCTTGGGTGGAAACTTGCTTATGTCTGGATGGTTTGCAGCAGGCAAAGCTCTTAAAAGAAGAGCAGCTAATTGCATGTTCATAATGGCACATCCAGTACTCGAGAGAAGGCCTTAACTTCTACTGTGGAGGATCTGGAAATTCACCTCTGGCCATGCTCAGCAACATCTACCCCCAGTCTCTGAAGAGCATGGATCAAGAGGAGCTTTTTGGCCTTTTTCCTCTGAGAAAGAACCACTAATTTATTCAGTTTGAGCACATTATTATTTTTTAACAAAAGAGCATGGTACAGCTCTATATACTAGTTGGAAGCAACGTGATTTGTGTCATGAATACTAATATGTGTTTGACAGTATCCTATAAATTCAACACATTTTGAAGAGCACGAACAAGAGTCGTAGGAACTATACTTAAATTCTTCCCCTACTTTTTTCAATTAAAAGAAAAGGAAGCTAGTTGGAGTCTGTATTTGTATCCAAAACAAATATGGCTTGGGTCACGGCAAGGCTTCTGCATGCCGTACTAGAGCTGGGTCTACAGCACATTCATTGATTTTTGTCTCCATGAATCACCCTAAAGCTATAGGCAACAAAAGCTGAAGCTATGTAGATGTGATTTCTCATTCATTTGTTGTTCATTAGAAAGATTTTCTCTCTCTTATTTGCGGCACCCCTGCTGCTGCGTGTTCATTAGGAGAATGGAATGTATTCCAAATATTTCCTAGCTCTGGCAGGGCAGATGGTGGAAAGTAATTTTCAAAATCTTCTGGAAAAGGGGGGAAAAAAACCACTCAAATAACCCCAAGCCACCCCCTGCACACCAGAAGAACTTGGTATTTCTGAGTGCAGACGTGTTGTACGCTTTCTGTCTCTTTGGTTGTACAGTGCTGTGTGTCGGAGTGGTGGGAAGTGTGTATGAATGGGAATGTATCACATTACATGTGGGATGTTAGCAAGGCTGGGATTTTTTTCACAGGAAACTGCATTTGCAAAGAGCACATAGCAACATGCAGTACCCTAAAAGATGCGAGTGAAGGAGTGAGCAAGATTAATTTTCCTACATCTTCTGGGTAACCCAATGCCTAAGTAATCCCAGGGAGGGAAGACAGAGCCTGGGCCATGCTCCAGTTTCTCTGTCCAGCCCTGTGCAGAGGCACGAGGCAAACTGGAGGCTCCTCAGAGGCGCTGTCCCCATCCCCTGCCCTTCACCAGAGCGGGCAGGAGGATGTCCAAGTGCTCAGACAATGGTGGAGGAAGCGGCTCTGGCTGCATTTCCCTTCTGCTCCCTGGGGAGTCGGGGCAGCACACAAGCCAGGGCCAGATTTAGCTCTTGGATCCACATGAAACATCTCTGTGCCGACTGCTCCCTTCCTTCGTGCTCAGCCTCTTGTCACGGGAGTGGAAGTCGCGCACACCCACACACACAGAGGGAACAGAAAAGCCAAGTCAATATGCAGCAGGCAGAGCCGGCAACACAATGAGGGGGAAACAAAGAGCGGGGCTGTATTTACTGCCTTCCCAGTGGCATTCACTTCTCATGCTTCAAGCTGGTTTCCTCTTTTCATGAGCCTCTTGACCTGCAGATCCCTCTCATCGGCAGACAGACCCCAAAGCCCCACGGCTGGATCCTTATGCCTCTTCAGATCAAACCAGCGAAACACTTTGGACACAGAGCCCGAGTTGTGTGTTTACATCGAGGGTTTAAGCTCCTTGGCGCTGGCACCCGGGGCTCCTATTTGTTTTCCAACTCCTGAGGACAGCAATGGTGCTCTCTAAGTCAATACAAACAAACCGAGAGGCTTTGCGGCAGTGTGGCAGAGCTTACCCGAGTGCTGCCGTCCCAGGACTGGGCCGTGCTCTGGCCTGTAGCAGGTGCCTCCAGCACGGATTTGGGCTGTCAGCTCAGGCCAGCACCCCCAAAATCTCACACGCAGAAACCTGGCAGAACTTCCTCAAAAGAAGGGCGTCAGTTGCCCTGTCTGTACCACTGAGACATCCAGCTTTGGAGGGATGCACTTTGACAGCTGCTGTGAAACCCCATCAGATTTTCAAAGCCTGCTGTTAGTGATGGGCTGTCAAGCCCCCTCTTTCTGCAGGCACGCACGCGTTGCAGAGTGCGTGGGCGCAGGTGGAGGTGTTGGGGCCTCTCACGCGATTCGTTTCCACAGCTGGGCCTTTGGGGGCAGATGTACGAACAAGCGGTTCACAAGCAGACGTCCGAAAAGGCACCGAGAGCGGGCGCATCCGCCGAGCGGGAGGCAGGAGACCCCGCTGAGCCTGCACTCGGCTTTGGGGCAACTCTGTCCCGCGGCACCCGACCTTTCTGCAGGCTCTGCTAAGCGTTAGTACAGTGGGGCCGTGCACATTGTGCAATGGCTTTGCGGAAGCAGGGTTGTGAAACGGATGCTTTTTGTAGCTGCTGTGACCTTAAAACCCATTACTTGGTCACCCAGTGGAAAAAAATCGGGAAAATTCCTTCTGAACAGCTGAGTGCGGGTGCTGGAGCGCCGGCCGTGTCGCTGCCCTTTGGGAGCGGGCTTTTCCTCTTTGGCTAGCCGGAGCTGCTGCCAGCCAGGACTGTCTCACACCGTGTCAGCTGAGATTCAGGAATTTGTCTAAGCTACATCTAGTACCTAAACATACATTTTCCACAGCCTGACAGAGTATTAAACTCCTCTCCATCAGCTATGGCCAGCAGCCTTCAGAGATGAGCAGTGGCTATAATTGATTCATCAAGACTCCTGTTAATTTGTTTTTGCTCAATTGTAGCAATATATTTGATTCCAAATGATTATGCTCTGGAGTCAAGCTTCCTTTAGGTAATTTACAGTGTAGCCTACGTATGTGTAAAAAATTTATTGCAATCGTGTTTTTAATTACAATGCATACGATAATATCAAAAGGAGAGAGGGGGAGGGAGGGAACCCAGACTAAGTTTTTAATTGTTTTAATAGTGAGATTTGGTTCAGTGAGAACAGGGCATATTGGTTTCCTTGGAAACACTAGCGATGTATTAGCTGTATAAAATCTAGCATAAAAGATTTGCAAAAGTGAAGCCTTTAGGTTTTAACTGATATTATAACTGTTTTCATTTCGAAAATCAGATTCACATGTGGTCCCTGGAGTCCCAAAAAGGTGTCTTTTCTCTTAAGACTTAGAATTAATAATTTCACAGATTATCAGAATCATTAGAAATCTAAAACTGCAATAACAACAACAACAAAAAAAATAACCTTCAACAATTCAATATCCTGATTCATATGATTTAATTAGATGTGCCTGTAATTTCTCTTTGTGCCAAGCAGTACCAGGCTCAGGCAAGATTCCACGTGATTTGAGAAAAAAAGTACAAAAATGTGGCTTTTTAAACATTCCAATAAAACTAGAGATTAGTGGTAATGGAGCGGTAGGTGATGTTTTATATATGCCCTATGTTCAGTTGTTGTATTGAACACAGCACTGATGCCTGGATATACAGTATGCAATGCACTCTAGCCAGCTTCAAGTTCAGAGAATTGCTGTAGCTGCTACTAACGATCCGGCCTCTGTGCTGGGCTGACCCCAGCCAGACACCCGGTGCCCACCAAAGCCGCTCTGTCGCTCCCCTCCTCAGCTGGACAGGGGAGAGAAAATACAGCAAGAGGCTCGAGTGGGTCGAGATAAAGACGGGACGGG
>VUYV01000540.1:209498-240344 GCA_008711295.1 Anarhynchus alexandrinus
TTTTTTTAAATGTATAACTTCATGGGTCTGAACAGCACGGCCGGAGCTATTCAGCCCAATGTGTCCTGCACATGCAACTGCAAAAGGTCTTTGTTCCAGAGCATGGAGATCAGTAAGTACTCGTCCTGCCGCTGCCGCGGAGCCGCCGCGGCCTCCCGGGGGCGGGTGCGGGCGGCAGCGCGGGCGGGGAAGTTTGCGGGGGGGCCGCCGGCGGCGCCGGGACCCTTCGCCGCGATGCGCCTTCTCGGAGTGACCGTCCCCCCGTCCCCCCCGTGCGAGCTCTGCTCGCCCATCTGTTGCCGTCGCGGTGTCCGGGGCGGGCGGGCGCAGCCCCTCCGCGCTCTCCGCGGACCCCCTCGCCCCCCCCGGCGTCGCCCTGTGAAGTCCCAGCTCTTCCCCGGCTCGGCTCCGTCGTCGCCCGCATCTCGCCCCTTCCCCCGCGGCTCAGCCCCGGCGGTGCTTCGGCCGCCCCGCGCCTTCCCCTGCTGCGGGGGTGATGCCGGGGGGCCCCGGCCCCCGAGCTCCTCCGTGGGTCTTCACTAGCCCCGGCGTAAATCCCCTTCCCCTTCTCACGGGGAGTGCGGGGAGCGCTGTGGTCCCGACAGCCGAGTAGGGCTTATATTTGGGAACCTGCGCCCCCCGCCTCCAGCCCCTTGGGGCTTTTTGTTATGCGGGGCTATTTGCCTTTTTTTATGAACATTTTTCAGCCCTCGCAGAGCAGCAGTGAGTTCGGCGCCTGACCTAAATATCCACTACTTTTCTGTTTGCTCTTTCCCTCTTGGAAGTGAAGTGCGTGGAGGTGAGAGAGAAGGAGTATTATTGCAGAGAAAAGAGAAACGAGTCGGTTTCTCTGGCAATTTAAAGCAAATGGTGTTTTCTGTAACGGGAAGATTTTCAAGGCATCCCAGGCTGGGCGGGTTGTCAGGATTGTACCCTGCTTAACACCTTCTTCAGTGCCGTGAAATCTAAACCCTACACAGAGCAATGCAAAATGGCCCCAAATGAAAACTTGGGAGAGAGTCGTGGTTTTGCATATGTTCCTGGCGCTGCGATGGGGCAGGCTCGCGCTCAGTGGATGTAGGGGAGAGTCAGCTGCGCTGTGCCTGTTTCTGCTAGCACAGGATTTGCCCCGTTACCTCCAGCGGGGTTGCGGAGCGGTATTTTGGAGCCAGCATCTGTCCCTTGGTATTTTGGATGGCTTTTGTACAGTGTCATCTGCCTTCGCCTTCTCCAGTTTCATCGCTGTTTTAATTCAGGTGTCTGAGTCCTGGAGAAGGTCTGTAGGCATTTGTATACCGACTACTAAAATGTGTTTGTTCTGAATTTTAGCATAACCCTTACCCTTTGTCCTGTATGCACGTTTAATCTTGATTTAATCTCATTTGTGTTCAGACAAAACTAAGCTGGATTTGCTTGATTTTATTAACACTACCAGTACTGAATAGTCCATTATTCTTTTCTGACTTTACCAGGCCACGCTAGATGCGTGTACCAATAGCAGCAGTGTATAAATAATGAAGGTACAGTTCTTTTTTGTGTCAGCCGGTTGGTGAACATAAGCTGTGTCCCACAGAATTGCAAGGATGAGAGACTTGACTTTGTGTCGAATTGAGGCTCGTGGTTGTGATAGAAGTTGTGAATTAAAATGTGTAATGTCTTTTGAAGAAAAAGCTTCTCTTCCGGTCTAACTCTTGGCATGAGGTTTTGTTGTAACAACTCAAGCTTTTAGTTTCATTCCTTGACTTTTTAGAGATGGCATGTTTTGTAATTTTTGTCCCATTTTTTCAGCGTATGAAAGGCTTGGTAGGAGGCAGGTGCCAGTTATGGACGGAGAGGGGTGAGAGGCTGGGAGCAGTGAAGTACACTGGAGGACACCTTGCCTGAAGTTGGATGGGTGTTGTGGGAGCCTCGTCCCTGACGTCGTACGGCTCCCGCGGTCCTTCCCTGGTTTGTCCCCTGCCAGCGCTGAGCCTGTCCCCCTGCATCAGCCACTTGGCTCCTGGGTCCTGACATGGAGGCGCTGAGTTCCCATTAGCTCCTGGGAGCCTTGGATGGAGCTCCCTTAATGCTGCCCTTCCTTATTTCGTTTTCGGCTAGGTTTCTTTATCGCCAATGTTATTTATTTATTTCCCACCAACGGCGGGCAGCATTAGCTTGCCTCTGTGCTACAGGAGGGCTTTGGTTGCACTGCAGGGGCTGTTACCTGATCGCTTCCTCCACCTGGGTTCAGTGGAAAGGATGGAGTTGAGCCTCCCTGCGATAAATTCATTATACAGCTTTTTTCCCCTTCCAGTCGCTTGATTTTATTTATCTTTCTAATAAGACTTTGAGGGAACCCCAGAGCAGCTACCACCAGATGCTACTTAATTTTCTAGCCAAAAGTTAGCATGCGGGAATGCTTCAGGAAAGTGGCATAACGGTAAACTCTTTTAATTTAACCCTCTAATTAGGTTAACTGTACAACTGATCCCCAAAAATATTTCTTTGCAGGCTTTATTCCGTATGGCAGGCTGCGGCGCTGCGGTGGAGGAAGCATCTGGTTTCTGTGTGTGGCGCTCCCAGATTAGGATTATAAAAGGGTTTTTTGGGGGCGGGGGCGTGGAGCCTGGCCCGCCGCCGGCGGGGCTGCAGTGCCAATATGCCGGGCAGCACTAAGCACCAGACGTCTGCAGCCGTGGTCTCTAATCGCTCCGGCTGGGTGAAAGAGGTCAGGGGTGATTGTCGTGGCGGAGGAGTCTGTAAATAACTAATTATTTGGTGCAGGGAGCGGAGCGAGGCTGTGTGCCGGCCTCCCCGCGGGCTTCCCCGCTCGCTCGCCCGGGGCGGCTCTGCTCCGGCCACCGGGTGGGTCAGTGCCAACCGCCAGCGCCTGCTGCTCGCTGCGGCCGGCGCCGCGGCCCCACGACGGAGGGGCCTCTCGCCTGCGCCAGGCATGCTTTGCACCCTGCGGGGACTTCTCCCAAAGGCTTTGGGTGCCGCGGGTGGGGGTCCTGCCTCTGCCCCGTGCCCGGGCGTCCCTGCGAGAGGATGACTTCAGGCGCGGGGCGTGAGGGCAGGTCCCTCTCCGGGCTGGGTAGCTCTCGGCAGCGGCTTTGCATGTGCAGCGTCGTTAGCCGGAGCGTTCAGGAGTTGAAGAGGTGTTGTTGCATCTCCGCAAGGAGACGAGGCTGTCCCCTCAGCTGGCAGCAGCGCCGTGACGCTCATGTCAGAGCAGCGTGCCCGGCCGGTGGCGGGCTGGGGTGAGCGAACCGTGAGAGCCGGTTTCCGGCCAAGCGAGGACTTCTAGGTTTTCACATTCTTTGGTTTAATAACAAACCAAACGTAGATGGCTCAACCAGGGATCACGTCTCCTTTCCACTTCAGACTGCCTTTTTGGCAAATACGTTTCTTTCCTGACACTGTGTCAACAGCAGTTGTGGCTTCTTCCAGGGCAGAGTAGGTAATAGTCAGGTACTTCTTTATTCCCCCCCAAGTTTTCCTCCGGGAGGTGGGGACACAGAGGGAAGCCAGAGCTGCTGCCAGCGTTTCAGCAAGCTAGAGGGTGTTTGCACAGAGTATATTCAGTTTGTGGCATCTCCATTTGACTTCAGCCAAGCCGGGGGAGGTGTCTGTGTCTGGTTCCAGCCACATCTCCGTGGCAAGTGCTGCTTTTTGCTGTGGCCAGCATCCCAAGGTACGACCCAGGAGGAGCAGAGCATGGGTGGCTTTTGCTCATGGTGGCCTGAGGACTGTCTGTGTGCGCCCTTGGCCATCGCCGGGGGAGCCTTGCAGTCTGCGGGTCCCACCTCTCCTACCAAGGACAGCAGGGAAAGCCCTAGTTCCCTGAGCCTGGAGAGCACAGGGGTCTTAACATTAAAGTTTGTTTTGTGTCCTGAGGCAGCGATTTTAATCTTAGTGTTTTATAACCCATGCTGAATGGGAGAATGAAAAGACACAGAGGAGGAAATGGGAGGAAAATAGTCAAACTTTGGTTTTTTCCTCTGGGTGAACACCTGGATTGCGTTCTGCTGCACAACGGGACAGGTACACGCATGGCACCAGAGGTGATCCTGTATAATCGGAGGTGATCATATATAATGCAAAATGGAGGCAAGACGTGGCCAATTCCTCCTTTTTGGTTGGTATCGGGGTATGTTCAGAGGAGAATGTTTGACCTTCTGCCGTGAAGGCATCCTCTGCCCCCTGAATAAGCCTTTGGTTTGCCTTCGTTTTACTTAGTAGTACATTTTCAGCTCCTGGTTGTGAGATGCCTGGCACTGAAGGGTGGGGGGGGAAACAGCAACCATATTCCTTTCTTCAAAGCCAGGAATTCCTGAGTTAGGGTCTGGGATCGCCTCTGAATTTTCAGGATATTGAATTAGCTGAACTACGGTTGCTTCCTTTGCAGATGGAGAGAAGACTACCTACAAACGTATGTTCTCACTTATTTTTATTGGTTGTTGCTCACCAAGCATACTAATATTTTTAGATTTCCCAGGCTGAGTTGGTGGGTAGATAAATCCAGTTTTAGAATGAATTTGTAAACGTAAATTATAAATGGATAGACGTGAGGAGACCTTTCCAAGGGAAGTACCAAAATGCACGGTGACACTAATAGAAAGTAATTACAATCCGGCTTCTTTCCTGAGTAACTCATTGTACAGTCATGTCTGTTGGGCTTGTTTCAGGTAATAGCAACCGTCAGAATATGGTAACCCTAATTAGCTAAAAAAGGTCATTTATTTGCAGTGGTGTTTCATCTAAAAACTGACTACCAGTTTGCTTCCTGGAAGGAGATCCCATGTGTGGTGTGTGGTTTCTCTTACCAGATCACTCAAGTTCTCCCATACACGATGCATCTGTTGGTGGCGTGTTTCATCACAGTAGTAAAGCCCGACTGGAAAGCTCGCGAGGAGAGAGGTACGAGGGCCACTTTGCTGCAATTAAGTGGAAACTTGGTTCACACCATGAGCACGCTCCCAGACATCCATAAAGCAAAGGAGTCATTAATGTCGACGGGGATGTTTTACGTGGTGTTCTTCCCGTCTGTGTGACTGAATTGCTGGGTGATTATTTTATAATCACTTTGGGTGGCAGAAGGTAGGTACATCACTTGGGCAGATCCCGGGTGAGGAAACACATCAGGGAGCTGCTCTGGCTGTGAGCAGCGCGGCCGAGTCCGGCCCCAGAGAGGAACAGGGAGATTTCGGCACAAGGCTGCCCTCTGCGAGAGCAGGATCTGACCCATCGTCTCCGTCTTTCAGAGCTGATGGTGTGGGCTGCTGCGTCGGTGCTTCCTTGCTGTACTGAACATAACGGTGGTCTTGGAGCTCCCTGAGGAGCGATGTGCGAGTGCAGGGCGCAGTGGAGCGGTGTAACAGCAGTACTGGCAGCAGGCACGGTGCTGCCCTGGCAGAAACAGCTACCTGAGCCGCTAGCGCTTGAGTGCCTGCGGGATGTGGCCGTATACGGCTACACCTCTGAGAGCTGACAAGTTTTCAGTACTTATTGGGGTACTGTCTGTGTGTGCATACAGGCATAAACACATTTGTGAAAGTTAATTGATTTAGAAATACAAGAAAGTAATTCAAAATGAACTGGTTAATGAAGCCATTGGTAACCAGAGAAAGGAGTTGTGGAGTTTGGGTTTGGGTTTTTTGTTTGTTTGTTTTTTAAAAGCAGATAAATTTCAGCTGTAGGAGTTTATCATCCAAATCAGAGGATTTGGGGAGCTATTGAGAGTAAAGAGAGCTTTGATGATTTGGCAAGGAATACAGCTTCTAAGGTAGCACTTTGATCTGCATTTTAAATGCTTCTTTGTAATGACAGTTTCACAATTTCTTTTCTCGTTTTAAGTCAGTTCTGCAGAGGTATGTTTTGAGACAAAATAGTAACAGCACACATTATTCTTGCTGGCTTCGGAGCCAGCTAGAACTTGTAGTTCATCCCAGATCTTTTGCCTACTATGGTAATTTTATGATTACAGCAAAGAGGAAATTAGTAGAGATGTTAAACATTATCAAAGCTTTGCAAATCTTTTGAAATATCTCCAGTGTGAAACCTAAACTTGCATTAGCATTTTTGCTGCGGTGTGTTGTACAGTTTATCTAAGTATCCACCTGATATTGCAGGTTCCTGATTTAGCTTTTTTTTTCCCTTCTAAAGGACACGGTACTGTTTAGCACATGCATCCTTTTAGTCTTGCCTTGCAGCTGAAGACCTTGATTCTTGTGACTCAAGCTTTCTAAAGATGACCCGGTGCTGCTGTAGTGGTGCTATTGAGAACCTTTTTCTTCCCCTTCTATCTTCAGCACAGATAAATTCTCGCTGGAGGGAGGAGGTTATTGTCACCTACATATTCTTGTGCGAGAGAGTTTGTTGCATTAGTTTATGTAGTATGGGTAGAGTAGGAGAGAGAGGGTAGGAGTTGGGAATGTTTATTAAGGTTTTCATTTAAATCTTGCATAGCATCTTTCCTTCTTGTAGCCAGTTTGGGGTCGAGTTTATACCTCTCTTGGGAAATCAGTGGCCTTTAAGGGAGAGGGACAAATACACAACTTTTCCCAAATTGATGTAGAGCTGTGTGGTAGCTCTTCAGGTGCTGTTTTTGACCTCTGCTGACTGTAAGCTGTGCCAGGCTGGCAGCTCTCTGCTTGTGGACCAGGTTCAGCTGGTGTGTAGAAGAGGGCACACATTTCATTTACAAGCTAAATTATCCGGTGAAGTTGGGCCTTTAGTGACACGTAAAGGGTAGCATCGCTGGAAGGCCTTAGACAAATAGCGTTGAACTTACATCTTCTTTCAAAATGTCAGTGACTTTGTTCAGTTGGGCTTTATCCTTGTTATTCTGTATATCTCCATGGTACAGGATGCTGATTTGGAGCATGTGAGGCTGCGTGGCCATGAGCCGTCATGCTCAGAGATGCTACAACCAAGGCACTGATGCACATTGCAGGCTCAGGTTGGCACCAAGTCCCCCATCACCTTTAGATTTTTTTTTAATTTAATGCTATTTTTTTTCCACTGCATACAGCAAGATAATGTTGCTATGGTTGTAGTCGATGCAGTATCTCCTTTTTTCTCCAAGTATTCAGGCTTTCAATTTCTCGTTGATACAAGACTAAGCTTATGCTCCGTCTAGAAGAGGGTGTATTTTTCTCTGCGTGTGGTATACGTTAGTGCTGTCACAGGCCGTGGTGTTACATAAAGATGAAACTTGCCTCACAGGTTGTCAGTGTTGGTGGGTGTCCACAGTGCTTTCCAATGGTTCGCACATTTGTGTTTGGTGTATTCAGTCTCGCACTTATCTTTAATAAAATGCCTCAGACTGGCCAATTTTCCATTTGCAGTACGCATTCAAAAGTGTGTGTTTAGGAAGGCAAGTGCTTTTGCCCACGGCAGTTCTCTGCTCCGTTCGTGAGACCCTGCTCGTGCCCGCCGTGCTGAGGAGCTGTGCCCATGACAGTTTGCTGGTGTGAGGTGTGTGCGCTCCAGCGGGTGCAATAGGATTTCCCACATTTGCAGACTTGGCCCAGGAAACCCAGCAAAGCAGAATTTATTTAGCCTTGGAGAATGAAAGTTCATTAACCCCTAGGCGTGGAGCATACCGAGAATGAAAAGAGGTACTTGCACAAAAATCAATAGTACTTTTAAAGAATATATGCAGGACATCGTTTGGGGATTTTTTTTTTTCCATCCCTTCATTCTGCCCAGTATGTTAAGTAGCTAGGTTGTTACTCCAAACCCCTACAAATGTTTGTCAGTAATAATTCTGTAAAACTATGAATCAACTCTGCATGACTTTGTGCAAATAGACTGAGTAATTTCTTTGTTCTTTTCTTCTTACTTTGTAATTGGAGTCTGTAAAAGCCCAAAGGTTTGGTCTTGTGGAAAGCATGATTCATTTATTGGTGTCTGTGCCGACTAGTTATCTTTCAGTAATTCCAGAGTGCTGCTACAAGCCAAGAGTGATTCATACATGGCTAAGTGCACAAACAAATGGGGTCATGGCCATCTGCAGAAACTTTTCTAATCTATTTATGGTATCGGAGAAAGAAGTGGGTGTATTAAGGATGATGGAATAGGTGTCAATTACATTAGTGAATATAACCGGTTAAGTAACACTAACCATTACTCAAAACCACATCTGCTCATTGCTAAAGATCACGACAGTGGGTCCTAGTTAAATGTTAACATAGGTCTGATATGAGAGAGGGATTGAGTGTCTAGCCCACCTCCTAAGGAGCTCACCATCATAACTGCTACAGTAGTCTCTTCTAAATTCCTTAAAATTTAGACATTAACTTGCACTGTGACTACTTGTAGTAGCAAAGTCCAGCTCTTCGCTGTTGCAGACCTCAGTCATTTTATGCTTTACATGCAGAATTTGGCCTGATACTTAATTAACTTGCCATTGATGATCAGTGGTAGTGTCTCTCGTTTGCACATCGAGCAGAATGCCATCTCTCTTGGTAGAGACAGTGGTGGTCAGCTGAGTCGGTTTTCCTTCCAAATGCATCTTCAGTACTTCAGAATCTCAGGCGGAAGATGACCTGCATCTTAAGAGGTATCCTTTCTCTGCTTCCGTCCCATTTCACTAGTGGGAGAATTAATTTTCCCCTTTGTAACTCGGCTACCAGAAGCAGCCCTGGCTGCAGCTGTCTCAGAATTGCTTTGTTCGGATTTTAGTATTTTACTGCGGGGCAGGCGGAGTTTGCCCCTGCCGTGCTCGCTAGTGGGGGAGCCGGCCCCGGGGCTGGCGTTGGGTGCCTGAGCTGATTGTGAGGACCAGCGATGGAGAAGAGCGGGGGCAAGAAGCACTGCTGGGGCGTGGGGACGGGGGAGCCGGCAGTCTCGCTGCAGCCTGCTCTCCGCCAGCGCCTGCCTGCGCTTCGTCCCGTGCGCTGCGCCTGAGGTGAGGGTGTCCAGCCAGGTCTTGCGCTTGCAGAGCACAGTGCTTTAGAAATATCGCAGGTCCCCAGGATGGATGAGCGTTACCCTGGAGGCGAGCTGGAGGCACAGGTGGACCAGCGGCGTGAGGTTTGGAGGCAGCTGTGGCCCCGTCTCCCCGAGCCCGGGAGACTCATGTGGTCACTGCTCCGTTGCATTTGATTTCTGAGGGACTCGACTGGAGCATAGAGCTTGTGGACTCGAATTTCTGTAAATTGAATTTAAACATCGGCGCTGGCCAAAAATATGGAAGAATTTGGCAACATGTCCTTGCTGTGCTGTTACTGATGTTTTGAACGCCGTGGCCGTTCCTGCTGCGCCCTCGCTGCAGGCGCTCTCACGGAGGGGGACGGGGCCCTGGCCGGCGCATGGAGTATGTGGCGGAGGGGGATGTGACCCAGACTTTTGCCCAAAGGACTGATGAGCCTCTCCTGATGTCTGGACGGCTTTCTTCTTATGCCCTTGCCTTATTTAAGTCAACAGATTGTGTAAGCCACATGCTAGATTTACCTGCAGGGCAAGTGGGAAGGAAGCAGTGCCATTTGGATGAATTCCCAAAAGACGTCTAACTGCTGAGCATTAAGACTTAACGTTTCCAAGCCTGAGTCTCTACAACCATCCTGCTGAATCTGCTCACTGCCTCCTCCATCCATGTGCGATGTACCCGTGGCTTCAGCTGCCGAGGACGAGTCCCAGGGATGCTGCCTGCTGCGGCCGCGTACCAGCCGGTCTGCTGCGGGCTGGGCCCTGTGCTGAGCGAGCTTGGAAATTCTCCCCCTTAGTGGCTTCTGTTTAATATTATGGTTAATATTGCTATTTCTAATAAAACAAAAAAACCCGCCCCCAAAGTGGAGCCATGCCCCGAGCCTCCCGCACCCTCCCGTGCTGTTTCCCACGGTGCTGAGGGTTCCGGCCGGCTGTTAGAGCCGTGGGGATGAAATCCACAGCTCCGCAGCTTAAGTGACCCGGGGCTGGGCTTGTTCCTGGTGCATGCTCCAGACTTGAAACCGGGTTGGATTTCCTTGTGCTCTTTGCAAGTATGGGTACAACGAGACCTGGTTCCTTGAGAGTCGGAGAGCCTCCATGTCCCTGGTGCTGCAAGGGCTCAGCTTTCCTGAAGGCAGACATCTCTGCTGCTTTCCTGGAGGAGCAGGTCCTGCTCTTCCCATGTTTTTTTTCATTCTTTGCACCATTATTCCACCTTACCAATGGTGGTCTCTTGGCTCCAATAACTTAGACCAGCATATATAGATTAGGCTCTTTAGGACTGAGCTCTGAAAGTACCTTGGCCTGTTAGGTGCTTCCTTTAGGACACTTCAGAAACAACATGATTTATGGACATTTGCTTCACACAACTCAAAATTATCTTAATGTGCAATAATTTCCCTTATAATAAACAGGAATCTCGCTTTTGTCGTTACACTTATATTGCTGTAATGGGACTTTGCTTGAATTGGAAGATGAACTCTCAAGTTCAGAGTCTTCCTCTCCAGCGTGCTCAGACACACACGCGGTGTATAACGCTTAGTGATACTGATTGCTGGTGTGTAATGCAATGAATGTTTTACATTTCTCTAGTGTGACTTATTCCAGTAGTATATACAGTATATACAAATTGTACCTTTTTCAGCTTTTGCCGTGAACGGGGGTGATGGCTGTCCTGTCGACTGACTCTGTGCCAGAGATGGGCTCAGGAATAAGGGGGGGGGGGGGGCGGGGGTTTTTGGGNAGCAAGCTGTGGGTTACAGACGTATCCTGTTCTTGCTGGTGGCTTTTAATCCTCATCATTCTCGTGGGTTTTCTTGATAAATACTTCTCAACATCCATTGACTTGCCATCCAGGCCTGAATTGTAAGGAACAATAAACATAATGGACAGCCTCAATTTAATAGATTCACTGTGAGCTTTTTATTAGTGAGCTTTTTTTTTTTAATTAAAAAAAAAAAAGCAATGATGACTGCATTTATTTAATTTAAGTTCAGAAAGTAGCTCTTCCAAACCTTAGGGAAGCCTGCCCGAGTGGGCTCAGCTCAGCTGGTGGGGTTGTGCGGCAAGGGCAGGCCCGTCGTGCCGTGCAGCCTACGGGCACTGGCCGGGCTCCGCCGCGCGCGGATGTTCAGGAATTTCTCTTTTGACTTGGCTGCGGGGTTTCGTTGCTCTGTAGACCACAAGTGCTCTCCAGTCTCAGCAGGTTCATGGGTTTGGAAATGCTTTTCATCCCCTCCTGTTCTGTGTTTGCTCAGGAAGGGATCACACTGTATCTTGCAGCCATGTGTCTGCCTTGGTTACGCTTCCAGAGATTTGCAGACCCACGTTAAGCATCTATTAAATTAAGCAAAATGGCCTTTAGAAAGCTACATTTCAAGTGGAAGAAATGCTTTATGTAATGTAGGGGTATGTGAGGGGACCTAAATGCGAGCTTAAATTGGCTGTTACAAAAATAGGTATAATTGGTTTTTTTGCACAGTGATTTTACGGCTTCCGAGTTTAATGTCCTGATGAAATCCTGCATCCAGTCCACGCGCAGCTGAGGAGATGGGGGTTGAGAAGCCTGAGTAATGGGACTGGTTCTAGGAACAGCCTTGTCCTCGTTTGCAAAATCAGATGTACCTGACGTTTGCTGGGGCTCCGCTTTGTCAGAAGGGTGTCTGGAGCAGCGGTTTGCCCTGCGCGCGCTCGCGGGTCTCTCCCTGGAGCACTCGGGTGCCCGGCGCTGAGGCTGGGCACGGGAAGGGGCATCTCTGACTGCGGTTCTAACTACTCGCAGGTGAAAAATGCAAAACTCTTGCAGCCATCCCCTCCTAACTGTGCACGTGCCAAGAACTGCAGCTTTGTTTTCCAGCCTGATCAATGCTGTTAGTTTTAGTTGTTGGGTAATTTAGTAGCTGGAGGCATTTCTGCGGGCTTGGCGTGAGAGCGACTGTGTTGCTTCCCTCTCAGGGGAGGCTGGGGAGGGTTTCCCCCCTGCACTGAGGCTTCCCCGGTCGCGACCGGGGCCAGGTGATGCTGTGGGGCCGTCGCCCAGCTGCTCCGGGATCGGGAGCCTGAGGAAGTGGAGGATATCACGTTTTGACCTTGCATCCTCATATTAATCCAGATAGTCTTTCCTGTTTCTATATTTAAAGCCTTTCTGTTCTTCTGTCTGGAGAGGTAGAGCATTGCCTCTCTTGGGTAAAGACTGACCCATCTTCTTTTGGAAAGCTGGTTCCCAAATAGCTTTTCTGCATAGAAAACCCCTCCTGCTCATTGCAGGGGAGGTTGGACTAGATGACCTTTAAAAGTGTTCCATTCCAACCAAAACCATTCTATGCTTCTATGAAAAAGAGGCTCCTCCAAATCTTGTTGGCAGGAACTGGACGAGTAATTTTTTTCTTTGGTGTATCTTCAGCTAGTTAGGACTTCGAGCTGGTTTTCCTTCTAGCTTACTAAAAGGCCTGCAAGGATGAAGAGACTCTGTTGCTTTCCTAAGAGTGTCTTAGCCAACACAGGGGCAGAAAGCTTGGCACTGTGAGACAGGGCAGAAAAAGCTGAAATAGAATTCGCTGCTTCTTTGAAACTATCCTTTTTTTAATTGTCCAAACAACATTTCAAAGAAAATCTCTGCTCTTCTCTGTCTTCTTCCAGCATTATAATTCTATATAATAACATTTCTGTATCAAAAAGAATAGGGCCTGATTTTTTTTTTTATTTTTTTTTTCCCCAGAAGAAGGAAGGGATAAATTCCAGATGTTGCTGGGATACACTTTTTGCCTCTGTTTAATGTTTAGTGGCTTTCAGTAAATGGGCTGCGAGAGGTGGGGCTGATGTTTTTATTCCAGGATGAATCACGTACAATAAATCCCCTCTGCTGATGGGGGACTGTATCTTGGGTGTGCCTGGGGGCAGTTAGGAGCTGGTGCTGGCTTTCCTGCCTTGCAGAAAGGCTGAGAAGGCTGCGACTGGCCTGAGTCCTTTGGGGTTTTTGCCCCTGGTCCTTCGGGGTATTTACCCTCCACTTCCCACCTCGCTGCCGAGCTCCAGCTCCATGAGTGAGAAACGTGGCATGGGGGTCCCCTGCCCACACAGACTCCCGTGCACAGCACGGCAGGAACGAGTGTTTCTGCTCTAAACTGACTGGGTGGGTTTTGGGGAGCAGCTCTGACCTGCAGCCAGCCATGGGCAGGCGGAGGCTGCCCCGTCCTGCGAGTGGTCCCCAGTGGGATGCCCGGTTTGGTGGGACTCTTGGCCACGCTACGGGAAAGGCAGGCTTCGTTGGCGCTGGTGTTGCAGCCCAGCAAAGGGCATCCCTGTGCCCCGCACCAGAGCGCGAGGAGCTGGACCCTGGGATCGGGCAGACCTCTGCCCTCCTCCCACAGCAAAGACTTGTCTTTTCAGTGCAGGCAATGCTTTCACCTGCTTTTGGAGCCTAAACCAAAAATCATTTTCCAGCCCGAGTTGCACACAGGCGTCGTGGGACAAACGCGGCAGCACCATTCCCTATTTCATGTTTTCACCTGTTTAGACTAAGTACATCTTTGTTTTGTTGGCAGCCTATTTGGTTGCACAAACAGTGTAAGACAAAACCACTAACAGGTGTTGGTCCAGCCAGTGTAATTGCTGGTTTCTCGCTGCTGCTGCTGGTAGGCAGACAGCGTGAGCCACCCTTCACATGGAGTCGTCTGGCAGGACCGTGGCTGCAGAAGGGCTCCGGGCACGGATCCACGGGGAATATGCGCCGACTGCTCAGCCGCTCCTGTATCTCTTCCCTGCTGATGATTGCATTAAAAAAAAATGGTACGCGTATATGGAGGAAGGGAGGAGGGCCGAGGGTCAAGTTTAAAGCACTGACTTTAAGTGCAAATTCTGATTTGCATTTAAAAGTTGGCAAGATGCATGGCTAAACCAAAAGGGCAAATGTGAGTGGGTGAGAGCTGGGCGAGCCCAGAGAGGCGAGAAGCAGCGCCCTAAAATCCTGCCTGACTTCAGAGGGCTCAGGCTTGCTTCTCCCACGCATCCCAGGCCGTAGCGGAACGTCTTGGGTGAGACATTGCGCGTTGGGGTGACGTGCCCGCATGTGCACGGGGTGTCGTGCCTGGGCTGTGCGCAGCCCCCTGCGCTCAACACCGGTGGGGGCATCCCCTGTGCTGGGAGCAGGGTGTGGGGGAGAGCGGGGGCCTTTTGGAAATGTAACCGGTGAACAATTGGTCCTCTTCCAGCCAGCTGCAGGCACGGAGGCTCTTCTTCTCAACCTCTAACTTTCCTTTGGCCTCCCACCCCTTTTTTGGTCTCTGCTCTTCTTTTGGCCTCACACCCCTTTTCCGGCTCTGCGCAGCAACCTGGCTGTGGACGAGCGAGGAGGAGGAGGAGGTGGTGGTCGCGGCTTGTTGCCACCCATTGGCATTTGGCTCGGCAGTGTGCCTTCCTTCTCCATCCCATGAGGGTCAGTGGCGGTGCCGGTGGGGTGGTGGTGGTGGTGGTGGGCGCGCGCGGAGGCTCTGGGCTGCCCCGCGAATGCAGGCAGCGCCTGCGTTTGCACGGTCACTTCTGAATGCCTCCTGCACACGAAGCATTGATTTGCAATACGTCTGAATTTGCTCCTCTAAATCAGCCTGACTTAAAATCAGCGAGCTGATGCCGAGCCTGCGCAGCCCAGGTTATTTAGCTGCTGCAGTAATTTACAGCAACTCTCTGACCCTTAATCTTTTTTGGGGGTGAAAAAGTTGCTTGTCCCTGTCCTCTCAGATGCATAGGAAGTAACTTTTTAAAGCTTTCTTGGGGAGGAATGATGTGTTACCATAGCCCTTGAACCTCCCAGCCCGCTCTCTGTGCTCGTACCCGCAGCCGTGGCGGCGGGAGCGGGCAGTGTGTGAGCGCCCGGGCTGCCGAAGCCGTGGCTCAGTGTCTCTGGGGGCTGGGAGTCTCCCTGCTCCCGGGTTAAAGGCCACTTTTACAGGCCAGTAGGACTCCTTTGGCACCAGACTGTGGCAGGTGCTAATTAGTACCAATTAGCCGTTATCAGCAACAGACAGTTCTTATGGGCTTCATAAAAAAAGTCCCGTACACAGGTTTTCTCTGGGGCTGCAGAGTGCTCGCCCAGCCTGCAGTGGTGTCGGGGGATCCATCTCCCGTCATCCCATCAGTTTTGCAGTTCGTAATGCATTGCTTATGGACAAGCCATAGAGAAGTCTTGAGTTGTCTTCTATTCCAGACTTTCTGCTGCTTGGTACTGCACTTGAAAACACATCTGCTGGGCATTGCATGTGGGGTTTTGTGCAAGATTTTGCTGTGGGTCTTCCTCTTCAGCACCCCACAGCCTCTGCCCCCCACCAGGGATGGGGTGTCAGGAAACCCTGAGCTTTTGCTGTGGCTCAGCGGCACGTGGGGCTCAGCTGCGTGTGTTTGCGGAGGAGATGGCACATGACACACGGCCCACTGGCGCCTTGGAGCGTGCAGTGCTGCCCGGGGCCACGGGCAGGCGGTCTGGTGCTCTTGGACTTGGAGGGAAGGTCTCGGGGTGGGCTGAATGATCCCAAACACTTCGCAAACCTTCGTAAGGCTTCAGCACGTCATCAGCCGAGTTGGCCGCGAGTGCTGGAGGAGAGTGGGTCTGGGGAAGTGAAGGGGCACAGCTGGAGAGGAACGGGACCTCATGCTGCAGCTTCTGGTGTGGGAAAAGCATGTGGGGTTGTTACTGGCGGTGGCGAGACCTACTTTGTAGTGCTTCTGGTGCTCCTGGCCACTGTGGAGGTGGTAGGCTTGGGTGCAGATGTCAACCATGGCTGGCTACAGGGCGGCTCTTCAAGAATGAGTCCCCAGGAGGGGAGCTGGGGGGTGTTGCCACTGGTCGGAGGTGGCTTGCGTCACTGACGGATGCTTTTCTGTTTTTCTTTCAAATGTCTCCAGGCACTGAATGTTTAGGTCGCACCTTTCCAGGTAAACTGGGTAAGTGAAGTATTTCAAGAGTTGCCAAGATCTAATTATGAAGGCTGATTGTGTGATTGCAGCTGCTGTACTATAAACACCCTGGTTACCTGCTTGATGAAACGGGTGGTGCGTTGCCTTGCCCCGGGAGCAGCAGTACCTGCTCTCTGGAGCGCGGGGGGGATGCAGCTGTGTCTTCAGAGGCTGATCTTACAAACCCACTATTTTTTGTCTGCCGATAGCTGGCTGCACTTTGGTAATCGTGGATGGGATTTTTTTCTTCTGCTATTCAATGTAGAAACATCTTCAAGAGCTGAATGTCTCTTTAAGCACAAGTACTTTTCCATTTGCTGTTACTCTGGCAAACTGATGAGCAGCATTACATCGAGGGGAAAAAGTTTTCACTGTATTTTGGGAAAGTAGTTTGACAACCTGAAACTTTTTAAGTCATGGCATGTCAGACTCCTGTTGAGCGTGGCAGGAGCTGCCCATGTTCAGGATGGACAAAACCAAGTGTCAGGAGCCCTATTGAACCAGGCTGCTGGATTTGAGCTGAACGTGTTTGCAAAAGAGCTTTTGCTGCTTTAAAAAAACATTGTTGTAATGTGTATGGGTCTCTCTTTCAATTTAGAATTGAATTTATGAGGGTACCTCAAAAGTAAGGTGTCTTTGCTCGAATGTGGTGTCCTAAGCCTGCTGGGGAAGAACCGACTAAACGAAGTGTTAAGAAGTGGTGAATAAATGATCTTAATAAATGGCTAATCAGTTGTTATAGAGCCTGGGAAGTCAATAGAGCTTATGACCTTGGCTTGTAACCACACTCAGATCTTTAACGTGTTTGTAATACCTACAAATCATTCATTAGGCTTTTATCAAGCATCTATCAGTAAAAGTAATAATCTAAAATAAGAGAGAATTACTTCAGTTGCTTTACTTTGAGCCCAATGGCACCATTTGGTTGCACAGCAAAGTAGTCCTTGCTTATGCAAAAAAGCTGTAAGACACCAGTGGTTCCACCAGCAGCGTTACCAAACATCAGGCAGGGAAACAGCAGGAGCCCGAGGCTGGAAGCAGCCTGTGCATGCGAGGCAGGCACAGCCCCGGTGCTGGGACACGATCGCCGGTCCGCAGGGGAACCGTCCTGCAGCAGTCAACGATTTATTTATTTTTTTTTTATATATTAACGCCCTAAACAACAGATTTCAGCAGTAAGCCAGGTGGGCAGAGGGAGCCCCAGTGTCACGCTGCTCTGAGCAGCGTAGCTCGGAGTGTTTTCACGCTGGCAAAAGGTGTTTGCTGTTGCTCGACTGTTGTAAAACTTGCACCCATTTTCTTGTCCTGTGATTTAGGAAAGCGTGCGAGCAGGGATGTGTTCTAGCTGTGCTGCTCTTCCTGCTTTCCCTGGTCTTCCCAGTCCCATTCTGTGCCTACGTTTGTGCCTCAGGGGGGGAGGCAAAGATGCAAGTGAAAACATGCGGGTTTCTTAGAATATTATTTATAATATTTTTTGTTGTTGTAGAGTTGTTCCCTGCAGTCTCCAGTTGCTTGCTCCTTTGCCAGTCTTGTACTCTTTGGGGGTTTTTGCTCTTACTAGATGGATACTATTTGTAGTATGGTGTGGGACACTTTAGTGATCTTGCTGCTAGCTTAATTGTGCGCCCAGCGAGGAGTTGTGTTTGCAGACATCAGTGCATGCCCAGAAAGTCTCCCCAGGCTTCTGAAAGATGTGGTCTGCCAGACACGGCTGCCTCTATCGGATGGCTTTTTGCCTGGCCTTTGTTGTCTGGGTCCTTGTCTGCAGCTACAGCCCCGGCCGGTATTGCCAGACATCGCCAACAGCCGCCTTCTCGCGGAGCGCCCTGGTGCTGGCTGTGGAGCCGGGACCCTCGGGGGGAGATGCCCGTCCCGGTGCTGTCTGGGCTAAAGCCCTGCACACGGGGGGGGGTGGGGGTGGTGTCAAAACACAAAACCTGGGCAGAGAGCACCACCTCACCCGAGACCAACCCAAGGGAGATTTATCTTTCATTGTGTTTTTTTTTTTTCCTTAGGTTTTTAAACTGTTTGTCTTTCTTCTGGCAACTCCTGGGATGTCTGCAGTGTGGATGCCAGACCCTTTAATTTGTTGTGGATCTCTCACCTGCTGAGAGGGGATCAGTGGGGCTGAGCCGCAGCCTCTGCCCAGAGCTGTGCGCCGGGGCAGGGTCAGGCGCTGCCGTCATCCCCACGGGGGGCAAAAAGGGGTGCAACAACTTCTGTCGGTGTTGTGTCGGCTATCCCACTTCTTGCAGTGGGTGGCTGGGAATGGGTACGGAGGGTGGAGAGGAGACGCCTTCACCAAGGAGCCACTCATCTGATTTAGGAGGAGATGTAGTCCCTGAACTCTTTATAATCAAAGAGCAGGGTGCAGGGTTTGCGCAAAACAAAATTCACACGGCAGAATACGTAACTAGATGAAAATGCGTGGTCTGCTGATTTCTTAGAGGTTTGAGTGCATTCTATCTGAGCAGACACACAGACCTCCTCTGTGTCCTAGCACCTGGGTCACGCTTTGTTTGCTGCAGCGCTCCCCTGTGAAAATGCCCACGTGTTGTTCTTTATTTTAATGTTGTGGGTTTGGGCATTTTGTTGTATTAGTCTAAATGGGTTTGTTTCCATAACTGCATACTGCTGATAAAATCCCTGTGTAGGATCTGTCAGTCTCCCTGTGCCTGTGGACCAAAAATAAATCACGCGCAGTTGCGAGGAGATGAGCTGCTGCCGTGGCGGGTGCCAGGCTGCGAGGGAGCTTGGGCTGGACCTCGCTGAGACCGCAGGTGCGTGGCATCTCGCTCCAGTGCCACTAGGCAGCACCCTGCCGCAGCTCCCGGCTCTGCGGGCAGCATCAGGACCCAGAGCCCCTGGGGAAGGAGGTGCTGCAGGAGGAACGATGTTTTGGAAATGGGTGGGAAGCGATGGAGGCAGGGGAAGAAGAAACTCCCTGCCCTCACCTTTTCTCTAGGTAGAAAGCTATGGATGTGGTATAGGGTGTTCTGGGGAAGGATTGGCATCAGGTGACTACCAGGGTAATAAAACATCAGCTGTTGATATTTCACCTCCCATCAGAAGGGGGTGGGCTTTTAATGGCTACATAAACTATCTCAGCTGCTGGGGGTGTTCTTGCTTGGCTTCAGGCTGTAATCCCTGAAGGTCCAGCCTGGGAGCAGACCCCTGCAGCCAGCTGAGGTGGTTGCTGGTTGCGCCCAGGGTTGCGGTCCCATGAGGAGCAGCACTCCCAGGCCAGCGGGTGCTGCTGATGTCCACGGTGGTGCCACCAGCTCTGCGCATGTGGGTCCCTCTGGTTTCAGTGTCTGTACAGCTGATGTGGAACATGTCTTCTGGCAGAAAACCCAGTTTCTGAGAGGTAGTCTTTCTTTTGTGAAGAGTGAAGCTAATGGGTTTTGTTTCACGTTAGTTTTGCCAAAAGTTCTCATCTGTGGGTTGTTGACGATGGTGTGTTTCAGTGTGGGACCAGCATGCCCGGCAGCCAGCGGGGCTCGGGGCAGGGGCTACTCCTGCTCCCCATGGTGGCATGGCTGGAGCATGGCCGGGAGCTCCCCGCTCCACCAGCGGCATCCCTAGGCCCCCCCAGCTGCTCTGTCTCCTTTAATGCATCTTTTTAAGTACTGGGTAATAGTGTTTTCCTTCTGGCAGAGGTGAAGGAGTGCTTTTAATAGGTCTTTTGTCTTCTCTTTGTGCTTCGCTCTAGTGTTTATTTAAAGTAGTTGTATTCTTATATGTGGGGACCTACAACGCAGAGAAGCCAAAGGGCTTGTCCAGAGTCACGGAAGCAATATGTGGCAGAGCCGGGTCTCAAATTCAGCTTTTCTGAGTGCTGAGCTGATCACCATGCTTGGCAGAGAGGGAAGACCTTGGTTCGTCCGCTTTTAACTGAGACGGACCAGGAAGGCAAAACATAAAGGCTCTGTGGAATGAAACACTTTTGTTGTTGTTCTCTCCTGTTGATGAGCTGGAAGATGGGATGGTTGTGTCTGGGAGAGTGAAGGTGGCGTGTGTGAAACACATGGAGGCATAGGGAGACTCGGGGCTGGTCGGGCTGGAAATCCAACAAGCTCCTTCATCTCCACTGGGTCCAGCTGCGCCAGGAGCGGGGAGCTGCCCCGAAACCACTGCCTTCCCGCGCTGGCGAGGAAGGGTAGGCCGTGCGCGGCCATCCTCCCTCCCTCCATAACCCGCCGCCTTCTGGGGGTGATGCCTGTCGGTGGCTGCAGCTGGGGTTTGCGTCGCCGCTCTGTCCCGCAGCGCGGCTGCGCCTGCCTTGTCTGAGGCAGCCCCTGCCCGCCGCAGCACAATGCTCGCCTTCACTGCCTGTCGGGCCGCAGGTCTAGACGCTCTCCCTGCCTTTTGTTGGTGGGGTCACAGGTTAGGGAGCGTTCCCAGCTCCCTTTCCCTCCGCCGGTCAGGAATGCTTCCCAGAACTGGGTGCTGTGCTCGGGACTGCCGCAGGGACCCCTCTGGAGGGAGTCGCCCCCCCCACCCAAACACACTCGGATTTAAGATTCTTGTGGCAGGTCCCAAAAAGAAACATGATTTTGAAATGCAGCTGGGATCACCCCCACTCCAGTTCTTGCAGGCACAGATGCTCAGCTGACACCAGCTAGATAGAAACCTTTTAGCCCTTGCCAGTAAGTCTAGAGCAAACTGCCAAAAAGCGTCAAGGACCAAGATACAGGACGAAGTCAGGCCTGGGCAAAGTACTTGCAAATGGAGGATGGAACTGATGTGCTCTGTCTCTTGATTTTTAGCACAGGAGATGCTTCAGTCTCAGGGTTTTGTTAAAATACAGTGGTGGAATTTTAAAGGTTTTCAGCAGATACAAAGCAAGTCAGTTCTCTACCAACAAAGGAAAGTGGTTTTTTTTCCCTTAATGCAGACTTCTGTGACATGAAGCATTTGTGAAATTCTGCCCCCCCCAGTCCCCTGCCCCTTTAAATCAAAGATGAGTTTTGCTGAAGGAGGCATTTTTAATGGCTTTTAGACATATTCAGAGATAGTACTTGAACCCTTGATGTGCATCTGCATGTCCCCCCTGCCCCAGCCTACCCTGACTGGCCGAGGGCTCCCGCGCCTCAGCCTTCAGGCTGGGGGGCCTTTGTGCTGCTGCTCCCCGTGCCCGGGGAGGGAGGGGGGACTGTTCGATATATAAGTTGGTAGCAAGTTGCTTGCATGTTCTTTTATTATTTTTTTTTCTTCCTGGCAATAAGACATAACAAAAAATTGGCAGGTTCATACTTTTTGTTATTGAATTAAAATCTATTAAATAATAACAGTGAGTCAAAACCTAAAATCGCTACCAGGCAGTGCTCTTGGTGAAGTGAAACACAGAAGTGAGCCAGATCCAGAAGCATTTTCTGTGTATGTGCATGTGTATTATGTGTGAAGAATGACTGTATGAAGCTCAAATAGAGGTTTTAAATAGAAATAACACTGGCAGCTCTTTCTCTGTGAATCCAAGGCTATTATGTGTCTGGCTGTCGCCAACATGAATTGCAGAGGAAGTTCATGTAAACTCCATGGCTGATTTGACAGCTGCAGAGCCGTGGCGGGTTCAAAGCCTGGATGCCGTTGAGCAGAAGCGATGGCGTTTTTCTGTGTCTGGTGGTTTACCTCTTTGCAGGGAGTGGGGGACCGAGGGAGCCTGTTTCCCACCCCAGTCCTGGCACCCACAGTGCTGTGCGGGGATGGGCACAAGCTGTTGGGCAGCGGTGACATTGCCTCCCGCCCCACCGGGGTTCAGTGCTCCCACGTCTTACCAAGGGGACGTGATTCTGGAGTTGCAGAAAGCCATGACAACACAGGCATGCAGGGTGACTGCAGCCAAGCGTTCGTCAGGGAGATTTTTTTTTATCCTTACGGCAAAACCCAGAAGTTAGTCAGGTCAAGGCAGTGCAACAGCATGAACTTCTTCCCTAAAGCTTTATCGGTGGTCTCAGTTGCTTCCCCTCTGGGGTGACTGTCACCAACGTGCACTGCCTGGGGGACGTGGGCCATCCTGCCGGCGGCAGCGGAGACATGTCGGCTGGGCAGGGGGTGAGCCACCCGCCCCTCTCGCGGGGCAGCCGCCGAGCTCTGCTCGGAGCATCCGTGGAGGGGCTGCGTTCCGGAGCCTGCTGGGTTGGATGGCCTCGGGCCCCTCCAGCACCTTGTCTCCCACCCATGGAGGCAAACCTGTGCTTTTTGCCCCTACGGAAATCCTTGTGCAGTGCAGGGACCAGAGTGCACCTGCACACACCGTGGCCGCGGGAACAATTTGGGGTTAATCCCTCTGCGCACCAGTGATGCACTGAGTGATGCTGATTTTACAGGGTATGGAGGGAAAGAACGATAAATTTAAACTCTCCGTAAGGGAAGAAAGGCATCCAGCCCCATTCTTTACTGCTCATTTTAGTAATTTTTTCCAGATAACCTACACATCTGTGTCAGTACAATTAAAGCAGAAATTCTGTCTAATGAACAGTTGTAGCCCTTGGGCTATTGAGGAATGAGCAATGAAGTTGGAAACAGTCTTATTAAAATAATAATTAAGAAACAATGGTGGGGAGACAGAGGAAGGTGCAGACGAGGTGGTGGTGGGATGCTACAGGGTGAGGAGCAGAGAGGAACAGCAGTCAACTCGGCTTTGAACTTCTGGGGGTGACTCTCCCCACCATTTCCCCCCCAGAAGTGACCACATGGTGCAGTTGGACCTGGGGCTGGGCACATTCCAGCCCCCCTCCCTCGCCAGGGGCTTCTGGTCATGCCGTGTCACAACAAAATAAAGTCCTTAAAAGTCAGTCTTGCACTTTGTTCGAAAGTGGCTGCCTGTAGGGTAGCGGTAGACCTGCAGGGCGCTTGCTCCATCGTGGGCAGTGCCTGCTGTCCTGCTAGCCAGATCAGCTATTTTGCATGTAAATATTTTTTGAGACGTCAGTTCTCCAACAGCTGATAAAGCTCAGGGAGGGAGGAGAATGTTTCTTGTGTTAGACAGGAATTGTATCTGCTTTTGTTTTTTCTACTAAATGGTCCTTTCTCAGTAAAAATACATGCTGTGCACACCCACATAGTTTGCTCTAACTTTTCTTTCTCTCTTGCTTTCCTGAGGACAGTGACTGCCCAGGCTGAACTGTATCAGTGATGGAGACTGGCCACTTTATCTCATGTGAGATAGTTTATTCTTTTGCTTTTAAGTAAATAAAAAAAAAAAAAAAACCTTTTCAATGTTAACCTTTGGAGTTTTAATACTGTCTCTCCACAAGTCATCATTTTATATCAAAAAATCAATTAATACTTGGAGCTGGCTTTTTCAAACTTAATACACTCCTATTTAGAAATGAGTGTGCCGCAGAAAGCTAGCGACACCTCAGATCAACAAAACAAAAAAAAATAAGCAAATGCCATTTACAAAAAAAAAAAGCCAAACAAATTCGACTGGAACAATACATTTGAATGATTTTAGTGGGATTTATATCTATGAGCTGTAGGGGTTTTGTGGTTTTTTTTCTTTTGAAATGGTTGTGAACCAGAGTGATTACTTATCATTTTCATTTTAACTCCATCTGACAAATCGTTTTAGATGGAGAAAGCAATACTGCATCTTTAAATGGCTACTCTGTCAGCGCATCTTGCAGGGCTTTAAATGCCCTTTGTTATCGCAGTCTAGACAGGACGCAGGCGGAATATTTGATATGTTATAAGGCAAAGATTTGACAAGGTTGAATTAATTTACTGGCTTATTTAAAACTGAATTTAAAAACATTTTCCCTTACAAATTTGTCTTTCTATCTTGGTTTTTTTTTTTTCCCGAAGTTAATACAGTATGTTTCAACTGTTTAGACTGGGAGAGGAGACATTAGCTTACTGCAGCCTGCAGTACTTTAATTGCCCTTTTTATGACTGTCTAGACATCATGCAGATGCATGTTTGTGGTGAAAAGACATTTCCCCCTCTGGTTATACGATAGTCTGAAACCTTTACATTGCCTATCTTCTTACCCCCTCTGTCTTGGAATGTGCTTTACTTCCTCCATTTCTGAAAATCACTTTTTCTGCTGTTTAATTTTTTGAAGGACGCTTCAGTCCCTCTTTTTCTGTTCTTTTCTGCATGCTTATTTGCAACTGCTCATGCTTTCTGGGGGAATAAAGGTATGTGGAGCAAATCGCTCTTGGAGCCTCACTGGCAGGTCACTCTGCAGAAGCCACAGCTGAGGGATGGCTTTGTGCCCTGTTCATTTCTGTGTGGTGTCCTGTATGTACCTGCATCTCTCTGCAAGTATCACAGTACATATGGATGGCTGTGTTTGTTTGGGTTCCTATTGCCATAAGAGCACAGCCTTGCAGGCCAGGTTTAAGAATGAAAATATCAGGGAGGTTTGAATGGGTTCAGAGTTTTAGTTATGCAAATCGGATGCATTAATTAACCCCGTTGCTATAGCTACTGCTTTATTGTTAAATGCAGTGAAAAGGGCAAGCTGTGTCCATGGATAATCCTCCCCTCTGTGCTCTTACCCCTTTCCCCGTCCTCCCCGACGTTGCCCTCCACCCTGGTGCGAGGGCAGCTGCTGCTCTTCTCCCTCGTCCCCGCGGTACTGCCCGCTGCCGAGCATCCTTGTCCCCGTGGGTACCGCCTGCTGCTGAGCATCCTCATCCCCATGGTACTGCTCACCGCCAAGCATCCCTGTCCCCGTGGGGCTGCTGGTGGGTGGCCCGCAGAGGTGGCTTGAAGAGCCAGGCTAGAAATCACCTCTGTGGGGGGATGGATGAGCCGGGGGCCTCTCCCCTCCAACCGCCCCCAAAACCTATTATCGTGGCTGATCTCGCAGGTTGGCTCTCCGCTGCCATCCCGTGTCATCTGTCTGCTGTCTGGGGGCTGCGTGGGGACAAGATGGGGGTGCTGGGGACAATGGCATGGGCAGGAGGGATGCAGATGTGCCAGGGGATGGGGAGGCTCGGCTTGTCCTTCCACAGCCGGGCAAGGGGAGGGCATGGGAACCCAGCCCTGTTCTCAGCTCCAAAACCATCTCTGCTGAGCAACCGCTGCTGGGTTTTATATAGGAGAACAGCTTCTCTTTTTGTGCGTGCTTGAAAACTCACAAATGCAAAACACTACAACAAAACTTAGACCTTCCAGCATATCTGCTGTAGGAGTTAAAACCTTTCTCAGGCTGTTTCTACAGCTGAGATGGAAGTAAATTTATTACCTTTAATTTTGTCAGATTTGGGGTGGTTTTACTCACCTCCCCCATTTGCTCTGGTGTGTGTATATATAAATATAAAATATTCTTCACATGTCTGTGTGAGAGTATGAGCATGCGTTTGCTCCCATCTGGTGGTGTTCAGACCAGTTTAAGAACTGAACTTGACTGTTGCAGTGACCAAACAGCAGTGTGTGTGTCTGGGCATTTGCATGCATTTTGCATATGTTTTTCTGCAGTGCATAATTATGTCTAACTTAAGATTGTCCTTGTTCCATGGGAGTGCCTTACCTTGTGAAAGGTCACTCCTTTTTGTAAGCAAAAGCTGCAAAATGATATAGACAATAACAGCACTTAAGAAGAGGCAGAGAAGGGAGAGGTGTCCTGCTGGACGGCCCTGGACAGGGCTGAGGAAATCCGGTTGCAGTTACAGCCCTGTCGTGACCTGCGTGGCTTTGGCCAGCTTGCTCAACCCGTGTTTCGACAGCCGTCTGCAAGCCACCCGTCGGGGCGGCCGCTGCAGCACCGCATCCTGGAGGAATGCGTCCCGGAGCCCCCGGGGGAGTTGCTGCGCTGCGGCCTCGGGACGGGGCACAGCAGGGTCCCCGGCACTGCTCCCGAATGCCAGTGGGCTCCTCGGGGCTGCGCCGGGTTGATAAGCGCGGTGGCGTGGGGGAGCCATGCTGATTCACGCAGGAAAAGTGCCGGGGGAGCGAAGGTTCCCCGGCCACAGCTTGCGGAGTTTCCACTGCCGTGGCCCAGAGCCAGGCGCTGAGCGCCCATGGATGGGTGTTGTGCTTCTGTCAGGGAGGCGCAGGTGTTGCTCCTTGTCCCCATGTCCCTCTTGGGGTGCCCATGCTCCAGTGCTGGTCCCACAGGACCAGAGCCTGTTGGGAGTCAGCTGAAGAACAGTTTTCCCAGGAATAAGTGGAAATGGAAACTTTCTAGCGGACAGCCGGGGTGGAGGGAAGTGGAGAGGGAGGACACTGGGGAGGGAGACCTGGTAAAGCCCGGTGTATACGGCGTTCGGCTGGGAGAGTGTGGTCTGTGCTGATGACAGCCATAAACTTCCATCTCCACGCCCGTGCACCGCCACCACTGGCTGTTTTGCAGTGGGGTGTCCCGCGTGGAGCCGGAGAGCCTGCGCCATCTCCTTTCTGTGCATATAACAGATGCAGCGTAATGGGTCCTCGTGACCTGCAGAATTAAAGTTGCCTTGTTTTGATGGGCCTGGTGACTAATGAAACGTGTATTCCTTACTGTCTCTGCAGCAGCGGGAGGGCGAGCAGGCTACGGCACTGCCGGCAGCAGTCGGTGGTGTGTGCCGGGTGAGGTGGTGCGGCGGCTGTGGCTGACTGTGGAGCTCCAGTGCCCTGTTGGTGCGAGGCAGCTCCGTTGCAGTGGGAGACAGGGCTCAAATGAAGTTGGAATCAGAAACCCAATCCCTGTAATGGCTCTTAGCTTTCTGGAGAGGTGGCAAAGCCCTCCCTGGATGGAGCACTTGCTCTCCTCAGAGCGTCCGCGACTGGCAGTTTGTCTGTCGAAACAGATGTGGGCAGCAACAAACATCTATTTCTATAACTAGAAACAAATTTGGTAATTGCCTCTTTCAACAGGACTTGCTCAAGCAGGAAATGAAATTCCTAAATGGCAGTTAGCAGAAGTATTTATAGCTAAGTTCATAAATGAGATGTGCTTTCCTTTGTCATGAGTTTCTGCTGGGTGGAAGGAAAAAAAACAAACCCTCTATGGTAGCAAGCCATATATTGATCAGGAGTGTTTCCAGGGCATAAGAAAATACTTATTTATTAATGTGTTTATTTTTACTAGCTGTAGAAATACCCCTGACAAACAAAACCTCTTTGGTCTTTCAGGGTCAGCTGTCAGGGTTTGATCTGGATATTGAGTACTGTGTTTTTTCACTCATTCTTTGGTGGTTTTCTGGTTCATGCTATTTATGATTTCAAACTGTAAACTCTTGTTGCCTTGTCCCTCTCTGGAAGCTCCTGTTCAAGGGGTGGGAGACGTGCTGCCCTCGCTCCTGCCCCAGACATTGTCCGGGCCTGATGCTGTTGTGCCGCATCTTGGGGAGCAGGAGATGCTCTGGTTGTTCTCAGCTTGGTGGCGGCCATGAGCCTTGCTCAACTTTTTCTAGTGAGCAAGCAAATTTACCTATCTTTTAAGTGCAAAATCAAAATTACTTTATTCTTTTAATCCAGTTTAGCTGTCCTTACCCTTGGGAGTAACTTCAAAAGCAATGTGCTCCTTCCAGTCATCTCAGTAGGCTGCCATCAGGCTTACTGCGCACAAAATGCGTTGTCTCAAAATCCTTGAAATGGGAGGGTGAGAGAAATAGGCACACAAAGATAGAGAAATGGCTGGCGTATGCAAGATTTTAGAGAGTCTGAGTGTCCCAAAGAACCTCATTAGTTCTCATTGCTCTGAGGGAGCTGTTTAATGTCTTTAGGAGTTTCTCTAAACAAGTCTCCAGTTGACAGGTCTCTGCTCAGAGCCAGGAGGTGTCCCAGTGGAAAGAGCTGGTGACCCCAGCTCTCACGTTGGCAATTTCCATGTGAAAGCTGAGTGCTGCTGTGCCAATCCTGCCTTTCTGGCCCTTGAATGCAGGTCCTGCTCCCCGCAGCAGCCACCGTGGCCATGCTAGCTCAGGAAGGTCACCTTTTAAAAACAGGCACAGCGGTGTGATCGGGACAGTTACTGTGTTTTAAGGACTAAAAAATTTTCTGAGGCCCAACGAGTCTGATACTTCTGTGGCTATAAGCGTGAAATGGGGCCATTTCCTTTAAAACAAACAAAAAAAAGGGGGTGGGCGTGCAGGATGAGGCCATCATTTGCCAGTGACTCAGGGGATGTGATGCTTGGTTACCCAGGGTGAAAAATGAAGAAAATGAACTAAATTAAATGCACAGTTGTGGCCCAAGGATTGACACTATGAACATGACTTCTTGGGGCCCCATCACCCTATTTCCAGCAACGTTTTTCCACAAACTGTCTCCTTTTCTGAGTCCCACTTGCTCTCTGCCCTCCTGCCCCCCTCTCAGCCTGCCATTGCAAGCTTGCACAGCGTTATTTCTGTTTGCTACGTCCGAACTGGCCACGTTGAGTCTGGAAATGCAATTTAGCTGTTAACTGTACTGATGATGCATGAAGCAGGACCAAATCCAACGGGCTTTTCCCAGCTGTCCTGCCTGTTGTCGTGGGCCTGATTCTGCTCTCTTTGATGCTTGATGTTGCTGCTGCAGCTCCAGCCTCAAGATGCTGCTTATTTAGCACCCACAGTGGCATTATCAAGGTCATATTCTGTATCTATCTCCAGTACTTCCTGTGCTGCCTTGTAAACAAATACAATTGTTGACAATATGATGGGGCCTCTGTATGTGGTGTTATGGAAGTATTATTTAGAAGATAAATGTAGCAGATGCTGATACACGGATACTGCAGTAATGACTTTGCCTGGTCTGATTGTTTCTAAGATGACCTAACAGGCGAGTGGCAGAGGGTGAGTAATCTGCCATGTGAAGTTCTTTGTTCTTTCATCTCTTCTTCCCCGTCCACAGTCTCCAAGAGGGAGAACATTGGTCTCTTTAGCAAGTGGAGCTCAGCATCTGGTGGATGAAATGGCCTCTGTAAACCAGGACCAGTGTTCGGTGCTGCACCCTCTCTGGCAGCCTTTGGGTTCCAGCTGTTGCCTGGAGCTGTTTTGGTTCTTGCTTAAATTAGAGCAGTTCAAACGTAATGTTTAGCATGATGGGCATGTCCCTTTTCCAGGCAGGGCTGGGAAGGATGTGCCAGGGCAGAGATGCTTGCACCGGGCTGCGTTGCTGCCGTGCCAGGGTATTTTCCTCCGTGGTGTATGTATGAACAGGGGAGGGCAAGGGGCTGTGGTCAGACGTGGTCCCAGCATTGAGCCTGCTGCCTCTCCAGTGGGATGGTGCAGAGTCTGAGTCCCTGCAGCTGCTCACTGAGGAGTTGTGAGTTTATTTGCTACCAAAATCATAGCTCGGAAGGGTGACTAGATTCAGATGGCTCTTCTCAAATTCACATTCTTTAGCCCTGAGTAGAAAAAATGAGGTCCACTCTTTGGCTACATTGCTTAACCCACATCCTTTTACAGAGGCTTTGATGAGCATCTGGCATAACAACAGCACTTTGGCTGGACTTGATTCTGCTGAGTTTACCCTCGGGTCCTTCCAGGGAGCCACATGCTGCTCCAAAGTGTGCCCAAATTTTGCTGTAACTTCTGTTCCCTGTGCTCCAAAAGTATGCTCGCAGCCAGCGGGCACAATGTAGGCTCTTGGGGCAGGGAGGGCTCTGAACCCAGCATGAGGACCAGGCAGACCTCAGGCCAGCTCTGTGGACCCTGCTTTGGTCCAGACCTACTGCAGACTAGTTCAGTAATGGCAGCTCTGACCTTTCTGGATCTCTGCTTGCAAAAGACAGCTTGTTGATATGTGTAAGGCAAGGTGGTACAGGGTATCCTCAGCTTTCATTTTCCAAAAGTGATTAGGACTCGTTGTGTGGCCTAATTATTGGGGCATGCAAGGTAGTGGTACGCTCTCAGCTGTTCACGGCAGGGACTGTCCTTGTGTGTCTCCTTGCTGTCAATGGTGCCTCTGGGCAGTGCTGAAGCTGTGGTCCTCTGGAATGTCAGCAAAGACTGGGGAGGGGAGCGGGTCAGGCTGTCGGGTAGCTGACAGAATGGATAAGGATGTCCCTCATCCTCCTCCTCTGCAGCCTGCTGGTGCCCAAGCCCCTGCCCTTGCTGCTGCCTTCAGCCGGAGATGTGGGTGCTGGGAATGGCTGAAAGTCAGACCCATCGCTTCTCATTTAGGGCAGTGTCTCTGCCTACCCATTGACAATAAGTTTTGTGTGAAGACAGCAGCCTAGGTCTGTTGGAGAAAATGCTGGGTCATATTCTTCTGCCTGTCAAAGCCCCCGGGGTAGGTAGGGGAGCAGGTAGGGACCTCTGGACCAGTGACTGAGAAGGATGCTCACTATAGGTTGCTAATGAAGCAGCCCAGGTTTTGGGTGCTGACAGATACTTACTGATGCTGGAAGAGGGGGACCTTGGTCTGCCCCTATTCCAAGACTTGTTTTCTATTTGCTCTTTGAGGAGCTGCACAAGCTTGTTTAGAAGCCTTTAAGGTTACTGGTCTGAAACCATTCTTGGCTGAAATCCTTGAGCATCCCTGCTTGGCATCCCACAGAGCTTGTAAGTGCAGAATTTGGGGAACCATGGACAGGAAGGAAGGATGCATGGATGCTTTTCAGCTCCAAGCTTCAAATTATTGCCAGTACCAGCCTGATTTGGACTTAGATTTCTCCCCATCACCTTCCTGATTACTCTTTAATAGCCTCCTCTGCACATGCTCAGTCAAAAAGTAGCTGTTCCCTTATTTATGTCTTCTACATGCTTTTTTTAATGTAACTAGAGCGCTGCCATCAAGGGCTATAAGGAACCTGTTCAAACAGAAGATGCCCAAGGGTGGGGGTGGATGAAAAGACAAGAAAATTGGGAGGACAGGGACTGCAGTCAGGGCTGTGCGCATCTCTGCTGCGTCTTGCTTGGAGTCATGCAGCCAGGGCAGCTCTGTGGATATCAGAGATGTTAATGGAAAATCAGGGATGAAAGTGATCACTGCAGATTTGTGAAGACTTTTCATTAATTCATCTGGTTAATTTTGCCATGCCTGGAAAGACTTGGGGGGGGGGGGGGGTGGGGACCCTCCTTTCCGGGGGGGGGGGGGCATGGGGGACAGAGGGTTGCGGCCGGT
>VUYV01000540.1:240495-257897 GCA_008711295.1 Anarhynchus alexandrinus
GGGGGGGGGGGTGTGGAGACCTTCCTTTCCAGGGTGGGGGATGCATGGAGGACAGAGTGTTGCAGTCAGTTGAATTTAGCCTAAATCGCCAAGGATTACGGAAGAAGCTGGGACACGCAGTGTGACATTACAGTGCCACTGTATTTAGCTGGTGGTAGGTACCAATTCATTTACGGATTTCATAAGCTTCAGGAGTGGACGTGACCCGACTGTCCGCAGTCCCCTGGGGCTGTGCCGCGGGCTGGTGCTGCTCACCGGGCACTGGTGCAGGACGGTCCCCGCTGAGCTGCCCCACTCCTTGTTGTTGCGGGCTCTTGGCTGGGATCTGTTGAATCACAGTGCGGTCACCTGTGTGAGCCACGCTCTGTAAATAACCACAGGAGGCCCATGAAGCGGCCGTGTGCAGCAGGGAGTGGAAGATGCTGCTTCATAGTTGGAGCAAGGGCTCTGAGGGTGGAAAGCAAGATGCTTTTCTCAGCTCTTCTTTCTCTAAGCGTCGCCTGGCTCTTTGCGTGGTGCTGACAGGTATCCTCCTGCCACCCCGCAGGAGGCACGTGTTCCCCCGGAGGCTGGTTGCTGGCAGAGGGCTCCGGTGCCCTGTGCTGCGCATTCCCCGTTTGTGCCAATAGGGTTGTGCCCAGTGATTGCGTCCTGTTGCTGGTGAGCTCTTTGGCTCCACGCCTGCACCAAGGGCCGTGCTCCTCCTGCAGTCCTGGGAGGGACCGGGTTCCTCAGCGCAGCTGAGTCAGCGCTGGGTCTCATTCCGGGGCTGAGTGACCCGGCGAAAGACTTTGTCCCTCTGCGGTGGATGGGCTGGCAGCCTGGGCTGGCCACGGGGCAGCTGATCTAGGTGCCTGGGGTCAGGGTGAGCATTGCGCCGCTCGCCATGGTGCATCTCCCACGCCAAGCTCTGCTCCAGCTGCTTGCCGTCTTTGGTGTCCCCCCCGCCAGCCCCTGTGTCTGTGCATTGACTTCACCTGTAGGCTGCGGCTCTGCCGCACGAGCCGGCGGGGAGGCTGTGGTGTGCCCACCACTGTGGGCAAATCCTTGCTCTAAAACCCTGCGTGGGCACCTGCAGGCCCTGCTGGGGCGGTCAGGGGTGCTGCAGGGCAGCTCCGGCTACCTGCCATTAGAAGTCATGCCTAGCCTGTGTCTTCTGGAGGCTAGATCGATGCTGCCCAGATTTGTATGAGACCTGCTTACATCTCTTTGTACTTCAACAGGAAAGGCAGAAAAGTCTCAGTCTGTTCCTGCCCATTTATTGAGGGTTGTTAGGCAGCAGGAGGAATCTGTACAAAACTATCCCGTTCGGTCTTGGTGTAAAAGTTGTTGTAAGTGTGTGGGAGAAGGTGAAGGCCAGAGGTGAAGGCACAGGCCGCAGCAGGGTTCCGTGGCTCTTGCATTAGGCACTTACAGGATGTTTCTCTGGGAACATAAGTGACATTTAATTAAAAGTAGTCCCTATGTACAGTGGAAAATGGCCAGTCTGGAAGTCTCTGTACAGCTGGGTTGCAGAGTAATGTCCCAGCATAAACAAGGACTCTGTTAGCTGGGATTGCAGGTGTTTGTGGAGGGTCTTCAACAAGATGGTCCTTGTGCTCAGGTGGGCTAAAACCCAAGGCCAGGTCAAACACCCCTCCTGCCCAGCATGGAGCCTGGTGGCTGCAAGCAAGCGTGCACAGTGGTAGTACAGCGATGCTATTTCCACAGTTCTCTCAGACTTTTGAAATAGCAAAATCTGCGTTGTTCTCAGCCCCTTCTTAGTCTCCCTGACTCTTGCTTCATTTTGGATGTTTCTACTACTCAAATTCACGTCAGTTTCTAGATTAGGGAAAACCGCTGGAGTTAAGCTTTCATTGTAAATCCACTTTTTTTCTTTTCTGTGACTTGTGCTATTGCAGATGTTGGAGCAAAGTTGGAAGTTTCCCCGTAGCGGTGAGGCTGTGCCCGACGTTCCCAAAGCCCAATGAAGGCTTTACCTGCCTCTGTTACCAGATCTCCTCTGTCAGGCACGTGGGGCAACCTCAAAACATGTTTTTAGATGTATTTTCCCAAAGAATGCTAATAAAACAAGCGATAATGGGGCTTGATGCTGAGGGACAGTCATGGGAGCATCCAGAAGCTGAGGTGCATATACTGTCCTTTCTGGGCAAAAATTAACTGATGGCTCGTTAACTTTACAGAGCAAGATTTGCTCAGGAGGTTTCTCATCGTGACTGGGGTGAAGTGGGGTGTTGGGTTGCCTCACACTGGGCTGATGTCCACCAGAAGATGAAATCAGCAGCAGGAGTTTTTTCTCCACACCCTTAAGAGCGCGTTTTTGATAGCCTGTGTGAGCTTGTGACTGGACTCGTCGTGCTTGAACTGTCCCAACAATCTGTTTCAAGTCAGAACTAAGGGGTTTTTAATGATAAAAATACCCAGAGGAAGTGAAAGTGAACATAGGAGAAGCAAAGCGTTCTGCAGGGGATTCTCTTCTTGCTTTAATTTTGTCTCAGCAAAACAGACTTGGGTTTTAGCACGGTGCACCACAGCATTTGTGATGACTGGCATATTTTTTTAGAACGTTTTCCGTAGGAATTGTGGCTAGTGCAGCTACATTTGTTCAGCTTAGCCATTATCTCCTCAATAATTTCACTTTTCCTTCTCATCACTTCTTTCACGATACGCAATTCCAATATATATAAAAATTATAATTGAAGCTTACAGATAACTGTTTTGACCTGCAGATGTGTATTATACCCAGCTGAGAGCAAAGATCATCTTGGCTGACACCCTGTGTGAAAGGTGTTCTGTCCACTTGTAAATGATAGCTGGAGTACCTGTAATTACTGCAGCCAAATGCAGGTGTGAGTTTTGGTTTTTTCCTCCACTTTATACTTGCCAGCGCTTTGGAGTGTTTGTCTTCAGCAGTGATACTCTTATGTGGAAGGAAGAGCATTAATATGGTTTACCGTAAGCATTTTATGAACTGTAGTATCGCTGTAAAAAGTAAGGAAATGCATTTAAATATGTCATAGCCTCACCTGCCCTGCGGCTGTTGTGAACAGTGTGTGTCTGCAGAGGCTCAGTGCTCCATCGACTCAAATAGCTCTCCCTCCATGCAGAAATATCTATAAATCCTAAACCTGTGGGTGCTGAGCATTTTGTTCGTAGGTACTTGAAGAAGCTCTGAGGTGCACCTTCCTGCAGCTGCTTTTATAGAGCTGTAAATGTGGTCTTTGGTGGGAGGAGCGGGGCTGGGCGCCCCAGCAGCCATGGGGGTGAGGTGCCTCTGCGTCGGCACCAGCTGCCAGCCACCTTCCATTTTCATAACTATCAGGCACTTCAGAGCCTTACTGTCGCAGTGGCCGGGCAGCAAGGGCATGTGCTGCCTTCCTTCGAAAAGCCCTCTGAGCAGGAGAGCAGCCACAGCTTAGTTGCAAAACGGTTGCATGTGTGCTGATCAACTCCCCCAGCTGCAGCGTCTAGACAGAAAAAACAGAAAAGCAGGTTGTGTCACTTAAATGTGATGTCTGAACCTGTTAGTTTGAAACATGTTCTGGAGTAAAAATTATGCAAAATTAAATTAGTGTGACCTTACTTTGCATTTGCAGGCTGAATATGCCCATGTTGTAAAGCCTAGTGCATTTATAACACTTCCCTTGGGGAAAATTGCAGAGAGAAATGGAATTGAGGTCTCTTCTAATTGAAAAGTGACAATGATCAGGAAGACAAATACAGAATGTGTTGAATTTTTTTTTTTTCTTGTTTTGTTGTATGTGTGTTTTTAAGAATACCAGTGGAATCATAAATTATGTGCTTTGCAGTTTGTCTTGTTTTTCATTCCCCAAAGGCTTTTTGTTAGCATAGCAGCCGAATTGCACTTGTATAATAACGTATTAACTCCAAGTTTGGGTTTTTAATGATCTTTCTTCATCAGTTTGACTGAGCTGCTCGGATAAAATCTTACCGAGTGTATCCAGCTTTCCAGTGTGTTGGGTTTTTTCCCCCCTTCTGCAAGTGAAGGCCATGAAGACAAGTTAAAACAGAGGGAAAGTTGGCTAAAACTTTGTCACCTTGAGTGGGTGTGAGTCTTGAAACTTAAAAAGCACAAATTGAGCCTGTGGGACTTTTTTTGGTTTGGTTTGATTTTATTTTTTTCTTTTTTTTCCAAAGGCCAGACATGGTAACATGACTGTTCTTGGGATTAAAGCTCATCTCAAGGCACCCACTGCAGTGGATCCTAGGCACTGCGAGGCCGCTGCTGCTGCCAGGCTGGGCTGGGGCAGGGCAGACCTCGGGTGCCGTGCGCTCCCCTCTCCCCTGCGTTGGTGCGGGGAGCGGAGGTTCCTGTTGGGTTTGGCCTCCTCACGTATACGTACAGCACTGGGAAGAAACTTTCATTTCAGCAGCACCACCAAAGAAGACGTGGGGGCAGATACATTCCTGGTATATGATACTTAAAGGTTCCAGCCCTTGTCTGTGTTGCAGGACAAGGATAGACGTGCTCCGCTGCAGTGATGAGGCTGTTTGCTTCCCTGTGCTAATGAAGGAGATCGTAGATGAGCAAGGCCATTGGCATGAAAAGGCCAAAGTCCGAATGGGGGGAGCTGATCAGGTTTTATCATCAAGACACGTTTCACCAAACCCATTTACAGAATGTTAATTTGCAGCTTAATTGGTCTCCCTCCTCCCACAAAGCGAGATACTAAAATTGCTCTTCTATTGACAATGCCAGTGTGACTGCTGTAGCGTTAGAGTAGATTCCACTGAAATAACCCAATTTAGAGTTTGAAGAGCAAGGCACGATGTGTGGCCGAACACTGCCTGGGCCTCCTGGCCTCTCACTGTGGTCCCCGAGGGGGTCCAGCCCATCCCCATGACCAGCTCCAGGAGAATATTGAGGGAGAGATGGGGCAGGAGGAGTGTCCCCGCCAGAAAGCAGCGTCCCCTTCCTTCTGGTAATCATGCTGGGCCTTACTATTGCACCTCTTGGCGACTGTTTTGTCATACCCCAATTGCAGGAGTCCCAGAGCTAGAATAAACAGCGTTTGGGGATGGATGGGGATGGATGAGATGCTGGTGCATTGTCCCAGATTCTGGCAGAGTTCCCACCCTTTCTTCTGCTTCAGGCTCTGCTCGTTACATGTCGGTACGCGTGTGCAGGAAGCTTGGCTTAGGTGATTTGTGAATGACACAGGTCTCGTGTATGTTCCTTTGTAGGATGGAGTTAGGGCAGTGCTTCCTGATGGCCAAAACTTTGCCTGTGTCACCAAAGTACCATGACCAATTTAGCATGTTTTGGTTCACTTAAGAGACCTCTCATCCTAGGAAAGGAACTTTCCTTTACAACTACCTTGGTCTTGTTTGTCTTCAGAAATATAACCTCTTTTAACAGAAAAGGAAGTTTTCCATCACTGGCCTCATCTATATTTTTTTCTTGTTTTCTTACTGTGGCTAAAGCACACATTGCATTTTGAGGCTAGACTGACTCATCTTCTGAAAAACCTTGGTTGTTTTTTGTTTTTTTATTTTCTGCAATGAATTCTGTAGAAAGTGGGCTCTGTACCCAAGTGGAGTGGCTGCTCTCCAGCCTGTGGGCTCGGCTGCCCAGGTGTAGGTGAGGCAGAGGGGCTCCGGGTCAGTGCCCCCCTGGGGTCTGGCTCTTCGTGGGGGACCCGGGGGGTGGGATTTGGGGCATCCCGTGCCTGGCTGGGGTGCTGCAGCTTCACCCTGCCAGTTGAGGGAATGCCAGTCAATGGGGATGCTGTCAGTGCCTCTGGGTGCAGCTGGCACCAGGACATGCCTTTGGGCTGTGTAGAGACACTCCCCTACATGGGGGGGGGGGGACGTGGGAAGAAACATTGTGCCTTTTCCTTCTTTTTTTTTTTTTTTTTTAAATGGTTTTACATCATCCTCTTTTTCCCAGCCCTTTAAGTTTTGGTGTGTTTGTGCATCTGGCTATTCTGATTTATGTTTAGAAGACAAAAGCTCCTGTTTCAGCCTGTTCCTCCAGCACAGGGCACCTGTGGCAGCTCTTGGGTCTGGTCACCTGTTGTTCCCATGGGCGAGCTGTGCCACTGCTTCGGGGCTGGATCATAATTTTTTGGGAACGTGTGTTTTTCCAGGCTCTTCCCCTCACAGTGGCATTCAGGAAGCTTGTTGGGGTTGCTGTGAAAGACCCAGAGCTCCTCTTTTAAGAAGGTGCCTTCAGCTAAAAGGCATTTTTAAGGCAAAGCTCCTTTGCAATGTCTGGCTTTTAATCCCTCTTTTCCCATCCTGTGTGTGATCTCCCAGTGTAGAGGCAGCTGCGTTTTAGGGGTGCTGTAAGTATACGGACTACAAGTCACTCATGCATCAAACTTTAAGTGACAGATAAGTCTCCTGCTTTCAAGGCATAATTCTGCTATTTGAAGGTGGTGGGCAGAGCTGGTTAATCATTTTGGGCAATGGCAGAAATAGCTGCTGTTTAGCAGAATAAGCTCCAAGGTAACTGGCAGCACTTACCACCTGGGCTGTTTTCTTGACATTTACTTGCTTTTACTGGCACTTAAATGCCACCTGCCAGGAGAAAAATTTCCATAAAGAAAAATAAAATTAAATTTGCTTGACTCAGCAGAAGCCACCCCAGCTGGTACAAACAATGTGATGCTGCCCTTCGAGGCATGATGGGTCTTCCTATGTATCGGCAGATATATATATGTGTGCGTGTCTGTATAGATAAAATACAGATAGCAGCATCCATAATAGCTGAGGGCACAGCTTTCCAAAACTGGATTTTTATAGCTGTCCCTATTGAGAAGCAAACAAAGTTTAAACCCCCAGAACTATTGAATTTTGCTGGTCTGGCCCCTCCTTTATGATGAGCACTGGAGTTGCTGCGGCCCTGTCCTGGGCTCAGCGAGCCCAGGGTGCTGCTGGCACCCAGGGGCTTGGGGAGAGTGACCGAGCAGTTTGGGGATGGGGACTGCTCTCTGGGTCCCAAAATGTGTGGAAATAACGACCCCAGTGCTACGTTTGCCTCTGGTATTCAATTTTCCTTAGCCTCAGAGAGGTGTGAGGAATTATTTCCTTAGAAAATTTTAGGAGTGGCTTCTTCCTGCCTCCTGCCAAGTGTCTCTGGAGTTAACTGGATAGTCTGTTGTTTGCTTGTTCTTGTTTGTTTGGAGGATTTTTGGCAGTTTTCCTTTATGCCAGTTCAAGCCACTCAAGCTGCCACTGTCAGCTGGCCGAGCCCTGAGCTGAGGGATGTCTGGGGCTCCGGGACACGGCCCCCATGGGCAGCTGCATTGTGCCCATCTGGCATCTCACCAAAAAGCAGGAGGTCTCCCTGCCTGCACCCAGTGGTGGATGGGCTGGCATTGGGGAGAGGGGGGCTGCCAGCACCAGTGCCTGCTGTGCCGTGCTGCGGGCTCCCCGTGCCGCTGTCCGACCTCCCTGACAGAGGGGACGATGTGTGCCTGGTGTGAGGGTGTGCTGAGGAGGACTTCAGTCCGGTCCTCCCTGGAGGAAGGAGTGGTGGTGGTGGGAAAAGAATTGCAGAAATTTAGCTTGCACTTAGCTAAATTGTTTCATTAGGATGAATTATGCTGGTTCATGGCTCCATGGCCCCGAGCGAGGCACGCACAGCACTGAGATGCTGCTGGTTTTATAGCTGGCGGTGGGGGCATCCAGCACACTGCAGCTGGGAGGGCTTTGGGAAACCCTGTCTGCATTCTAGCTTGGAAACACTCTGCTTTGTAGATTGTCTTTAAAGATCCCTCCTAGAGACTCTTCTGTGGCACTGAAAAAGTGAATGAGTTTTTATTAAGTAAGTAGCTGGGCTCAAAGCACGCAGAACCCAGGTAGGCGTGTGAGAGAGCTTTATGGGGGAAGGATGCAGTGGTGTCATTGGCATCTCAGCCACGTTAGTTCTTGTGCTCAATTACATGCTGCTTTTTCTGGTGGCTTAAAGTCTGTCTATTTCTCTTGCAGCGGAGTTGGAGTTTGTACAGATAATCATAATCGTGGTGGTGATGATGGTGATGGTGGTGGTGATCACGTGTCTGCTGAACCACTACAAACTCTCTGCGCGATCCTTCATCAGCCGGCACAGCCAGGGGAGGCGGAGAGACGAGAACCTCTCATCAGTAAGTCACACCCTGCTTTTTCGAACCCACATCATCCTACGCTGTTTGCCAAATGATGTGACATTGGGGAAGCATTAGAGCCAAAGGCATTCGTTTGGGTCGGGTTTGCCCGTGTGCCACTTGACACTGCGTGAAGAGACACCCTCCAGGTTGGGTCTTGGCATCATCTTCTGTCTCTGAGTCATTGGGGAAGGGGCCCTTTTAGGGATGCCTCTGGCTCTTTAGGGTTCTGTATGTTGTAATACATGGACAGCCGTAGCCTCTGCCTTTGCCCTGAGCTTTGCAACTCAAACTTTATATCAGTAAAGTAACTGCACGAGGCTGTACTTGGTGTGTTCTGTTCCTGAAACCACCATGTACCCTCAGCTGGTTGGGGTGCATACGCCTTGCCTTTAACAGCCCCAAACTATCAAATGCTTTGGCGGCTCCAGTTGGAGAGTCTCAAGTGACTGTATAAAAACTTATTGCCTGCTTTGAAGACAACAAGAAATCCTGAAAGACTTTTCTCCAGTTTTCACCAATGGTGCTGTCATTACTGTGGTGGAGAGGAGGGGTCAGAAAACACTCGTCAGCCAGCCAGCCAGCCAGAAATCTCTCCAAGGGGGTGCTCGAGAGGTTCCCTGTGTAACCCAGGCTCCCCGCTTCATAAAAGCCTGAGGAGAAACGTGTTAATTGTACCTCTGACGGGGACCCAGGGGGCAGCCTCTCCGGCCTTGAGGCAGATGTTGGTTTATGTTGTTTCCTCAAATGCAGCAGCTCAGAGACACTTACAAGAACTGATAGAGAAAGGACTTCACATTTTCTTGCAGGGTGAGCATGTACTATTCACTGCTGCCTACATGGCTCTGTCTTCAGTGCAGGGATATCTTGTACTGATACTTCTGGTTTGGTTGTTTGGTGGGTTTTTTGGGTTTTTTTTGGTGTTTATCCTGAAGGATCATAAAGCCCTTTAAATGATAGGGCTTCCTCAAGGTCACTGCTTCGTGCCCTCTCCTCTGCAGGCTTCCAGGGCAGGCTGAGCTCACCGGTGCTGCCTTGTGGTGGGCTGTGTGGGGCTGACCAGGGTGTGGGCTGTCCCTCTGCTCCGTAGCTGCTCTTTTTGTCCCACGTTACACACAGCAGAGAAGGTCCCTTATTGGACGCTCTGTGCCAAAGTGAGGAAGACATCCCTTGGGAAGGAGAGCTGTGCAAACCCCAAGATCAATTAAACCGCACTTTGTTTTGTGGGCTGTGGAGTGCGTCTGCGGAGGGCACGGCAGCGAACGCGGCTCATGGTCGTTTATTGATGCTGTGCAACAAGATCAAAGTTCCAGGAGTGTGTGATCCTGCGTTAAACCAGCAGACACAAGGGTGGTGATTGCTGAAGCGCCTGCCTGCTTTGGGGGTCAGAGCTAAACTCCCCTCATGCATCTCAGCTCCTCACGGAGTTGCAGAAATCTTATGTCTCTTACCGTCCCGTGCACGCGCTTCCAACAGCAGCAGAATGTGAACATCCAAGCACGTGAATTATTAAAAATAGCAGAAAGATTGTTTTCCCATTTCCAGATTTTTTTTACTGTTTTATCATGTCCAGAATGTTTTACTTGAACAATACCAGAATGTTTCATTTTACATTTTCAAAGCAAATATCAGATAAAACATTTTTATTTTAATATACTAATTTGTTTTCTTAAGTGGCCTGTTTTTTAAATTCTTTAGAAAGAGGAAAGAAGACTAACATGGAAAGAGAAGTAAAAATCACATGGAGTTTGAACAAAAATTTCAGGTTGAAACAAATATTGTTGACAGTTGAAAAAATAATGCCTTTTCCCCCTTTTTCCTTTTCTTTTTTAAATTTCATCAGGCCAAAATTTCCCATCATTTTTTGGCTCAGAGCCCACACCAAACCGGCTCCTTTATTTATTCAGCCTTCAGACACATCAGCAATTAAATGGCTTTTCAGCAAAGGTTTACCTCCGTGCCTCTGCTGGACCTCAGTGGAGATGTGGTGTCGCTTTCTCGGAGCTAAGGAGAGAAATGCAGATGTACCATTTTGGGGGTTTCCACTCCTCTATGATTCTTCCCCTTCTCCCTGCCCCTGCCTGTGCTGCGAGTGCAGCGTTGATGGACCGGCAGCCGAGCTTCCCTCTGGCCCGAGCACCCTCCTGGCGGGACAGAGAAGCCCCTCGTGTGCTAAGCGGGAAGCTCATTACAGTGGCATCAATCATAATAAAGATCTTAAAGGTAGCTCTGTTTGGATTCAGCACAGCGTGTCTTTTTGCAGAAAACAGCTTCGGTCTCCATGAGCGCTGAAGGCTGGCAGGCAGAGGCTGTGCTGAACTGGATACCGGTTTAGGTAATCCATTAAACTTGCCCTGAACTGGTGTTGGGCTTTTTAAATCCCAAACTTCATTTTGCTGCCGTGACTGCAGACAGGCACCAGAGCTGCATACACGCTTTTCATCTTTTGAAATATTAAAGTAGTTCATCCCGTGGTCAGGATACTGCTAGGTCTCCCAGAGTTGTCCTTTTTTGTTGTTGTAGCTCAAGAATTACAGCTGAAGGAGAAATTAATTTCCCTGAAGGTTTTTCTTAATGCGGTTCTTGCTAGCAAGGAATTTTTGTATTACGTCATGTGTTTTTCCATCACTGTTCTTGCTGTACTTAAACTCTGTCTCCTTATAACAAGTACCTTTTATTTTTCCAACTAAGAATATTTAAGAAGTGATACTAAAAACTTTGTTGCAATACGAATGGCCCTGTCCCTGCACCTTTGGAACACTGATATAGAATGGTTTAGGTTAGAAGGGACCTTAAAGATCATCTAAATGCCATTTCCAAGCATACCTTTGTCCCCCAAAATGGAAAATGTAAGTTCTCCTGAATGCTCAGAGATTTAATCTCCACCATGCAGCTTTACCGAGAAAATTCTCTGACATTACTAAAACAAGCGGTTCTATAAAAGATGAAGATTGATCTCTAAAAAGAAATTAAAAAGTAATTTTAGATTCTGCAGTGAGTCCTGGAATACTTGTGGAGGCTTTTACAGCCATATTGCTCATCAGGCAACAGAATCTCAGCTTGCATTTCAGAAGAATATAGCTTTCTAGACTTAGCCATAGTCGAGATGAATTCAAGTCCTAAGTGTTCTGAAAATCAGAGGTGAGCGAGGAGGGCCCTGAGGATGAGGATTTACAGTGGCGATGCCCCCTCATGGGCAGCGCGGTTTTGCTTGGCTCGATGGGGCTGTGTAGCCATCCCACGGCCGAAGCGCGAAGGCTAAAAGTATGTATGTTTTCTGTCTCTGAGGCTTTGCCCTCCTCTGACGACTGACTGACAGCTGTTTTCATCCCACTATGGAGTTTTCAGGAGAGATGAGCCGTTACACAGATGGGCCGCACAGTACCGTGTGAGGTGGAGGGTTGGTGTCGGCGAGCAGTGACCGTGCTGGTGGCCTGTCGGCTGCGGGCACGTAAGCACGTCCCGGTCAATCTCTGGAGTCCTGGGAGAAGTGGTTAATAACAGCTGCAGAGATCCAGCTCCTACAGAAAGTGGGGTTGTCTGCTCCTTATCTCTGCAGGTCCCGTTTTAATGGTGTTTCTACTGGTTTGCTACTATTGCATCCGCATGTTGCACAGAGCATTGTTCCTGGACCACATCTGTACAGACAGATGAGTTAATGTGTGAGCCAGAGCCTTTCCTCTGAACGCCTGGGTGGGCTACTGGGTGCCAGCTTTGGGTGAGCGGGTACTTAGGGGTAGGGGACACATTGGGCAGCTCACGTAAGGGTGCATAGGTGCCTTCTCCAGCGCCTGCCGCGGCAGGAAGCCCCATCTGAGGACGGCGATACTCTGCACCCTGGGGAGTGCCGGGCTGCATCCGCCCTCGTGGGAGCCAGCTGACATCACTCCTGGGAATGGGGGAAGCAGATGGGATATTGCCATGGCACTGCCCACTGCCAAGTTAAATATAAAACATCTAGCAGAAGGCAGCGGGGTACTCGCTGCTCAGGAAGTCTGCCACAGGGGCACGGCAAAGTAAACACAATTTTCAGAGTGCTTCCCGCTCCTGCCTGCTGTTTCAGCGTCCTTCGGGATGAGGTGAAGGGCTGGCAGCATGCGTGACTGCACTCAAAACCCTCCCCGTGCCCTTGGTGTCAGCTCCGTGGCTGAGCAGGGGGTAAGAGGCGAGGATTTGATCTGTGGCAGATGCAGTTCCTCTTGGGTCTTTTGGCTGCTGGGAGAGTTTGACTGTAGGCTATCCCTGCAGGCAAGAAATATCCCTAAAATGGACCAGACTAAACAGTTGATGCCTGTGTAAACAGTTGCATATTCAAGTCTCGAGGTCCGTATAAAACTTGACGTTGCATTGCTCAGGAAGGGCTGTGTGGCACACAGCTCAACTAGCACATACATTAGCTGCAGCTGGGGAGGGTGCCAGTATTGCAGCACTTAACCTCTGCTCCAAGGAGATGCTCCCTAAAAAACACCGAGAAGTGGGAAGAATCTGGGCTGTCTCATTTCCATATAAATCACTGTTTTCCTTGCACTGGCAACAGGACCGCCTTGAGGTTTATGTGCAGAGCTGAGCATCAAAAACAGGAACCTGATGGGATTCTCTCCTCCATATCTGATACCATGTGCGATGACAGAAGAGAAAATATATTCCAAAGTTGGGGAAAATAAAGGGAGGAGGGGGATCTAGTGGGTGGCTTCTTTGGAGACTCTAAGGTGGTGCTGGCGCTGCATCTTGGGCAGTCAGCTGCCTTTTGCGGGGTGCCCCAGTGCTGAGGCGCCTGCTGCAGGGCTTGGGGCTGGCTCTGGCCGCTGGGACACCCCCAGGCTGTGCTCTCCGAGCTGCTTTGGGGGAGAGCGGAGGTGCTGCTCAGCTGCTTACTGGGATAGCTGCAGGGGTATGCAGCAACGTTTTCCCTTGCGTGCTGCAGCTTGGTATGAGGCCAGATGTGCTTCACAGCTGGAAGAGGTCCAGGGAGCATCAGACAGGCAAAATCCCTTCTGATTTTATCACCAAAGGTGTCTGTGGTGCTGCAGTACCTTTGCAGCTTTTTACAGGCTGTCACTGGGGCACCGGGCGGCCCAGACTGCTGCCGCTGTTACTATAGAAGTAGGTTTTTTTCATAGTAGGAAAGCTTGTGGTCATCTGAGAGCCCTGCTGCGTAGGCTGGGCCACCGAACGGCCTTTGGATGGGACACCTTAAAGGGAAAAAGAGGAAAAAGAAACACCCTTGGCTTTTTTTTTTCCACTGGTGGTAAATACTTCTGCTTGTGCCTGACTTGCTAGTGCCTGAACTGGAGACTCACCTGCAAGGAACCAAGAAGTGCCAGCTATTCCAGGTTATAATTGTGAGCCTTCTGGCTTGTCCTCCTCCAGCCCTGCCTGCCAGAGGGATGTTGCTATATGTGAATATCAGCAATATTTAAGTGTTTTAGTTCTTAAGGCAGAAGTGTCAAGGGTGAACTGTGTATGTTTAAAGTATCACCAGCAAATGGGAAGAACCTTTGTTTATTTTGATCATGAATTTTAAACTAATCTCACCATTTGGGGGAAATTGGCTCGTGGCTTTATCATACCTGGTGTTGTTGGCACCTGGGTTCACATTGCAGGTACAGGGTGATGTGATGCTTGCAGTGTAAGGAAGCATCTAGACCACAGTTCCTCAGTCTGTTTAGCCAAGGACCACTTATCCTTTTGGGGAAAAAATATTCTAGAACCATACTGTTGCTACGGATTTCTGGGGTTTTTTTAGCCAAATCAAAATTAGGCTTAACATTTGGTTATTCACTTATTATCTTTATTTTCCCATGATTTCCATGATTGTGTGCATCAGAATGTGGGTGTGAGGTTTTTCTTTCTTTTTTTTTGAATCTTGTCATTATTTCATGGAGCATTTTCTGATGTCTTGTGAATCACCCACAGCTCATGGATCACAAATTGAAAAATACTCCTCTGGCATGTTTGAACCAGGGAGAGAAAAATACTGGGNCTGCAAATGGGAGAGCGTTGTTTGCTGGTGTCATTCTCATCATTCATTCTGCAAGTGATCTATTAAATACAAATGGAGGTGAAAATTGAGGGAAACTTTAATCAGAAGTGGTGTTTCCACTGGTAATGTGCTAATACCCTTAGCACATACCCATGTGATACCCAGCGTACGTGATACCCGTACTAGAGCCGGTAGCCTGCTTAGAGGAGGGTGCATGCCATGCGTTGCTGCAGCTGGGGAAGGGACACGTTGACAGCAGCAGCAACATCTTACCTGGGCTCTGGCGCGGGATGAAACAGGCAGGAGCCGTTTGCAGAAGGAGCGTAATCCCTGCTGGCAGTCAGACTGACTCTGCGCTCTCTTCTCCTTTCCAATGCAGGAGGGGAGCCTGTGGCCTTCGGAAAGCACCGTGTCAGGGAATGGAATAACAGAGGTGAGGGCGATGCGGGTGCGGGTGCCGCTGCCTTTCCCGCTGTCCCGGGCTGCAGCATCTCACGCTTCTTGCCCTCTTTCTCTCTCGTTCTCCCTTTCAGCAGCAAATCTACACCCCAAGACCCAGCGACCGCCTGGCAGTGCCATCCTTTCTGCAGAGGGACCGCTTTAACAGATTCCAGCCAACCTACCCCTACATGCAGCACGAGATCGACCTGCCGCCCACCATCTCGCTGTCGGATGGCGAGGAGCCCCCCCCGTACCAGGGACCCTGCACGCTGCAGCTGCGAGACCCCGAGCAGCAGATGGAGCTCAACAGAGAGTCGGTCCGGGCCCCCCCCAACAGAACCATCTTCGACAGTGACTTGATAGATAACTCCGTGTACGGGGGGCCGTGCCCCCCCAGCAGTAACTCTGGGATCAGCGCCACCTGCTATGGGAGCAATGGCAGGATGGAGGGACCGCCGCCGACGTACAGCGAGGTGATAGGGCACTACCCCGGGTCGACGTTTTACCAGCACCAGCAGAACAACAACGGGATGCCTTCCATCTTGGAGGGCAGCAGACTCCATCATTCACAAATCAATGGCCTTGAGAGCACAACCGCGTGGAACAAAGAGAAAGAGAAACAAAAAGGGCACCCCTTTTAAAAANAAAAAAAAAAAAAAAAACAAAAACAAACCACAAAGGCAAGAAAGTAAATGAAACACTCTGCACTTCTCGTTAAAAGAAAAAGGAGAGAGAGAGAGAGAATGAGTTGAGGAAGATGAGCAAAGGAAAAAAAAAAAGCCCTTCCCCATCTCTCCATGTATAAATATTTACTTGTTATGTCTGGTCTGAATGCACAAGCCTACCAAGCTTGCAAAAACATTTCTTCATTGAGCTGTGTCTTGACATTTAAAAAGGAAAAAAAAAAACCCAACCGTAGTCCCTTTTTTTTGTTTGTTTCTAGTTGAGCTGTGTGTGAATGCTTTTTTTTTGTTTATTTCACGTATCTTTAAAAACAAAATATTTGCACAAAAACATTTTGTTTAAAGATCTGCAATATAAATATATAAATATATATTAAAAATAAGAGAAAGTGTATGTGTAAGGAGCAGGAGTATTTTTGTATTAGAAGAGGCCTATTCAAAAAAAAAAGTTGTTTTCTGAACTAGAAGAAAAATGGCAATTTTTTGAGTGCCAACTCAAAAAGCGNACTCAAAAAGTGTGTATTACATTGTAAAAAAAAAAAAAAAAAAAAAAAAAAAAAAAATCAAAAGCAGGGGTTTAGAGTTATTTATATAAATGTTGAAATTTTGCACTATTTTTTAATATAAATGTCAGTGCTTGTGTTGGTCAAAGCCTCTATCATGTCTACCATGAACCTGTTAAGGGATATATGTTGAAGTGAAGAACAAAGTAGCTGGAAGGGGGTGGAAGAACGCTGAAGTGGAGATGCGAGCCCTGGGAGGAGCGGTGAGCGAGACTGTATCTTATGCAAATCCTTGATTTCCAGAGTCCTTGCCACGTGGCCACCGACAGTCACGGCTTTATACATTCCCTGCAAAGAAAGAGGAGTTGGTGTGTATCTGTATGTCACCTGGTAGGATTATTGGAGTAAAAAGGTAAAATGAAAACTCCCTGCTTCTGAGAGTCAGTAATGACTGAAGCAGACAAAAATTACTTGATTTTTTTTTTTTTTCTGGACAACCTCTAACTTTTTGGAGGGGGGTGGTGGGGTTGAGAATAAAATTCTGTGTCTGAAGGAACAAAGTGGTTTTTGGTTCATTTCTTTCAACGTTCAACTGAAGGGCCCTATTTGGAGCTAAAGCGGTGATTATGGAAGTTAATCTGAGTAAATAGTAATGTACCCACCGGCTGCCTTTCAGCTGGGGTTTAAATATCTCATTGAAAGTAGGAGCTGAAAAGCATGGTGGTGGTGAAAGTCATTTTCATTTTGTATTAACCTCCCAAACCTCTATTTGGGATAAATGGATGCAGCCATGTCTCGCAGCTCCACCATCCCCTGGGCTGCCTCTGGTCATCGCTATTTTTTTGCTTTATTATCCTAGCTAAAGAGGCATCAGGTACAGTAGGTGGAAATTAATCTGCTCCTGTGATGTATTTATTAAAGGCTCAAGAAATGCGCTTAATGCTTTAGAAGTAAACCCCCTTTACCTATTCTGAAGATGTCCTCATCCACAGCAGCACGGTCCCACCTGCCCTCCTGCCCTCTGGGCATTGTGTGACTTTAATTTATCTTGATTTTGGAAGCATTTTGTCTTACTATGCTATTGTTTACATTTTTATATTGCGTAGGTGTCTGGTAGGTGTTTCACCCTCATGGTGAATTTGCATGTGATGGAGTGAGCAAGTGAGAAACCTGAGAACGCGCAAGAGAGAAAGCAAAAGGGAAAGAACCTGTTCTCGGTCCCGTCTCCCTGGCCAGGAGAGCATCTCTCTGCGCGCGAGGAAGGGTCGCTAGGGGAACCACGGAGAGCGAAGATTTTACAAGGAGGTGCGATTTCATTTTATGCAGGATGCTATCTAGTAGAGTGACATAAATGAAAGATATAAAGGCAATAACTATTGTTTTTAAGCAACTTTTCTATTACTTGAAAAAAAAAACAAACACAAAACCCCATGAGAACGGTTTTGAAGTTCTGACCATTTGAACAATATTTATATATTTTAAAGAAGATGATGAATAGCTGAACTTGAAGTTTGATCATTATGTTTTGCTTTTTTTATTTTTGCCTAGAAATAGTCCTGTACCTTCTCAATATTTCAAACTGCTTTTCCACAGCTCTTGAAATCTTCACAGCTTTACAGTCATGTAACCTAAATTTTGATGACCTAAAAAAAAAAAAAAAAACAAAAAAAAAAAAAGGGGG